>CM044906.1:15789236-15995801 GCA_024500145.1 Gentiana dahurica var. dahurica | reverse complement strand
AACACATGGGGTTAAATTCTTTATAGCTTTCGAGACACGTTTAAACTTCCCCATGGTTGACTTCTTCGTCTTCTGAAGCTTCCGATGACATTCTTGTTGACGCTCCTTCCAATATTCTTCCATATCCCAACTACCAGCTAGAACTTCTTCAGATTGACCATCACCGTCATTCTCGGAGAAAAGATCGGGTAAAAACTCGTCTAATTCTTCGACTGTTGTAGCACCACATCCAAGGATATCGAGGAACCGAACAGTCAAAAGCTTGTCTTTAGGCTCACCAATGTAGTGTTTGCACCTCTGCCCGTTCACTCGAAACGGCTGGTCACCATAACCTCGTAGTTCTAGAACGCCTCCAGGAATAATTTGGAGAATTTCAAAGGGACCGGACCAACGTGTCCTCAACTTCCCAGGAAACAAATGTAACCTAGAATTGTAAAGAAGAACTTGTTCTCCGACTTGAAATTCTCTCTTCTTAATCTTAGCATCGTGGATTAGCTTCATCTTATCCTTACTAATCCTGGCACTTTCGTAAGCCTGGAGTCTGAATTCGTCTAACTCATGTAACTGCTGTAGTCGATGTTTTCCACAAGATTGGGAATCAAAGTTCAGAAACTTTGTAGCCCAATAAGCTCTATGCTCTAACTCGACAGGCAGATGACATGGTTTCCCGTAGACCATTTGATATGGAGATGTACCCATAGGGGTTTTATAGGCAGTTCTGTAAGCCCAAAGTACATCATCCAATTTCAAACTCCAGTCCTTTCTATGACTGTTTACCGTCTTCTCCAGGATTTTCTTGATGCTTTGGTTGCTCCTCTCAACCTGACCACTAGTCATCGGATGATATGGTGTGCCAGTTTTATGACGAACACCATACTTTTCAAGGACTTTCTCTAGGGGTCGGTTGCAGAAATGCGTTCCTTCATCACTGATCAAGGCTCGTGGACATCCAAACCTCACAAAGATATTTTTCTTAAGAAATTTCATGACCGTCTTATGATCATTGTGAGGAGTGGCTTGAGCCTCCACCCATTTAGACACGTAGTCTACGCAGACTAAGATGTATTTATTACCGCAAGATGATGGGAATGGTCCCATAAAATCGATACCCCATACATCAAAGACTTCGCATTCTAGGATGGGTTTCAAAGGCATGTCAAAACGCCTTGTCAGAGTACCGGTTCTTTGGCACCTATCACAAGATTTACAGAAAGCCTCTGTATCTTTAAAGATCGTAGGCCAATAGAAACCGGATTGAAAGATCTTAGCAACGGTTTTCCACGGCCCAAAGTGACCTCCCGTGGGTCCACTGTGGCATTGCTCAATAATATCACGTTGCTCAGATTCAGGAACACATCTCCTAAGCAAACCATCTTTACAGATCCTAAAAAGATAAGGTTCATCCCAAACGAAATATTTCAAATCAGAGAAGAACTTTTTCTTCTCTTGATAAGACATTTCGGTCTAGATATCTGGCATGAAGGTAATTTACAATGGAAGAATACCATGGAACATCAGGAGGACAACCGTCGATAAGCATGATATTCTCTAGAGGAAAGTAAAAGTCTATATCATCTGGATCATTCTTTTCCTCACTTATCATTCTAGAACGTGATCGGCCACTACGTTTTCACTGCCCTTTTTGTCCTTTATTTGAACGTCAAACTCTTGTAGGTCAGTATCCAACGTAGTAGGCGCGGTTTGGCCTCTTTCTTAGTCATCAGATACCGTAAAGCAGCGTGATCAGTCCGGACAATCACTTGAGCTCCTAACAAGTAACTACGGAACTTGTCCATAGCAAAAACTACGCCAATAGTTCCTTTTCGGTGGTGGTATAGTTAACTTGAGAGGGGTTCAATGTGTGGCTGGCGTAATAGATGGGCTGGAACTTTCCTTTTATCTTTTGTCCTAGAACAGCACCAACTGCATAGTTTGATGCGTCGCACATAAGCTCGAAAGGTAGGTTCCAGTCAGGCGATATAAGAATTGGAGCAGATATTAAACGATCCTTAAGCTCCTCAAACGATTGCTTGCAGCTCTCATCAAAATTAAACTCAACGTCTTCCTTTAGTAAAGTGGACAGGGGCTTGGCTATCTTGGAGAAATCTTGAATGAATCTTCTGTAGAAACTGACATGTCCAAGAAAACCTCTAACTTCACGTACATTCTTGGGGTAGCTCATCTTCTCGATAGCTTCCACTTTTGCCCTGTCAACTTCTATACCTTTGGCTGAGATCTTGTGGCCAAGAACTATTCCCTCATCTACCATGAAATGGCATTTCTCCCAATTAAGTACTAAGTTCTTTTCCACACATCTGGATAACACTTGATCAAGATTGTCGAGGCAATCATCAAAAGACTGACCAAAAACCGAAAAATCGTCCATAAAAATCTCCATACACTTCTCTACAAGCCCGTCAAAGATAGCTAGCATACATCGTTGAAATGTAGCTGGGGCATTGCAGAGACCAAATGGCATTCGCCTGTATGCGAATGTACCATAAGGGCAGGTAAAAGTGGTCTTTTCTTGGTCAGCTGGATCAATGGGTATCTGGAAGTATCCTGAATATCCATCTAGGAAACAGTAGAATGCGTGTCCCGCCAGACGCTCAAGCATCTGGTCAATGAATGGAAGGGGAAAGTGATCTTTCATGGTTACCTCACTGAGCTTTCGATAATCGATGCAAACTCTGTAACCAGTGACAAGTCTCAATGCAATTTCCTCTCCCTTCTCATTCTTCTCAATTGTAATTCCACCTTTCTTGGGAACTACTTGAGTCGGGGAAACCCACTCACTATCCGCGATGGCATAAATGATTCCCATGTCCAGAAGTTTGATGATTTCCTTTTTAACGACTTCTTGCATATGAGGGTTGAGCCTCCTCTGGGGCTGTCGTACACATTTGGCACCCTCATTCGTCTTGATCTTATGCATGCAGATGTCCGGAGATATTCCTCGGATATCGCTGTTAAGGGTGAAAATCTATGTTTTATTATGATATATTTTATGGTATTTTCCCTCTTAATTGGATTAATTGCATAATAAATGGCCCTTATATGGAAATATTGAGCATACTAGGTTTTTAAGGACTTAATCGCAATATTGAATAAATTATGTGTTTTCA
Source organism: Gentiana dahurica var. dahurica (assembly GCA_024500145.1). Lineage (NCBI taxonomy): Eukaryota > Viridiplantae > Streptophyta > Magnoliopsida > Gentianales > Gentianaceae > Gentiana > Gentiana dahurica. The sequence continues at coordinate 15,992,676 of CM044906.1, read as the reverse complement.
TCGTGAATTATAATTAATTGGACTTTATTACAGTTTGCGATGTTTTCCATGTGTTATAGGTATGTTTATTGTGCTCAAATGATGATCAAAAGGGTTAAAATTCGAGCTATAAAGATTTAAGAAGAGATAATGATCGAATGGAGTGGACAGGAAAAGAGATAGAGATGATTTAATCAAGTTTTATTCCAGCTAAACTGGCGTCCAAGTCCCGTCCAGGAGTGGACGGGCGTCTGACAATCTAAACGGGCGTCTAGAGGAAGAATTCAATACTGAGGCATCATGAACTTACTGAACGAACGTCCAGAAGAAGCAGACGAGCGTCCAAGGTGCAAAAAGAAGATCAGAGAGTTTGGACGCTATCCAGACGAACGTCTACATTGGAGTTCAAAACACTTGGACGAGCGTCCACTTAACCGGACGAGCGTCCGGATTGCCGACTTAGTGAAACCGCCTCAAATCTCTATAAATACTTGCCTATTTTCACACATTGAGATACCAATTTGACAATTCTCGAACCCTAAACCCTAGGGGCGGCTATAGGCTGCGTTTTTACTCAGTTTTTTCCCAGTTTTATGTTCTTAAATTCCTAGATAAAATTAGTTTAGTTTATGCAATTTACTTCAACAATTCAAGCTATTCAAGGATGCTAAGAGGCTAGACTCCAATCAAACGAGCATTGTGAAGCCATCCAACTTTTGTTGATTTTGATTCTTCGACTGTATTGTAAGTTTTAATCAAGTTGTTTCCTTTATCATGTCTTATGATGATTAATTGCATTTATATCGAAAGATGTGCATGTATGATGTTTTATATTTGATGAAAGTCTTTATAAACATTAGATCACCATGATTTAGGAATGGATCTTTAATCTAAGTCAACGAAAGTTGATAGGTTGAAAATCTAGGTTAAAACGTTAAAGTTTACATCTTTGTTTATGTTATGACGCGTTAATTTCCGTAAATCGAAAGATAGAAATTAATAGGCGAATCATCTACGAAAGTAGGATTCATACCTTTGATAAGATGAACCACAACTTGGTAGAAACAGCAATATAATCGGGATGAGAGATTAGTGTTTGTTGGATAGGTGGATCAATACTCGTTTGCCCATATTAAACTTGATTTAACCCTTGAGACTTGAACTGTTTAGTTAGTTTATTTTCCATTGTACTTTTAGAGTAATTTGTTCGCAACCAAACCTCCCTAGCTTTGGATTCGTCCTCTGTCTAGTTTATATTCAGCATATATGTTCAGTTTAGTTTTGTTTAATCGCTGTTTAGTTTAGTTTTCCGTGACATAGCTTAGTTAGACAAAAACTAGGAACCACAATCGTCTAGTTCCCCGTAAGATCGACCCGGCATTAACCACTAGTACTACGATCCTTATACTTGGGGTTAACCGGATTATAAATTTATTACTTGTTTGTTTTGCATAGATAAAATCCGTAGACAAGTTTTTGGCGCCGTTGCCGGGGAACCGGACGGTTGCCTAGTTTTTGTTCTAGTTTTTATTTTGCTTTCAATTCCTGTTTTTAGGTTAGATATTTTCAATTTCTGTTTGTGGTTAGTAGTTTAGTTGTTTTTGTTCAATTGTCTGTCGTTTTAATTGTGTTTTTGTTAGTAGTTAATATAAAATCTTTGCTCTTAATTTATACTCTGTTTTCTGTTTACCACGCTCTGTTTTCCTAATCGTTTCTGCCCAGTTGGACGAGCGTCCGTTTTACCAGACGCCCGTCTAGTTCTTGCTTCAGTCGGACGAGCGTTTAGTTTACTGGACGCCCGTCCTCTGAAAATTCCTCAATCCTGAATCGATTCTGACTTACAGACGAGCGTTCATACTTCTGGACGCCCGTCCATCCTGAAAAACTGGTCAGACGCTCGTCCATGATTTTGGACGTCCGTCCGTTCCTCTTTTCCTTCTATCAACTTCTTCTTTTCTTTTCTTTTCCCTAGGTTTTGATCTTAGATTAGATTATAAGTCTTTAGTTTAAGTCGTTAGTTTCTTAGTTTATAGTTCTCTTTCTCTCCTTCTTTCTTTCTTGCTCAACAACTTGATCTTGGATCTCGGTGTATGCAAACTCGTAGTCAGAAGGGACCACTAATCTACTCCCCTGACCCCGAGCGGACCATAGTCCGACCTAATAGGCGGAAACTTCGGTTCGACGAAGGAACCGCTCTAGATCAAGAATTTGAGCATTATCTTTCAGGAGAAATCGAAAGAATAGTAATAATGGCAGCGGAAGATAGACGGACGTTGGCCGACTATGCCATGCCTGGCACAGTCACCATCAACCCCGCAATTGTTATGCCAGCTATTACTGCTCCAACTTTCGAGCTAAAGCCAGGACTTATTCAGATGATGCAGCATGCATCGATTTTTCACGGCTATCAATCTGAGAACCCCCACACTCACCTACACACATTTCTACACATATGCGGTACTACCCGTATCCAAGGTGTAAGTGAGGACGCAATCAAACTCAAACTTTTCCCATTTTCCTTGCGGGGGGAAGCACTAGAGTGGTATCACTCTCTTCCCTCGGAATCCATTACGACCTGGGCCGGACTTGAAAGAGAATTTTTGAGTCAATATTTCCCTCCATCAAAGACGGCCCAGTATTTGAATGAAATCTTCACGTTCCGTCGGCAGGAAAATGAGTCTTTCTTTGATTGCTGGAAAAGGTTCAAGTCCCTCCTCCGAAAATGTCCCCACCATGGCTTGCCGATGCAAAGGCAAGTCAATACATTCTTTAGCGGATTGACCGAGCTCACTAAGGGCATGGTCAATAGTTCATCTGGCGGGGCGTTTTTGAAGAAGACTCCAGACGAAGGATGGGCATTGTTCGAAGACATTGCCAAATATAACTATGCTCCATCCTATCAAGCTATTCAGGCACCTCCTCCTCCTCCCAAGGTCGAGGAAGTGACTATGCAGAATCTGATTGCCATGTTGCAAAAGCAAATGGCTAACTCTCAACTAACCACATCCCAAACTGTTCCCAATCCGAGTAATCAGACTCTTTCGTTTCCACAGAACTCTCAGGTTCTGTATTGCGAAAGTTGCTGTCAACCTGGCCACATGTCCAGCCAGTGTCAATTTCAATCCCCCGCTGCTCATCAAGTCAACGCTGTTCATAATAATGGACAGTATAATCCAATCACATGCCAAGTATGTGATGATCCGGGGCACACTGCTCGTTTCTGTCCCATGATTGGACAAAATGCAGAAGTGAATGCTTTTTCTGGCCAGTCTAATCCTAGGTTCAATAACCAATTCTCCGGCCAGAATAATGCTCAAAATCAGGGCTTCGGCCAGAATCCGAGTTTCAATCAGAATCCAAACTCAAACTTCAATTCTAACCCGAACTTCAATAAAAACCCTGGTTTTGGTTCGAACCAAAACTCTAATTTTTCCAATCAAACACAAAGGTTTAATCAGAATTGGCCCTCCATTTCCAATTCCAATTATCAGAATCGGCCCAGCCAGCCACAAAATCAAAATTTTTCCAATTCTCAAGGCCCCTCGAATTCCAATGACCTCAAGGCTGAATGGAACTCATTCAAAGAGGAGCAAAACAAGAACATTCAGCTCCTGATGAGTACCAATAAGAACCTTGAAAGACAGATAGGGCAGCTGGCTGAGCAGTTAGCATCAAGACCCCCTGGGCATCTGCCCAGTTTTACCGAGAAAAATCCTAAGGGCGGTCATGTTGCTCGGGCCGATTTAAGTAGCAGCCAATGTACTGACCTCGTACCAACAATGCATTATGGACAAGAGGAGGCCAGTACAATGAGTTTAAGAAGCGGTACACAGCTGAGTGGTCCCCCTGGCTTTCAGGGAAACCACTAGCCCCTCCTGCCATTGATAAGGCAGGAGGGGAAGTTGAGCACCCATCATCCCCTTGGCTGCAAGCAAATCCTCAGGTGGCTGTTCCCCTGAGAAGTGAAAAAGTTGGAAATCCTCAAGTGGCTGATCCCTTGAGGATTGAAAAAGGAAAAGAAAGTCAGGTGGCTGATCCCCGACTACGAAAGTTTCTGAAAAGACGGTTCGGTGGAAGGATTTGGAAGACAAAGCTATCAGCGCATCCTCAAAGAGAGTCTTTTCCGAGAGTGATCTGAAGAAGCTTCCGTTTCCACCAAGGAAGAGCAACATTCCATTGGTTGAAGACAAAAAGTACGAGAAGGTGCTAAACCTTCTGAAAAATACTCAGGTAAATCTGCCATTATCCGAGGTCTTGGTCGAGATGCCTAAGTATACAAAGTTCATCAAGGATGTTGTATCTTCCAAGAAGAAGTTAGCAGGAATGGATCAAGCGGTTGGTAAGGAGTGTTCTCTGGTCAATAATGAAAGCTTACCAATCAAGAGAAGCGACCCAGGAAAATTTGTGCTCACATTGCAGATGGGAGGTCTAGTCTTCCCAAATTCCTTATGTGACCTGGGCGCATCTATCAGCTTGATGCCATTGTCTGTGTGCAAGCAGCTGGGTTTACAAAGTCTTCTAGAACCCACGACCATGAATTTGCAGTTCGCTGATAGATCTTCTAAGAAAGCTTCAGAATCCTAAAGGACGTATTAGTTCAAATAGATAGGTTTACCTTTCCAGTTGACTGGTACGTCTTAGATATTGAGAAAAGTGAAAATGTCCCTTTGATTCTTGGAAGACCTTTCCTATCTACAGCTAGAGCCCTCATCGATTGTGATGGTGGGCATGTGACCATTCGAGTTGGTGACCAGGAGGTGAGTTATAGTGTTTCCAAATCTATCAATGTACCATCTGGATCTCCAACCGGCTTTTCCATTGAGGAGACCTTTGATGATTTCGATGACTTCATGGATAAGCAAGTCATAGCTGTAGAATCAGAATATGAGCGACTAATTGATAATCTGAATAATCATGGTGTGGTCAATCTAGACCAGTTAGCAGCTGAATTTGAGGATGAGCTAAGAGAAGAAGCCTTGGCAGTAGGACCACTAAGTAAGCTCAGCGATGTTGAGTTGAAGAGTGGCGATCTTAAATCAAGTCTAGAGGATCCTCCCGTAGATTTGGTGCTGAAGCCGTTGCCTAAACATCTTAAGTATGTGTTTTTAAGAGAAGGTGACAAGCTTCCTTTGATCATCTCTGCCAAGCTATCTCGTATAGAAGAGCTTAAATTGTTAAACGTCTTGCGCAAAAATGAAAAAGCCTTTGGATGGCAGGTGGGAGATATCCGAGGGATATCTCCGGACATCTGTATGCACAAAATCAAGACTGAGGAGGGTGCAAAACGAGTTAGACAGCCTCAGAGAAGGCTCAACCCTCACATGCAAGAGGTAGTCAAGAAGGAAATTATCAAGCTTCTAGATATGGGTATCATATACGCCATTGCAGACAGTGAGTGGGTATCCCCAACTCAGGTAGTTCCCAAGAAAGGTGGAATTACTATTGAGAAGAATGAGAAGGGAGAGGAGATAGCATTGAGACTTGTCACTGGCTACAGAGTCTGCATCGATTATCGAAAGCTCAATGAGGTCACACTGAAAGATCATTTTCCCCTTCCATTCATTGACCAGATGCTTGAGCGTCTGGCGGGGCACGCATTCTACTGCTTCCTGGATGGATATTTAGGATACTTCCAGATACCCATCGATCCTGTTGACCAAGAGAAGACCACTTTCACTTGCCCTTATGGGACATTCGCCTACAGGCGGATGCCATTTGGTCTCTGTAATGCCCCGGCCACCTTCCAAAGGTGTATGATGGCAATCTTTGACGGGCTAGTTGAAAAGTGCATGGAGATTTTTATGGATGATTTCTCGGTCTTTGGTCAATCCTTCGATGATTGCCTCGATAATCTTGATCAGGTGTTGTCAAGATGTGTGGAAAAGGACTTAGTGCTTAATTGGGAAAAATGCCATTTCATGGTAGATGAAGGCATAGTCCTTGGCCACAAAGTGTCAGCCAAAGGTATAGAAGTAGATAGGGCCAAGGTAGAAGCCATTGAGAAGATGAGTTATCCTAAGAATGTACGCGAAGTCGAGGTTTCCTCGGACATGTCGGTTTCTATAGGAGATTCATCCAAGATTTTTCCAAAGTAGCCAAGCCCCTATCTACTCTGCTCAAGGAAGACGTTGAGTTCAATTTCGATGATAGCTGCAAGCACGCGTTTGAGGAGCTCAAAAATCGTCTGATTTCTGCTCCAATTCTTATTTCACCTGACTGGAACTTACCCTTTGAGCTTATGTGCGATGCATCCAACTATGCTGTTGGTGCAGTCTTAGGACAGCGAATCGAAGGAAAGTTCCAGCCTATCTATTATGCCAGCCACACGTTGAATCCTTCTCAAGTTAACTACACGACCACCGAAAAGGAATTATTAGCCGTAGTCTTTGCTATGGATAAGTTTCATAGTTACTTGCTGGGTGCTCAAGTGATTGTGTGGACTGATCACGCTGCTTTGCGTTATCTCATGACCAAAAAGGAAGCTAAACCGCGCTTACTGCGTTGGATACTGACCCTCCAAGAGTTTGACGTTCAAATCAAAGATAAGAAGGGCAGTGAGAACGTAGTGGCGGATCATGTTTCTAGGATGATAAGTGAGGAAAAGGGTGATCCTGAAGATATAGATCTTTACTTTCCTCTAGAAAACATCATGTTGATCGATGGCCGCTCCCCTGATGTTCCATGGTATTCGTCCATTGTGAATTACCTTCATGCCCGTTACCTTGACCCCGAAATGTCGTATCAAGAGAAGAAGAAGTTCTTCTCTGATATGAAATATTTCGTTTGGGATGAACCTTATCTGTTTAAGGTCTGCAAAGATGGTTTGCTTAGGCGATGCGTTCCTGAATCTGAGCAACAAGAGATTATCGAGCAATGCCATAGTGGACCCACTGGTGGTCACTTTGGTCTTTGGAAGACGGTTGCTAAGATCTTCCAGTCCGGTTTCTATTGGCCTACAATCTTTAAGGATACAGAAGCCTTCTGTAAAGCTTGCGATAGATGTCAAAGAACCGGAACTCTGACAAGGCGTTTCGACATGCCTTTAAAACCCATCTTAGAGTGCGAAGTCTTTGATGTATGGGGCATCGATTTTATGGGACCTTTCCCATCATCGTGTGGCAACAAATACATCTTAGTCTGCGTTGATTATGTTTCGAAATGGGTGGAGGCAGTGGACACTCCTCACAATGATCATAAAACGGTCATGAAATTTCTGAAGAAGAACATCTTTTTGAGATTTGGATGTCCTCGAGCCTTGATCAGTGATGAAGGAACGCATTTCTGCAACCGACCTCTAGAGAAAGTTCTTGAAAAGTATGGTGTTCGCCATAAGACCGGCACACCATACCATCCGATGACTAGCGGTCAGGTTGAGCGAAGCAACCAAAGCATCAAGCAAATCCTGGAAAAGACAGTGAGCAGTCATAGAAAGGACTGGAGTTTGAAATTGGATGATGCACTATGGGCGTATAGAACTGCTTATAAAACCCCTATGGGTACATCTCCATATCAGATGGTTTACGGCAAGCCATGTCATCTGCCAGTTGAGTTAGAGCATAGGGCTTATTGGGCGACAAAGTTTCTTAACTTTGATTCCCAAACTTGTGGAAAACATCGACTGCAGCAGCTGCATGAGTTAGACGAGTTCCGACTCGAGGCTTACGAAAGCGCCAGGATAAGCAAGGATAAGATGAAACTCCTCCATGACGCAAAAATTAAGAAAAGAGAATTTCAAGTAGGGGAACAAGTTCTTCTTTATAATTCCAGATTACATTTGTTTTCTGGAAAGCTGAGGACACGATGGTCCGGGCCCTTTACGATTCTCAAAATCATTCCTGGAGGCGTTCTAGAACTACTCGGTTATAAAGATCAGCCGTTTCGAGTTAATGGTCAGAGGTGCAAACACTACATTGGAGAACCTACAGGCAAGCCTTTGATTGTTAAATTTCTCGATATCCTTGGATGTGGTGTTAATGAAGTCGAGGACTCTGACGAGATTTCACCCAATCTGTTTTCTGAGGATAACGGTAGTGGTCTATCACAAGAAGTTCTAGCCGGTAGTTGGGATATGGAGGAATATGCAAGGGAGCAACAACTCAAACGTCAGCAGAGAAATCTACGAAGGAGAAATTCGACCATGGGAAAGGTTCAACGTATCTGGAAAACTGTCAAAGCTTTAATCCCATGCGTCAAGTGTCGTTTCTGCAGCCACAATCCTGATCAGAACTTAAACGAGGTAATGGCGGGCAGAAAAGTCAAATGGCCTGACCCAGGCTGAATTTAAATGGTGTCGAGCTAACGACATAAACCAAAAGCGCCACTAGGGGGCATCCTAGATATCCAATCTTGTTTTAGTTTTTCTTAGTTCTTTTTGCTTTAGTATGTTATTTTGGTTAGTTTTACTAAGCTTCTATGTTGCTATCTGTCAGTAGTTGCTTTCTAGATATGGATCTCTACGGAGTTCGCCCTGAGGAGTTCCCACTCATTAGTCGAATCCCGCTGATCACAGTAGATGATGGACCAGGAGGCACTATAGTTCTTCATGTAGATTTTGACATTAGCACTCGGGTTAAGACCATCACGTACGTTATCATTGTTCCACCGTGTTCGGGAGGCAGCGATTTCACGACTGAGGAGTTGCAGGAGGCCATAGGACGTCCTTACACGATCCTTAATGATCCTATGCTGACGGATTTGGCACTAGTGCTGCGGGCTGAGCATTTTAGAGGTGTTGAGGTAGCTGGTGAGGATTGGTGTTTGCAGGATGAGTACGACTTCCCTCCGGCTGTCGACATGCTTCGACGTCTCATTCGCTTAGTGGATTGGGACGAGATCTACGCAGATTAGTGTTTCCTTAGTTAGTTTTGCTTTCGTCGAGCCCCGACGTAAAACGGAAGCGCTTGGTGGGAGGCAACCCACTGTTTTATTTTTGTTTGTTTTATTTTCAAGTTCTTTCATGATTTTCCGTATTGTACTTTTGAATTTTAAATTATCAGTAATAAAAGTTTCGCATTTAGTTGTTTTATATGATAATTTTTAGAAAAGGACGATTTTACATTTTTCTTGACTGGACGCCCGTCTAGTGATACTGGACGCCAGTCCGGCTCTCGATTTTCCTGGACGCCCGTCCAAGTTATGGGACGCCCGTCTGGAAACAAGCTTTTCAATCCTGTATTCAACTTCTTGACCAGACGTTCGTCTAAAAATATAGACGCCCGTCCGGATAATTCCCTCCAATCCTGTATTCAAATCAAGCCTTAGGACGAGCGTCTGGTACTTTGGACGCCCGTCCAGTTCATCACATTTCCATACAGACGCCCGTCCGCCGAGTTGGACGAGCGTCCACCACCTGTCTATATATACCCCCCTCATGCCATGAACCCTCATTCCTTCGAATTTCAAACCGCAACACCCGACTTTTGCCCTCCTCTCAACCTAAATCCCTTGATTCAACACCAAATTGGGCGATTTCAAGTGCTATAGGACGCCCCTGACACCCTCTCATCAATTTTCAAAGCCAAATCCCCCAACATTCCATATTTTTAGAGAATCGGCCACCTGTATAGTCCGACCTTGTTCAAGAAAAATCGGATTTTTGGGGTCAATTTGGGTTGTTTTGGACGTCTACAAAGCATTATCTTCATCTACTCACCATCTTTGGTAAGTTTGTAGCGACTTTTCTTGATTTCTCTCACGTTTTTGTGAGTTCGATCTTCGGGTCGGCTCATTTTCTTGAAATTTATCTCATTTTGTTGCTGTTTTCTTCCTGTTTTGGTGTTGTGATGATGTGGTGATGATGGTTGTGGTGGATGGGTTGATATTGTTGAATTGAAATCCCGATTTGGATGTTAAACGGGTACCCTTTGTTGTGCCTTGAAATGTTTTAGTGTTTGTGGTCTTTAAAGTTTCAATCATGGTGCGGGTGAAGGGAGTTCAGAAGCGGTTTGGTAAGGGTGTGGCTAGGGAGAGTGGTAAAAAGCGTAAAGAGTTGGACCCTCCCATAGTTGATCCAAATAGGGGCGTAGTGATCCGAGAGCAACCCTGTAGGGCATCACAACAAGCTAGAGCTGATTTGAGAGACGAGTCCACCTCGGGGTCTGAAACTGATTTGGATGTGCCCTTGGCACGGTTTACTAAGAATGCCCGAGGTGGTGAGCCGTCTAGAGGTGAAACTGCTGAAGAGGTTGCTAGGGAGGATGCTGATGAACCTAGGACCGAGGGACCTCGAAAGAAAGTGAGACCAGCTGTGCCTATCCCTATGCCTCGTCGGTTTGTCAACTCTAAAGCACATGAGGCCTATACCAAACACTATTTCGCTCGGAATATGTTGGTTGAGCGGGCGGTGATAGAGACAAAAGTGGATCCCGTTTTTGTGAAGTTGTTGAGAGATAGGAAATGGGAGGAATTGATGAAGATACCGACTACCCCGGTGAATGATTCGTTGGTTAGGGAGTTTTACACTAATTTTTCGGAAACCGACTTGAACACAGGGGTTGTGATGGTTCGAGGTGTTAAGGTTCCCATTTCAACACAAGTTTTTAATGCAAAGTATGGTTTGGCGGCGTTTGAAGGGTTGGATTATAAGGAGGAAATTAAGAGACGGCAGGATTCGGGACAGGATCCCTTGGAGGAATTGAGGTTGAAAGTTTGCCCCGATGTTGCTTGGACGCTCAGACCGGGTGGGGACCGTAAGGAGATTGTTACTACGGCGTGGTCTGAAGATTGGAGAGTCTATTGCCGTTTCATCCAGAGTCGTTTATTGCCGAAAAATAATTTGACACACTTTCACATAGGCGACCTTGGAATGTTGTATGCTTTGGTTTTCAAGTTAAATGTCGATGTTGGCCAGGCGATTTATGATGAGTTGGTGTTCAGTCAGAAGAATTACAAGCGGAGTTTGATTGTCCCACATTTGATTCATCAGATATGCATCGATGCCGGAGTGCCGGAGTATAAGCAGGATCACAGGCCTAAGAACCCGCGAGGTATTCAAAGAGAAAAAGCTCCGCCTACGGGTGAGTCTGAGGCCGCCCCACCTCCGGTACCTCCTGTCCCTACCATTCCTCCATCGATGCGGATGCGGCTCAGCATGGCCCACAGTTTTAGGCAGTGGATGCTCGATCAACGAAACATGCAGAATAACATTGTCACTTTGCTTCAGTGTGTGCTTGAGGATAGACTGCCGCGGGATGAGCGGATTTATGCCCACAACGTGGTGGATTATAGTTTCGATGACGACATTGAGCAGGCGATTGCAGCTGTGATTCGCGAGTCGTCTGACGATGAGGAGGATGAGCCCCCGGTAGATCCTGCTACTGCTTCTACTACGCAGCCTGAGCCCAATGTTCTAAAAATCGCTAGGCGAAGACGACGCGCTATAGGGGCGCCTAGGCGGCGCCTAGGCGGCGCCCAGGCGCTTTTAGGGTTTTTAAGGGTTTTGAGGGGGGTTTTAGGGTTTTTACGGGGGGTTTTAGGGTTTTACGGGGGGTTTTAGGGTTTTAAGGGGGGTTTTAGGGTTTTATGCCTCTTTCTTGTCTAACACTTGGGAAAACTTAGATGTTCGCCCAGATGAAAGTCATGAAACCCTAATTGCCTAGAAGGACCTAAGAGCGCCTAGAAGGGCCTAGGAGCGCCGAGAAGGGCCTAGGAACGCCTAGAGGGGCCCAGAGCGCCCAGAAAATCGCCCAGCACCCCTGTCGCCCAGCAGAAGTCGCCCAGAGCCAAGGCGAGACGCCCTGGGTGCGCCTAGGGCCTAGGCGAGCGCCTAGGCGGCCGCCCAAGGCGATTTTTAGAACATTGCCTGAGCCTACACCGACGACGTCCACTGTTGCTGTACCTACTTCAGATCCTCCTCGTGTTGATGCCCCTGCTGGTGATTCTGCTGTTATTCCTCCGTCTGATGCTCCGATTCCGCCCGAGTGATCTTGAGATTTTTATGCATTTTCTGCTTGATGTATTTCTTCCTTTTATACGCATTCGATCTGGTTGTACGATGACTATTACTACTTTCCTTTTGATGCTTCCATGATTTCTGTACTTTCTATTTTTCTCGCTACTGTTGATTATCGTAGGCGTATGTTTTCTTAAATCATGTAAGCTGTCTAGCACCACGTACTTGGATTGCGATTTCGTTGGTATTATGATCATTTTTGGTTGACGCTTGTTGTTCTATCTCTTTCATTCATTCCTTTCACATTATTACGTTATTGTGCCCCGTTTTCCCCCGAGATTCTGTTGTTTTGTCGAGTAGTGCAGATCTAGTCTTGGTTGAGTTCGGTTTGGACGTTTTTTCCGACGCTTTTGTGAGTGTTGTTTCTTTCATGCTCCGGCCTGACCAACATCTCGATTTTCTACGCGCATACAGCTAAGTTTCTTATCCTTTTACTTTCTGCACAACATGAGGACATGTTGCATTTTTAAGTGTGGGGGAGGGGATAGTTCGATTTGTACCTATGCGTACACGTTTGTTTAGTACGTTAGATTGTTGTTTTATGCGAAATGAGCGTAATTTTTCAAAATTTTTCAAAATTTTCCGACACTTTTGTTTTTGTTTTGTCCCGAGTAGGCAATTCAATTTGAAGTTCGTTGTTTTTATAGTCATCTATGCGATATTTCATGTACTTGATAAGTTAGTTGTTTCACCTGACACTATTTTTCACAAGCCATAGTAAATGATGAGCTAATTTATAAAGTTAGACCCCGTTTTGGATTAGTAATTTTTGATTTTCTTATAAGTCATGTGCTTAGTGCTACGAATATATCTTGAGATTTATGATAGTTTGTATTTAGATCCGAAGTATGAGATACTGTGAATATCTAGAAGTTTGAATGTGATAAGTAACACGTAACTAATGTCAAATGAGAAGTTGAAAAATTTAAATGAATCTATGTGTGTGTCGAAAGCTAGTCGATGATTTGAGTGCGATAGGGTATACCACGTATGTCCTATACCGCTATGATGACTAAAAGCTCACGACAGTTAGGAAAAGCTGCCTTATGATTGGAGTAAGGTAGGGGATTATCTCGAAATGTCCTATTCTGCTATGAGGGCAAAAGCTCACCCTAATGTGTGTTTAAAGTGAATGAATTCAATCAACTTAAGATATGTTATGGAATGAATAAGGCTTAGTTTTCGTTAATCTTATCCCCAGTATAAACTGATAGATATGCTGTAGGGATTATCCTCTGAGTATTTTAGAAAGGCCCTAGATTCATTCGATCATCCTTTTCGGGATATGTCACGTTTGTAGGGTACATCTTATGAGTATCATTTATTACTATTCTACGAGGGGGTACTAGCTAGTTTTGCTTTGAGTTATTCAAGTTTGGTTTTAGTGGAAGTTTCTTATGGCTATGCACTTACACGATGGTGAACACCTAAGTTATTGAATATATGTTGTACTTGTTTAGATGCCTGTTTTCCTTTCTCGAGCCTAATTTTTCGTTTTGTTTTGCTCGGGACGAGCAAAAGCTAAGTGTGGGGGAGTTGTTAAGGGTGAAAATCTATGTTTTATTATGATATATTTTATGGTATTTTCCCTCTTAATTGGATTAATTGCATAATAAATGGCCCTTATATGGAAATATTGAGCATACTAGGTTTTTAAGGACTTAATTGCAATATTGAATAAATTATGTGTTTTCATCGTGAATTATAATTAATTGGACTTTATTACAGTTTTGCGATGTTTTCCATGTGTTATAGGTATGTTCATTGTGCTCAAATGATGATCAAAAAGGGTTAAAATTCGAGCTATAAAGATTTAAGAAGAGATAATGATCGAATGGAGTGGACAGGAAAAGAGATAGAGATGATTTAATCAAGTTTTATTCCAGCTAAACTGGCGTCCAAGTCCCGTCCAGAGTGGACGGGCGTCTGACAATCTAAACGGGCGTCTAGAGGAAGAATTCAATATTGAGGCATCATGAACTTACTGAACGAACGTCCAGAAGGAGCAAACGAGCGTCCAAGGTGCAAAAAGAAGATCAGAGAGTTTGGACGCTATCCAGACGAACGTCTACATTGGAGTTCAGAACACTTGAACGAGCGTCCACTTAACTGAACGAGCGTCCGGATTGCCGACTTAGTGAAACCGCCTCAAATCTCTATAAATACTTGCCTATTTTCACACATTGAGATACCAATTTGACAATTCTCGAACCCTAAACCCTAGGGGCGGCTATAGGCTGCGTTTTTACTCAGTTTTTTCCCAGTTTTATGTTCTTAAATTCCTAGATAAAATTAGTTTAGTTTATGCAATTTACTTCAACAATTCAAGCTATTCAAGGATGCTAAGAGGCTAGGCTCCAATCAAACGAGCATTGTGAAGCCATCCAACTTTTATTGATTTTGATTCTTCGACTATATTGTAAGTTTTAATCAAGTTGTTTCCTTTATCATGTCTTATGATGATTAATTGCATTTATATCGAAAGATGTGCATGTATGATGTTTTATATTTGATGAAAGTCTTTATAAACATTAGATCACCATGATTTAGGAATAGATCTTTAATCTACGTCAAACGAAAGTTGATAGGTTGAAAATCTAGGTTAAAACGTTAAAGTTTACATCTTTGTTTATGTTATGACGCGTTAATTTCCGTAAATCGAAAGATAGAAATTAATAGGCGAATCATCTACGAAAGTAGGATTCATACCTTTGATAAGATGAACCACAACTTGGTAGAAACTGCAATATAATCGGGATGAGAGATTAGTGTTTGTTGGATAGGTGGATCAATACTCGTTTGCCCATATTAAACTTGATTTAACCCTTGAGACTTGAACTGTTTAGTTAGTTTATTTTCCATTGTACTTTTAGAGTAATTTGTTCACAACCAAACCTCCCTAGCTTTGGATTCGTCCTCTGTCTAGTTTATATTCAGATATATGTTCAGTTTAGTTTTGTTTAATCGTTGTTTAGTTTAGTTTTCCGTGACATAGCTTAGTTAGACAAAAACTAGGAACCACAATCGTCTAGTTCCCCGTAAGATCGACCCGGCATTAACCACTAGTACTACGATCCTTATACTTGGGGTTAACCGGATTATAAATTTATTACTTGTTTGTTTTGCATAGATAAAATCCGTATAGATAGGCTGGAACTTCCCCTTGATCTTTTGTCCTAGAACAGCACCAACAGCATAGTTTGATGCGTCGCACATAAGCTCAAAAGGTAGGTTCCAGTCAGGCGATATAAGAATTGGAGCAGATATTAAACGGTCCTTGAGCTCCTCAAACGCTTGCTTGCAGCTCTCATCAAAATTAAACTCAACGTCTTCCTTTAGTAAAGTGGACAGGGGCTTGGCTATCTTGGAGAAGTCCTGAATGAATCTTCTGTAGAAACCGACATGTCCAAGAAAACCTCTTACTTCACGTACATTCTTGGGGTAGCTCATCTTCTCGATAGCTTCCACTTTTGCCCTGTCAACTTCTATACCTTTGGCTGAGATCTTGTGGCCAAGAACTATTCCCTCATCTACCATGAAATGGCATTTCTCCCAATTAAGTACTAAGTTCTTTTCCACACATCTGGATAACACTTGATCAAGATTGTCAAGGCAATCATCAAAAGACTGACCGAAAACCGAAAAATCATCCATAAAAATCTCCATACACTTCTCTACAAGCCCGTCAAAGATAGCTAGCATACATCGCTGAAATGTAGCTGGGGCATTGCAGAGACCAAATGGCATTCGCCTGTATGCGAATGTACCATAAGGGCAGGTAAAAGTGGTCTTTTCTTGGTCAGCTGGATCTATGGGTATTTGGAAGTATCCCGAATATCCATCCAGGAAGCAGTAGAATGCGTGTCCGGCCAGACGCTCGAGCATCTGGTCAATGAATGGAAGGGGAAAGTGATCTTTCATGGTTACCTCATTGAGCTTTCGATAATCGATGCAGACTCTGTAACCAGTAACAAGTCTCAATGCAATTTCCTCTCCCTTCTCATTCTTTTCAATTGTAATTCCACCTTTCTTGGGAACTACTTGAGTCGGGGAAACCCATTCACTATCCGCGATGGCATAAATGATTCCCATGTCCAGAAGTTTGATGATTTCCTTTTTAACGACTTCTTGCATATGAGGGTTGAGCCTCCTCTGGGGCTGTCGTACACATTTTGCACCCTCATTCGTCTTGATCTTATGCATACAGATGTCCGGAGATATCCCTCTGATATCTCCTACTTGCCATCCAAAAGCTTTTTCATTTTTCTTCAAGACGTTGATAAGTTTCATTTCCTCTAAACGAGAAAGCTTGGCAGATATAATCAGTGGAAGCTTGTCACCTTCTCTTAAAAACACATACTTAAGATGTTTAGGCAATGGCTTCAACACCAAATCTGTAGGGGGGTCTTCTAGACTCGACTTGAGATCTCCACTTTTCAACTCAATGTCACTGAGTTTACTCTGTGGTCCCACTGCCAAAGCTTCTCCTTCCAAAAATTCTTCCTCAAAATCAGCTGCTAATTGATCTAGATTAACAACACCATGAGTATTTAAATTATCAACCAATCGCTCATATTCAGCTTCTACAGCCATGACTTGCTTATCCATATAATCGGTGAAATCATCCGTCATATAATCAATGGAAAAGCCGGTTGGAGGGCCAGAGGGTACTTGAATGGACTTTAAGACATTGTAACTCACCTCTTGGTCACCAACTCGGATAGTCACTTGCCCACCATCGCAATCGATGAGAGCTCTAGCTGTAGATAAGAAAGGTCTTCCAAGAATCAGGGGGACGTTTTCGTCTTTCTCTATATCTAAAACATACCAATCAACTGGAAAGGTAAATCTATCAATCTGAACCAAAACGTCTTTCAGGATCCCTGAAGCTTTCTTAGAAGATCTATCAGTGAATTGTAAACTCATAGTAGTGGGTTCTAGAAGGCTTTGTAAACCGAGCTGTTTGCATACGGACATTGGCATAAGGCTTATAGAGGCACCTAGATCACACAAAGAATTTGGGAAGACTAGACCTCCCATCAAAACTGTAAGTACAAATTTGCCAGGGTCACCTCTTTTAATTGGTAAGTTTTCATAATTAATCATGGAACAATCCTCACCAATTTGCCTTTCCATGCCTGCTAATTTCTTTTTCGAAGACACAACATCCTTGATAAATTTTGTATACTTAGGCATCTCGACCAAGACATCTGATAATGGAAGATTCACCTGAGTATTTTTCAAAAGGTTTAGCACCTTTTCATACTTCTTATCCTCAATCAAAGGAATGTTGCTCTTTCTCGGTGGAAATGGAAGTTTCTTAAGGTCATCCTCAGAGAAAACCTTCTTTGAGGATGCACTAACAGCTCTGTCTTCCAGATCCTTCCAACGAACAGCTTTTTCAGATTTCTTAGTAGTCGGGGGATCAGCCTCCTGACTTTCGCTTGCTTTTTCAGTCCTCAAGGGATCAGCCACTTGAGGATCACCAACTTCTTCACCTCTCAGGGGATCAGCCACCTGAGTTTTCTCTTGCAGTTGAGGGGAGTGTAGGTGCTCAGCTTCCCCTCCTGCCTTATCAATGGCAGGAGGGGCTAGTGGTTTCCCTGGTGGGAAGGACCACTAACTTGAGTACCGCTTCTCAGATTCATTGCACCGGCCTCCTCTTTACCGTATTGAATTGTTGGCACGAGGTCAGTACATGGGCCTTTGTTCAAGTCAGCCTGAGCAACTTGACCACCCTTTGGATTCTTCTCAGTGAAACTGGGCAGCTGCCCTGGGGGTCTAGAAGCTAACTGTTCAGCCAGTTGCCCAATTTGTCTCTCAAGATTCTTCATCGATCTACTTTGCTCCTCCAACTTGGCTTCAAGATTGTTAGATTGGGAGGAGCTTTGAGAGTTTTGGAAATTTGAAGAATAGGACTGGCTGGGCCGACTTTGAAATTGAGAGTTTGAATTGGAAGGCCAATTCTGATTGAATTTTTGCGTAGGATTGGAAAAATTCGAGTTTTGGTTCTGATTAAACCCAGGGTTTCTATTGAAATTCTGATTCGAATTAAAATTCGAATTAGGATTGAAATTTGAAGATGGATTAAACCCTTGGTTTTGAAAATTGCCCTGGCCAGGAAACTGATTGAACCTTTGATTGTTCTGGCCATAGAATGCATTCACTTCCGCATTCTGTCCGTTCATAGGGCAGAATTTAGAAGTGTGCCCCACCTCGTCACAATTCTGACATGTGACTTGATTGTACTGTCCATAATCATGAACATCATTCACTTGATAAGGTGCAGGGGGATTAAATTGACATTGGCCATTCATATGGCCAGTCTGACAGCAGTTTTCGCAATACAGAACCTGAGGGTTCTGTGGAAAAGAAGAAGTTTGATTTATATGATTGGAAACTTGAGGTGGTACCATCTGCTTCTGTAGCATGGCGATCAAACTTTGTAAATTGACTTCCTCAACCTTGGGAGGAGGAGGTGCTTGAATTGCTTGATAAGAGGGGGCGTAGTTGTACTTTGCAATGTCCTCAAACAATGCCCATCCCTCTTCAGGTGTTTTCTTCAGAAATGCCCCACCAGAAGAACTATTGACCATGCCCTTGGTGAGCTCGGTCAATCCACTGAAGAATGTATTGACTTGCCTTTCCAGTGGCAAGCCATGGTGGGGACACTTTCTAAGAAGAGACTTGAATCTCTTCCAACATTCGAAGAAAGATTCATTCTCTTTCTGATAGAAAGTGAATATTTCGTTTAAACACCGGGCCGTCTTTGAAGGTGGAAAATATTGACTCAAGAACTCCTTTTCGAGTTCTGCCCAGGTGGTGATAGATTCAGAGGGGAGAGAGGTGTACCACTCTTTAGCCTCTCCCTTCAAAGAAAATGGAAAGAGTTTTAGCTTGATAGCATCCTCACTTACTCCTTGGATGCGTGTAGTACCGCATATCTCTAAGAATGTGTGTAAGTGGGTATGCGGATTCTCTGATTGATAACCATGAAAAATAGATGCATGCTGCATCATCTGAATAAGTCCCGGTTTTAACTCAAAGGTTTGTGCAGTAATGGCTGGAATAACAATAGCCGGGTTGACTTTGACTTCGCCTGGCATGGCGTAGTCTGCCAACGTACGTCTATTATTAGCGGCCATTATCACAAAATCAGTGATTTCTCTTGCTAGTTGTTCTTCAAGATCTCGCTCGGCTCTGTCTGCCAGAACCGCAGAACGGAAATTCCGCCTGTTTGGCCGGACTACGGTTCGCTCGGGGTCAGGGGTGTATAATAACGGTCCCTTTTGACTCCGAGTTTGCATAAACCGGACCAAAAACAAGTGGTTGAAACCTAAAAACTAAGAAATTGAAAGCCTAAACTAAAAATTAAAAACCTAAAGAACAGAAAGGGAAAGAAGAAAAGGAAACAAAAGTATTGAAGAAAACAGGACCAGACGGACGTCCAAGAGTTTGGACGGGCGTCCGGATGGAATTGAGATCGGACGGGCGTTTAGTGGACCAAACGCTCGTCTGCACGGCAGAATACTTGAACGGGCGTCCGAAACCTATGGACGCTAGTCCAAGCGAGTAAAAGTGGTTCAGGATCGAAGACTTTCCAGCAAACGGGCGTCCAGTTTTCAGACGTCCGTTTAGAAACGGGAAAGCAAGAACAGAAAAGGAAAATTTGCAGAAAAGAACAGATAAAAGAAGAGAAGAGAAGAGAACTAATCACAAGAGAACCTTAAACCCTAAGCTAAAACCCTAATTAACTAATTACCTAAACGTTTATCAACTAAAAACAGGTATTTAAAACGAAATAAAAACAGGACAAACAAAAACAAACAGAAAAACGGAAAAACAAAAACTAGACAACCGTCCGGTTCCCCGGCAACGGCGCCAAAAACTTGTCACGGATTTTATCAACACAAAACAAGTAATAATCCGGTTAACCTCAAGTATAAGGATCGTAGTAATAGTGGTTAATGCCGGGTCGATCTTACGGGGAACTGACGATTGTGAATTCTAGTTTTTATTCCTAACTAACCTATGTCACGATTACTAAACTAAACAGCGGATAAAACTAAACAGAACTGAAAATAAAACTTAACTAAAACGTAAAACTGGACAGAAGATACGATCTAAAGCCAGGAAGGATATGTTTCGAACCAATTTAAACTAAACTAAATCTAAGATGCAATAGAAAGAACTAACTAAGCTAAGTAATTCAATTTCAAGGATTTTAAATCAATAATTTACGAGGCGAACAAGCAATTGATCCACCTATCCTATCAATATTCAGTTTCAATTCAGATTATTTCGTGATTACTAATCAAGTTGTGATTCACCTATTCAAAGGTATGAACCCTAATTTCTTAGGCAAGTTCATCTATTAATCTCTATCTTTCGATCTAAAGATTAACGCTCTCAAATCAAGGTGTGAAATCTCTCAATTTCTAACCTAGAAATCTAACCTAATAACTCTCGTTAATTAGATCAAATATCTGTTCTTTATCATGGTGATCTAAAGTCTAACTTGATTTTCATCAATTAAACAATCAATAAAGCAAACATCTCTCGATATAAATTTCGCAATAAACATTATGGAGCATGATAAAAGAAACAACTTGTAATAGATACTCACAAAATAACCACGAAAAGAGACTGAATTGTTGAATCGGACGGCTTCACAACGCTTGTTCAATGGAGGCCTAGCCTCTTAGCATCCTCTTGAAGATCGAATTATTGAAGTAAAAATACATAAAAAGTGTTTAGAACTACTAGAAAACTAAGAACAATGAAATCTTAGCCGCCCCTAGGGTTTAGGGTTTTCAATATATCGTGTATTGTGAGGAAAAACGCGCTGATATTTATAGAAGATTAAGTCGGTTTCAGCATGTAGGCCGATGGACGCCCGTCTGAAAAGGATGAACGCCCGTCCAGCTTGTGAAATCTTCTTTGAGTCGGGCCGAGTCACGACCAGACGCCCGTCTGCCAGCGTCCACTCCTGCGTCCAAACTTCCTGAATCAACTTCCTATTCCTGGACGCTCGTTCACTTCAGTAGACGCTCATCCACTATGGACGCCAGTTCAGCATCCTGGACGCCAGTTCAGGATCGAATTTAATCTTTATTTCTTGAACTTTATCTCTTTTTCTCTATCTCATTCCTTCATTATCTCTTTTATCTTCAATTACCTCGAACTCAATCAACTCTTGAGCATCTTTTGAGCCTCAAACATGCATCTATAACACATAAAAACATCGCAAAATGTAATAACGCTCAAATAATCTTAAAAACATAATTAAAACACATAAATCAACCTATTTTGCGATTATCTCTTTTAAAATATCATTTGCTCAATATTTCCATTAAACACACGTTTCTTATGCAAATTAGTACAATTACGGGGAAAAATATCATAGAATATAGCGTTATAAATCGTATAAATTCACCCTTAACACCATTCTTGGTTAGGCACAAGGCTATATCATGACATGTGGCCGGTCAGTAAAAGTGAATATCTCTACTGGCCTATAAACGGCTGAATGGTAGAGGGACTTCGCCGAACGCATGCACTATCGGGTTAATCCCATGACTATCAGTGTGATCCATTGTTAGGTTGCAAACGATATCTCATGGTGGATATACACCATGCATAGTGCTCTTGGATACAGGTATAACAAAGATAAGTTAAGTAGAAACATTTAGTCATGACATGTTGATGAGCATGAAATCAACCCTAGATTGAGTTGGCTTTCTAAAGATGACCTAATAATCATAATGAATACTTTATATACTTGTTTAATACAATAGCTTCTATCTTTTACAAAGTACATTTTGTACTTACCTCGAATGCATATTGTTTGTGTGTTTGGGGATGAGAAGATGAACAGGTGGAGCAAGAAATCGATAAGGATTTCGAGGACGATCTTTGAGGATGATGTCTTGATGCTTTTAATATCTACTTTTGAGTTATGATAAACTATATTCTAGACTTTGTTGTATTTTGGTTTAAAGACATGTTGTACTTTAATTTTGGAGCTTTTGTAAGATAGATATGTTGTTATTTTATTAGACATATTGTTGTGGTTTGAGTTATCTTTCTATCTTTAGAATGTTGTACTTTTATTCTTGTTTTGAAAGAAAAATTTACCCCAGTGGTTTAGCTTCCGCTAATGCTAAACTCGATATGACGTAGTAGATGCTTACATACAATATTGATTTATTTAATATTATATGTGCCGAACGATCCTTTTCCGGATATGGACTCGGTGTCCGGGAACGGGGCGTTACAGTTGGTATCAGAGCGAAGCATCCTTTAGGCTTACTTTCTTGAGATAAGTTTATTTAGATCACCTAGTAACCTTCTGATCTTCTTGATCTTTCAGAATGGTGACAACAAGGAGGAATGTTTATGAGGCTGAGAGTTCTGGTGTTAGAAGAGAAACAGGCAGAGCAAGGAGAGGTGTTCACGCGGCCGAGAGTTCAGGGGTTAGACGTGAGACGGGCAGTCCTACACCAGTGGTAGGAAGTGCGGTGGTGAGACCTAATGTTCCACCACAACAGAATCAGATGCCGCGGGCTCAACATGAGCAACCTCCACAGTGGCATGTGGGAGGATCGGTTCAATTTACGATGGTAAGTGATGTTCCCAAAGGTTTTGTATCACCAGTGAGTGAAGTTTATCCTCCACCACCACCCGTCAGTTACCCTCCAAACGCAACTTACCCTCCGCAACAACAAACCTTCTACCCTCCACCCGCAAGTTCCCAACCCCAACCTACAATCCCTCTATCACCACGGTTTGACCATCACCAAGGCTTTGGATACCCTCCTTATGGACTACATCAGCCATACCACACTCCACCATACCAACCAAGGTAACATCCTTATCAACAAGCTCCACCAGTGGCTCAACCTTAATAGCCTTATCCTCCACCTTATCCACCTCAAGCACCACAAGCACCCATCGGTTATCCACCAGTTTATCCACCTGTTTATCCTCCAGCTTATCCACCGGTTTACCCTCCGGTTAGACCTCAAGCTTTTGAGCAGGCACCACCCGTGGATTGGTACACAAGATTGAAGAGAAACCGTATGCAAGATTTCTACGGGAATGTGGAACCAATTCAGGCTGAATTATGGTTGAGGAGCTTCGAAAAAACATGGAGAAACGTGAATGTACCGGATACGGAGATGGCACAGTTAGCTGCGGGGTTCTTGCTGAATATGGCGGAGAGATGGTTTGATGCTTTGGAGAGTAGCCGAGGCAAAAATACGGATTGCAATGAGTTTAAGTAACTTTTCTACAATGAGTACTTTCCACCAGCGGTCCAAGCTAATCAAGCAAGTCAGTTTGTGAAACTTAGTCAAGGTATGCATACTACCGTGTCCCAATACACCAATCGTTTCAATGAGTTGGGAAGGTTTTATCCCAAGATCATGAGAGTTGAGGAAAAGAATATGGCTCTTTACAAGAATGGGTTGTCACGTGAGATTCGGGCCGGTATGATAGGAGCTACGCCGAGAATCATGGCCGAATTGTTAAATAAGGCTATAGAAGTTAAAACCTTCAAGCATAGGCCGTCGGGAATCGTTGGAGTTAAGAGAAGTTTTGGTACAAGTCAAGGAAGCAACCGGACAACACCTCAACAGAATGCAAGGAAGACAACAACACCTTTGAAAGCTACTTCATCGGCTAGTGCACCACTTTGCTTGAAGTGTAATAGGAATCATGCCGGGGAATGCCGAGAAAGTGCTAATGGATGTTATCTTTGTGGAGATCCGAGACACTTTGCAAGAAATTTTCCAAACAAAGAGAACAAAGGAAAACCGAATCAAGGGAATGGAAATGGAAGCTCAAGTCGTCTGGTTCATGTGTTTGCTATGGATGCGGAGTTTGTGGAGCCTGATGACAATGTTATTTCAGGTACATTAATTTGTTTATTCTATGTTATTAAAGAATTGTTATAGCACATTAAATCATGTTATAATTATATTTAATTAAACGAGTTTACACTTTAGGTACGATAATATTAGATGGCTTAGTAGTTACAGCTTTGTTTGATACGGGAGCGTCTAACACTTTTGTGTCGACTAAGATCGCTAAGAAGCTAAACCTACCTTCTGAAACTCTAAGGAATTCTATGGAAATAACTACACCCTTAGGAAAGGTAACTGTTAGGAACATTTTATTTTGTTTTGATGATGGTCATACTAGTTGTTATAGCAAGCCTGGAATAAGTTAGAATTCTATGTATAAGTCTTTACTTAGAGTCTGACATGTTGTATAAGTTGAGTCAGACAAGTATTGTACTAGTTGGTAGGATGGCAAAGTAAAAACAGATTTTCGGTAGTGTGAAGGCAGCCAAGTACGGGTAGAGAGGCATGAAGACACTATGGTCTGACATAAAGGGAGTTTGTGATGAACTTGGATAAGTCTAAGTTACATTCCAAGTAATGAAACTTAATGTTTAATATGGTGTACACTGATCTCACACAAATCAAGGATCAATGAAGTACAAAGATTCTCCTAAACTAAAAAGAATGAAGGAAACAGTGAATCGGTAAAGTGAACTGACTATCGGCTGAGTGAAGACAAAGCAGTGAAGGAAGATCTAAACGGCAAAGTCAGACAGTCACTTAACTTTTCAGAGAATGGCAAAGTATACCTTACTTGATCAGATTTTGAAGTATGAATAAGATACAGAGGATCAAGCATTAAATGCACAATCAATAGAGGATCAATCAAGGACGGATTTTCTGATAAACGTTTGAAGAAAATCCGATTACTAAAATCAAGGAGAATATAATTAAGGGGGAATCAAGAAATAAAATCAAGGATTATTCCTCTCATTAATATAGCCAACAGACGGAAATTCAAATCAAGGATTATCAAGGCTTTAAATAGAAGGCATTGACAGACAAAAATATATAACATAAGAGAACGATTAAGTTAAATTTACAAGCAGAAACTTTGTCAAAGTGAAAAGCCTTCATCTGTGCTCAAAAAGAAATATCTAGAGATCAACTCAGGTCAGAACTTCATTTTACAATTCAAGCTCTGAGATTGATCAAAAAGTCTTTGGATTTAATTCACATCAACTGAGGCAATCGAATCAGAGGAATCTGAGAAGGAATTGCAATCTTTGTGATAGCTGCTGAAAGATTTGTTCTCAAGGAGCAGTGATAGAGACTGGGTCACTGAAGCTTTTGAAGCCAGGGAGTGATAGTCTTAAATATTGTGAAGCTTGATTAGTCAAGGACAATCATACTATTGTATCTGTGAAAATAATAGTGAATTCCTCCAATCATCACTGGGAAGAGTGGATTAAGGGATTACACCACCCTGAACCACTAGAAACCGTTGTGTCTATTTACTTTCAGCAATTTACTTTTCAGCACTTTACTTAACTGCATAATATATATCTGTGGTTGCATAATCTACTTTGAAACAATGTTTTAAGAAGGGACTCATCCGCTGCCCAAAAGCTTTTATATATAAGAAAAGTTTTTGAAACTCCAATATAGTCATTCACTCCCTCCCCCCTGACAATAGCTTTACCCTTTTCTGGGACCAACATTTGGTATCGGAGCAGTGTTCCTAGTATCAGAACTTGTTCAGATTTAATTTCTGGTAACAAGGAGATCACTTATTTTCAAAGCAGTTTTCAAATTTGTGTTTTCTATATATGTATATATTTGTATTTATGGATTCCTCAAATTTTATGTCAAAGGTACCTGTATTCAATCTTAATAATTTTGATGAATACAAAATAAGAATGTTGTCTCATCTTGCAGCAACTCATGAGGAGATGCTGGATGTAATTAATGATGGCCCAATCGAGATTACAACTGTGGTAGCCACAGGAGCAGATCAAGGAAAAATAATAGACAAACTCAAGAAAGATTGGACCAAGGATGACAGGAGAAGAGCAAATCTCGATTTTGTTGCAAAAGACATGATTTTGAAGACTCTGGACAGTAACATGTTCATGAGGATCAAAGATTGCAAAACAGCAAAGGAGATGTGGGACAAATTGGCACTGATCAATGAAGGATCAGAAGCAGTCAAAGAAAACAAATTGTCTGTTGCAAAACAGAAATTTGAGAACTTCAAAATGAAGACTGGTGAAACCATTGATCAAATGGACAATAGATTCTCAAGCATCATCAGTGAACTACAACAACTTGGACACACATATCCACAGAAAGAAGTGTGCCTGAAGATCTTGAGAGGCCTACCTGAAAGATGGAAGATCATTACATCAGTAATCAGAGGGACAACAAATCTTACAACCACTGATACCTTAACTCTAATGTCTCAACTAAAGGCTCATGAATTCAAGTTGTACGGCGAAGACAGTGCACCAGCAAAGTGACATAAGGCCAGTGCACTGGTTTCACCCCAGCAAAGTCAAACAGCAAAGAGACACAGGAGCTGAAGCAACATGTAGCTTTACTAGTAAAACGTTTTGACAGGTTTAGCGAGAAGAAGCAATTCCAAGGAGGTTCATCATCATTCAAGAAGTCTAGCACAAGCAAAGATATGAAGAAAAATGATGATGAATACAGATGCTTCAACTGCAAGAAGAAAGGTCATTTCAAGGCTGAATGCCCTGAAGAAAAAGACAAAGATGAGGACAAGAAGAAGTACAAGACAACTGAAAAGAGAAAGAGCAAGAAAGCACTCAAAGCTGAATCTAGCAGTGAAAAGAATGAAGAATCATCTGAAAATGATTCTGATGATGATGATGAAGCTGATAGCTCATACAATGAGAAAGCCTACCTATGCCTTATGGCTAAAGAATCTAATGAAACTGAGGTAACTTCTAGCCCATACTCATCATCAAGTGCATCCACATCTGACACTGCACAATCTTCTATTCTTCCACTAGATTCTGCAAACCTAATTCAAAATCTCATGAGTAAATTTGAAGAAATTGAGATGAATCATGAAATTCTGGAACAGTAATGTGAGAATCTAAGAAAGGAGAATAAAAGATTAAAGAAATAACTGGATAAATTAAAAGCTGAACAAACTAGTAAGGAAATTCACTTAACAAGCAGCAGATAATCACTCATCCAATGTTGAAAGATCAGCTGAGAAAATCTCCCTACCAGTTAAAATCACCACTGCACAACCAAATGCACCAGCTTACAAACCCTCAAAAAGGTTTGGATCCAGATCTGGTCTTGGCTACAACAGTCAGGATGAGAATAGAAACAATGGACAACACAATTCTGAATCTAGGACCAAGAATGGACCAAAGTTCAGAAAGGGACAGACCATAGTTTCAACCACTCATCCTGCACCGGTGAAGGCAAGACCCAGTGTAGTGAAACACCAGACTAAATCATCAATCCAGCCAACTAAAGGCAGAGGTTTTCTGAAAGGTAAGGGAAGAATTTACCCTTTAGAGGATGATTGGAATATTGCACATCCAAAATACAAGAAGAAACCATTTCATGCCATGCACCATATGTTGAGGAAGAATCAACCAAGGTTTGCTCCTAGACATATAAAGCAACATGAACACAGGTTTCCTACTATATATTGGAAAGTGAAAAAGAATGCAAATGCACCAAAAAGTAGAGAAAAGTATCTGAATACCTCTAGTAAAAACATTAGAAGTTATTCTGCCATGCCTTATACATACGAAGTGGATGACTTTAATTATCCAAAAAGAAGATCATTTGGATATACACTTGGAGTAGGAGGCATGACTGCTAACAATTATGGACCCAAATAGTGTTGGGTACCTAAACATAATTAATTTGTTTTGTAGAATGTCTGGTACATAGACAGTGGATGTTCCAGACACATGACAGGAAACAAAGGATGGCTCACTGACTTTAAAGCTTGTGATGGACCCAAAGTCACCTTTGGAGGCAAAGAAAACCCTGGTAAAATTAAGGGGGAAGGCATAATGCTCAAAAACAGCTTGAGATTCAAAATGTGGCTTATGTTAAAAGACTAAATTTCAATCTCCTAAGTATCAGTCAGTTCTGTGACAAAGGCTACAATGTGAACTTCAAAAAGGAAGGATGCAAAGTGATTCACAGCCAAACCAACACAGTTGTACTTGCAGGAAGAAGAGAAGATAACATGTATGTGGTAGATTGGAAGACAGCAACAGCAGAAACATGTTTGCTTGTCAAAAGTAAACAATCAACCAGCAGGATTTGGCATAGGAGATTGAATCATCTCAACTTCAAAACCATCAACACACTGTCAAAGAACAAGATATTTGAAGGTATACCAGAGATCACATTCAAGAAAGAAAGTATATGTGATGCATGTCAAAAAGGGAAGCAAATTAAAAGCTCTTTCAAGTCACAGCCCTATTAGTCAACAACAAGAATCTTACATCTATTGCATATGAATCTTTTTGGACCAGTCACACCAGTCAGTGTAAGTGGAAAGAAATACACTCTAGTAGTGGTAGATGACTTCTCAAAATTCACCTGGACCATATTCATGAACAAAAAGAGAGAGACACTCAAAAAGTTGCCAGATTTGCTAAGAAGAATTCAAAATGAGAAGGAACTAAAGATCATCAAGATCAGATCAGATAGAGGCACAGAGTTTGTAAATGAAATTATCAAAACCTACTGTGAAGAAAATGGAGTACTGCATCAACTATCAGCAGCAGGGACTCCACAACAGAATGGTGTAGCAGAAAGAAGAAACAGAACACTCAAAGAAACAGTCAGAACAAAAATTGCAGAAGCATGCTTGCCAAAGAGATTTTGGGCTGAAGCAGGAAATACAGTATGCTATACTCAAAACAGATCAATCATCAACAAACATCATGGAAAAACTCCATATGAAATATGGAATGGAAGAAAACCTAATATCTCATATTTGTATATGTTTGGATCTAAATGTTTTGTTTTAAACAGGAATCAGCTACATACCATTGATGAAAAAGCTGATGAAGCAATCTTTATAGGATACTCATACACCAGCAAAGCATTTAGAGTACTAAACAAAAGAACCCTGGTGATTGAAGAATCAATTCATATAGTCTTTGATGAGTCAAACACAAATGGTGAAAGCCTTCAAGAACTTGAAGAAGAAGCAGGACCAAGACAAGTCTACATGAATACAACAGTACCAGCTACCATTCTAAATCACAATCGTGGAAATCAAGATGAGCCACCAGTCAATACAACAGAAGAGGCACCAGCACAAAAACATGAAGCTGATACACAAGCTGAAGTTGTGGAAGCACAAAGTCAAGAACAACAACAACCTGATCTCAACTGGTTAAGAGACCATCCTGAAGATCAAGTCATTGGAAACATTCACACAGGAGTCAGAACCAGAAGACAACTGGAAAATATGCTGACATGTTTTATATCTCAAGTATAGCCCAAAACAATAGATGATGCAATCCAAGATGCTGATTGGATCACAGCCATGCAAGAGGAACTAAATGAATTTGAAAGAAATGAAGTCTGGGAACTTGTTGACAGACCAGACATAGCCAACATCATTAGAACAAAATGGGTATTCAGAAACAAGATGGATAAACAAGGAACAGTTGTTAGAAACAAATCAAGGCTAGTTGCTAAAGGCTACTCTCAAGCAGAAGGAATAGATTATGATGAAACCTTTGCCCCAGTAGCAAGATTAGAAGCAATCATACTCTTTCTAGCTTTTGCAGCCCACAAAGACTTCAAAGTTTACCAAATGGATGTCAAGAGTGTATTTCTTAATGGACTTTTGGAAGAAGAAGTATATATGGAACAACCTCCTAGTTTTCAACTCAAAGGGAAAGAAGATAAGGTGTACAATCTCAAAATTGCACTTTATGGACTCAAACAGGCACCCAGAGCTTGGTATGAGACACTATCACAATTTTTGATCAAGAATGGATTCAACAAGGGAACTATAGATAAGACTCTTTTCAAATTAGAGGAAGGAACAAGCACCTTGTTAGTTCGAATATATGTTGATGACATTATCTTTGGATCAGAGGATAAGAAGCTATGTGAGAAATTTGCAAACTTAATGAAAAGCAAATTTCAGATGAGCATGATGGGAGAGTTAAATTACTTTCTTGGTCTACAAGTAAAGCAAATGAAAGATGGGATCTTCATTAGTCAAGCCAAGTACACAAAAGACTTAATACACAAGTATGGTATGGACACAAGTGGCACATCGGATACACCAATGTGTGCAAGGGTTATTCTTGGAAAAGATGAAAATGGAAAAGATGTTGATCAGAAGCTTTATAGAGGAATCATTGGATCCTTATTTTATTTAACTGCAAGCAGACTGACATAGCTTTTGCAGTAGGAGTATGTGCAAGATTTCAAGCTCAACCAAAAGAATCACATCTTCTAGCAGCCAAGAGAATAATCAAATACTTGAAGAACACCATTAATGTTGGAATTTGGTATCCAAAAGATGGAGGATTCAAGTTGATATCATATTCAGACTCGACTATGCTTTGGATGCAAAATAGATAGAAAAAGCACCTCTGGAACATGTCAAATGCTAGGCACCAGACTAGTCTCATGGTTTAGTAAAAAGAAAAACTCCATATCTACATCAACAGCTGAAGCAGAATATATAGCAGCAGGCAGTTGTTGTGTACAAGTATTGTGGATCAGAAAACAGCTAAGGGATTATGGAATGGAGGAGAAGACAATTCCAATTATGTGTGACAACACAAGTGCCATATCTATTAAAAATCCAGTGTTACACTCAAAAACAAAACATATTGATGTAAGACATCACTTTATCAGAGATCATGTTGAAAAAGGGAATGTTATTCTAAGATACATACCCACTGAAGATCAATTGGATGACATTTTCACAAAACCACTCAGTCATGAAAGATTCAACAAGTTGAGAACTGAGGTGGGAATGATAGAAATTGACTAAGTACTAAGGAGCAGCTAACTGGAGTAATCAGCTAAGTAACTTCACCAGCTATCTGAACCTTTGCCGTTATGAGTAAGCTCATTTGGCAGGTAAGGCACTGGTACTCAGTGAAGTCAACTTCACTGATTGTTAGAAACAGTTATATACAGCAGCTCAATGAAGAAGTCACTACACCGGCTTAGTGACCAACCAAGTCACTCCACCGAAATATATATTGGAGTCAACGGCAAAATAAAGTGTGACCTAAATCTACTTTATATACGTGGAAAATCAAGAAGTTATGAAGGATTATACTGTGGAAGATTACACACGTGGAGATCAATTTATAATCGTGAAGGTAACTATATTATTTTTGAATTACAAACGCCTCGATTCCCGGGATCTATCATTACTTACCTCAATCCACTCATCCACTATACTCAAATACCGTGATTTATATACATAAAATCACGCCATTACGTCACAAAATCCTTCTATATTCAACCACGTTCACACTAATCAAATCATCATATATAAACCACACTTGGAGATTTTTTAGAATTCTTTACGCTCTTTTACAAATCATAAACCCTATTTTCTCACTGCAAAATCAAAGCTTTCTCTCAAATCTCAGACAATGGCTTCATCCTCTTCAATATCTCCCACAGAACGATTCTTTGAAAAATCGATCATTATTGGATCATTTTTTAGACCTGAACATTATCTCTCTTTCTGTGATAATGATGTACAAGCCCAACGATTGGTTGATGGCTGTACAAATCTGGGGTTAATGACCTTCCTAAACCCCCCAATAACTGGAATATGCTATGAGAACCTGATTGCATTTTGGAAAAATGCAAAGTTTGTGCCCAGCACAAAGAAGAGTGATCACGGCTGTATAAAAAGTTCAATCTTTGGGAAAGAAGTGGTCATCACACCAGGTCTTCTCAACAGATTCTTACACCTACCCATGATTGGTCCGGCTAATGTGAAGTTTGTGCAGATTGACATCAACAACTTCTGGGCTGAGATAGCCGAGAATTCCAAGAAAATAGAAAAACCAACAACCTACCCAGATCAGTACTCAAACTTCCATTTGCTGAGTTTGCACCAGTTATCACCAAGAACATTGAAGGCAGAAAAGGATCGATGGAAAACTTGACCGAGTTACGGGTCAAGTTAATGGCAATTATCTATCAAGGTATTCTCTTTGACTGGTCAACATTTGTATTCAACAGGCTGAAAGATCATATTCAGAAGGAAATTGATCTGTCAATTACGGCACCAAGCAAGGGTTTGCAGAGAAAGGTGATTTCTAGGAGAGGAAATCTTATGGGTTCCCTCTTCAACACCTGTTTGACACATTGAAGGTGAAACCCATCAATCTGCAGCCTCCACACAAGTCCAAGGTAATGTTTACCTACATAAAGGCATCCTTGAAACCCAAACCTTCTACCGGACGAACAGATCTCAAAAGGCACAAGAGGACACTACTGTGATCAGTGCCAACAATCAGGAAAATCTTGTGGTTATGAGTGATGATACAACAACTGAGGAAGAGAAACAAGAAGAAGTGACATATCTGGAAGAAGGTGAGGAAGGGTATCGTTTTAATACAACCGATGAAGAAGAGATTGAAGGTGAAGAAGATGATACTAAAAGTGAGGCAGACACAGAAGAAGAAGTGACACAAGAAGGAGATCGTCTTCAAGATGATCAAGAAAAGATGGGTATCTCTGATGATGACCTAACTCTTTAAGAGGTGATTTTCAAGAGCCTCAGCAAAGTTGACAAACAGCCGAGTGAGCCAGCTGATCAAACTCACTTTGCTGAAATTGCCAACACCCTCACTATTGATCAAGAGGGAACATCAACAGAACAAATCAAGTCTCCGGCACATGGAACAGAAAGTCAATTGTTCCAGGGCCAGGCAAGTGCAAGTATCTCTCAGCAACCTCTCACTGAACCCGAGAATGCTGACAAGAAGAAAGATGAAGAAATAGAAGAGGAGGAAGAAAAAAAATGTGAGAAAGAAGAGAAAGAGGAAGAGAAGGAAGAAGACACAACAGAAAATGAGGATGATGTAGAGCAGGAGGAAGATGAAGATGATGAGGATGTTGAAGTGGTACCAGAAGAAATTGATCCAGAAAGACTTTTCAATCTGGATATTCAACCTTTGATTGTAGACATGGAAAAGCAGTATCACAGCAGGCAAAACCTGAAAGCTGCTTTAAGGAGTGATGCAACCTCCTTAAATCACAAAATTGAAGCCCTCATTAGTCACATTAAGATTCAAGATGAGGTCATGGAGAAACAGGGCAACTTGCTTTGCAACCTGCAACATCTCATCCCCTACCATGTCCAAACCAATCTTGAGTTTCATGCTGATAAAGTTGATGACAGTCTCAAACCATTGGTGGATACTTTGAATGCTCATACACATCAAATCCACCATCTAAATGAGGTTATAGAATATTCTGTCCAGCAACTCAAAACCCTGATAAATGTCACTACGGCCAACAATAAAATTCTGGAGAAAAGGTATGGTCCTCTCCCCGAGTCTGAAGAAGCAAACGCAATTCTTGAAGCACGGTTTGGTGCTGCCAAAAAGGGGGAAGGAAGGTCAAAGCCCGAGAGCTCCAGTGGAAGAAGGCAAGCCCAACAGATAAGGGCAATGGC
This sequence comes from Gentiana dahurica var. dahurica, assembly GCA_024500145.1. Lineage (NCBI taxonomy): Eukaryota > Viridiplantae > Streptophyta > Magnoliopsida > Gentianales > Gentianaceae > Gentiana > Gentiana dahurica. Next base: position 15,959,207 of record CM044906.1, on the reverse strand, counting down.
ATCAAAGTCAAAGACAACAGGTTTGAAGAAAAGAAGCAGTAGCCCTTTCTATATTTACTACTGATTTAAATGCCTTTGAATAATTGTGATGCAATATCTTATTGCCCTTGAATTGATGAATAAAATTGTTGAGTTTTATTCCAGTGTTTATTATAAAAAATGTGGTACACTTATGTTCAGGCTTATGAGGGTTTTGGCATCATCAAAAAGGGGGAAATTGTTAGGAACATTTTATTTTGTTTTGATGATGGTCATACTAGCTGTGATAGCAAGCCTGAAATAAGTTAGAATTCTCTATATAAGTCTTTACTTAGAGTCCGACATGTTGTATAAGTTGTGTCGGACAAGTATTGTACTAGTTGGTAGAATGGCTAAGTAAAAACAGATTTTCGGCAGAGAGAAGCCAGCCAAGTACCGGGAAAGAGGCATGAAGACACTATGGTCTGACTTATAACTAAGGAAGTCTGTGATGACCTTGGATAATTCTAAGTTACATTCCAAGTGATGAAACTTAATGTTTAAATATGGTGTACACCGATCTCACACAAATCAAGGATCAGTGAAGTACAAAGATTCTCCTAAACTTAAGAGAATGAAGGAAACAGTGAATCGGCAAAGTGAACTGACTATCGGCTGAGTAAAGATAAAAGCAGCAAAGGAAGATCTAAGCGGCAAAGTCGGAAAGATCACTTAACCGTTCAGGGAACGGCCAAGTAAACTTTACTTGATCAGATTTTGAAATATGAAGAAGATTCAGAGGATCAAGCAATAAATGCATAATCAATTGAGGATCAATCAAGGACGGATTTTCCGATAAACGTTTGAAGAAAAATCCGACCACTGAAATCAAGGAGAATAAAATTAAGGGGGAATCAAGAATAAAATCAAGGATTATTCCCCTCATTAATTTAGCCAATGGACGGAAATTCAAATCAAGGATTATCAAGGCTATAAATAGAAGGCATTGACAGACAAAAAAAAGGACACAAAACGATTAAAAGCATAAACGCTGTCAATTTGAAAAGCCTTCCATTTGCACTAAAAGGAAATATCTAGAGATCAACTCAGAATCAGAACTTCAATTACAAATCAAGCTCTGAGATTGATCAACAAGTCTGTGGATTTATTTCACATCAACCGAGGCAATTGAATCAGAGGAATCTGAGAAGGAGTTGCAACCTTTGTGATAGCTGCTGAAAGATTTGTTGTCAAGGAGCAGTGATAGAGACTGATTCACTGAAGCTTTTTGAAGCCAGTGAGTGATAGTCTTGAAGATTGTGAAGCTTGTGTAGCCAAGGACAAACATACTATTGTATCTGTGAAAACAATAGTGAATTCCTCCAATCATCACAGGAGAAGAGTGGATTAAGGGATTACACCACCCTGAACCACTATAAACATTTGCGTCTAATTACTTTAAGAAATTTACTTTACATCACTTTATTTCATTGCATACTCTATATCTGTGGTTGCATAATGTACTTTGGACCAACACTTAAAGAAGGGACTTATCCGCTGTCCAAAAGCTTTTAAATAAAAGAAAAGTTTTTGAAACTCAACTATAGTCATTCACCCCCCCTCTGACTATAGTTTTACCCTTCTCTGGGACCAACAATAATTAATGTAGCTAAGATGATACCTCAAGTTGATATGTGTGTAGGAACCTATCGGTGTAAGAATGACTTGATAGTGTTGGATTTTACGGACTTTGATGTAATTTTGGGGATAGATTGGCTATACAAGAATTTTGTACACTTGGATTGTAGAGAGAAGAGAGTGACGTTTAAGGTACCTGGGAAATCGGCTAAGACGTTTCAAGGAAATGTCTACAAACCTAGCAAGAAACGTCACCCTATAATATCAACAGTTAAGGCTATAAGAGCATGTCAGAAAGGATGTGAAGGCACATGTTGTATGCAATGGATGTTGCACAAGTAAAGCCTAAGTTGGAAGAAACTCCAATAGCACAAGAGTACCCCGTGGTATTTCCGGAAGAGTTACCGGAAACATGCCGGATAGAGATATAGAGTTTGAGATCAAGATGGTATCGGGAGCGGCACCAGTTGCTAAGGCACCCTATAGAATGGCTCCGGCTGAATTGAAAGAGTTGAAGGCTCAACTCAAAGATTTGCTCGAAAGGAATATAATTCAGCGAAGTACTTCACCTTGGGGAGCCCCTATTTTGTTTGTTAAGAAAAAGGACGGTAGCATGAGGATGTGTATCGACTATAGGACTTTGAACAATCTCACCATCAAGAACAAGTATCCTCTACCAAGGATTGATGATTTGTTCAACCAGTTGCAAGGTAAGAAAGTGTTTTCCAAGATTGATCTTAGGTCAGGATACCATCAGTTGAAGATTAAAGTAGCGGATATACCTAAGACAACGTTTAGCACAAGGTATGGACATTATGAGTTCTTAGTTATGCCTTTTGGACTCACTAATGCTCCATCAGCGTTTATGGACTTGATGCAGCGTGTTTTCATGCCATATTTGGATAAGTTCATGATAGTATTCATAGATGATAACCTTATCTACTTAAAGGATGAAAAGGAGCATGAAGAACACTTAAGAATTGTTTTGAAGACGTTAACAGAGAAATAGCTTTTTTGCTAAGTTTTCAAAGTGCGAGTTTTGGTTGAATCAAGTCAGTTTTCTGGGTCATGTGATTTCTGGGGATGGTATACAAGTTGATCTGGCAAAGATAGAAGCAGTTGAGAAATGGCCAAGACCTACCACAGTGTCAGAGGTAAGAATTTTTCTGGGTTTAGTGGGTTACTACCGGAAGTTTGTGCAAGACTTATCTAAGATAGCTACACCACTCACTCGACTCACTCAGAAGAATGTGAAGTTTTGGATAGATAAGTGTGAAAGAGCTTTTCAAACCTTAAAGGAGAGGTTGACATCAGCACCAGTTTTGGTAATTCCAGAAATCTTCGACAACTATGATGTTTACACCGATGCTTCGGGACAGGGTTTGTGTTGTGTGTTGATTCAAGGAGGAAAGGTGATCGCCTATGCATCTACACAACTTAAGATACATGAGAAAAACTATCCGACACACGACTTGGAGTTAGCAGCTGTAGTGTTTGCCTTAAAGACTTGGAGGCAGTACTTGTACGGAGTCAAGGCAAGAATCTTCACAGACCATAAGAGTTTAAATTACTTCTTTACACAAGAAAATCTGAATATAAGGCAAAGGAGATGGTTAGAGTTTGTGAAGGATTACGACTTGGACATTCAGTACCATCTGGGTAAAGCAAATGTGGTTGCAGATGCGTTAAGTAGAAGACCAGGGTCTGCGGTTTCAGGGGTTGAAGTGGCTACAGAATGGTTAGATGGGCTGAGTATCCTGGGTTTTGATCAGTGTGGGAACCGTCTGTTTGTGGCTCCATTGTTGGCAAGGTCAGAGTTGATGGATGATATCCGGAGTAATCAAGATGAAGATCCGGCGTTGATTGACTTGAAGAGAGTTGCTAGAGAAAAACCTACAGTTGGCTATGTGCTTGATAAGAATGGGAACCTTTGGTACCAAGATAGATTGTGTGTTCCGAACATTGGAGACTTAAGACAACGAGTTATGGATGAGGCACATAGGATAGCTTTTGTAGTCCACCCAGGAGCTACCAAGATGTATAGAGACTTGAAGGAACGTTTTTGGTGGCCTCCATGAAGTTTGAAATAGCAAAGTTTGTTTCAGAACGCAACACGTGTTAGAAAGTAAAAGTTGAGCATAGAAAACCCGGAGGTATGCTAAAACCTTTAGACATCCCCAAATGGAAGTGGGATAAGATCACCATGGACTTCATTACATGTTTGCCAAGTACAAAGAGCGGTCATGATATGATTTGGGTGATTGTTGATAGATTGACAAAGTCAGCCCATTTCATACCTACAAAGGTTGATATGTCATTGAAGAAGATGACCACACTATATTTGGATAATATAGTGAAGTTACATGGAGTACCAATCCCAATAGTATCAGATCGTGATAGTCGGTTCATTGGTCGCTTTTGGAAGAGTTTGCAAAAGGCTTTGGGTACAACGTTGGATTTAAGTACAACTTTTCACCCACAAACGAATGGACAATCGAAAAGAATAATCCAAACACTTGAGAATATGTTAAGAGCATGTGTTTTGGAAGTAGGTGGATCATGGGATGATTACCTACATGTGGCTGAGTTCGCCTAGAACAATAGTTATCATGCAAGTTTGGGTATACCGCCGTTTGAAGCTTTGTATGGTAGAAGATGTCGGACGCCTCTGTTTTGGGATGAAGTTGGAGAGAAGCAACTCACCGGGCCAGAATTAGTTGAGCAAGCTAAGGAAAAGGGTTTTGTTGGTAAAGAAGAACTTGAAGGCAGCTCAAGATCGTCAAAAAAGTCGGGCTGATGTTCGTAGAAGACCTTTGGAGTTTGATGTCGGTAATAGAGTCTACTTGAGAGCTTCACCAATGAAGGGAGTCAAACGGTTTGGGCAAAAAGGAAAGCTAAGTCCTAGATATATTGGACCTTTCGAGATCATCGAAAGAATAGGACCTTTGGCTTACAAGTTGAAGTTGCCGGAGTCTATGTCAAGAGTTCACAATGTGTTTCATGTCTCAATGTTGAAGAAGTGTTTGACAAAGTTGGATGTTGAAGCTGCAGTAGATCCGGAAATCCTTCAAGATAACCTCGCATACGATGAGAAACCGATTAAGATTTTGGATAGGAAGGAAAAGATGATCAAGAGACGGATGATCCCTTTGGTGTTGGTACAATGGAGCAACCACTCACCAAAAAAAGCGACTTGAGAAGTGGAAGATGATATGATCACCGAGTTCCCAAACTTTTTGGATTTACCAGGTATGTTCAAGTTTCGAGGATGAAACTCCTCTTAAGAGGGGAGGAATGAAATATTTTGATTTTCGGGAAAGGGCGGACGTGTCATTTTACGAAAATAAAATATTATATTCCTTTTTAATTTATGGAATAAAGCAAATTTAATTATATATATGTATATAATTTGGAATATATATGTATAGTGGGGACTAAATGGTACTTAAAAGTTAGCTAAGGGTTTAAAATGTAATTAAGGGGATGGGAGTTATTTTTGGAGAAAATAGCCCTCCATCATGGTTAGTAGTTGGCAAAAATCTTGAATACTTTGCCTGCAAAGTTTGAGAGGAAAAGATAAAAGAAAAAAACTCTTTCTTCAGGATTCTAAGTCGGTTCTTAACGGATTTCAGATTCAACAAGAGTAGGAGCATCGTGAAGAGACGAGGATCATCTTGATACAAACTTCATCAAGTTTTACCAAGGTATGAAAGTCGGCCTAAGGGCGGTTTGTGATCAAGTTTGGAGTTTTATTGGTTTAATTCGTAGTCCTAGATGTTTAGAAACTTTGATCTTAATTGGTTTGTGAATCAATTGTGGATCAAATAGGTTTTGGTGGGAGTTTGAACAAATGCAGCAGATTTCTTCAAGTTTGGTTTGGTTTTGTGCTTGAAACAAGTAAGAGATCTTCCTATTGTGTTAATTTAAGCATTATAAGGTTTGGTTATGGGTTTGAAGTTGTTTTGGTGTAAGAATTATGTGTTTTGATGCTTGGATCAATGTACTATGTGATGTTATGTTAAAGTGCCTTGTTTTGATGTTGTTTTGATGTTATAATTGATGAAGAACATGTTGGATGAGTTGTAGAATCGAGAGAAGTGTTGAAAAACATGTTTAGGGCTTGCACAGGTAGAATGCGCACGCATTGTTGGTTCAGAGGTTAATAGGATGGTCACAGCATGTCGAATGCGCACGCATTACAAGGAATGCGCACACATTACAGGGAATGCGCACACATTCCTGCTTCAGGATGAATCGGGTTGCTTTCAGCACAAGCAATGCGTACGCATTGCAGGCAATGCACACGCATTGGTTGATTAGGATGCAACAGGAAGTTTCTGAACCAGTGAATGCGCACGCATTGACCCTGTTTTTGGGAAATATGATGTTTGAGCTATGTATTGAGTTTTATGTGTTGATTCTTGATCTAATAACACTAAATAAAGATGAACAAGCCTTGAATGAGTTTCTGATGCATTTAGTTCCGGCACCGAATGTACTCTTAAAGGGAGTTGAAGTTCAGGACCGTTGGAAGGACATGATAGGCTTGTGCTTTGGTGCTTGTGCTTTGGTGGATTAGTATCCTCCAATGTCTGTGTATGTGATAGGATGTTGTGTCTAGATGACTAAGTGAGGGAGTAGAGTTGGTTAGGGTGAGTTTTGCCTTGAAAACACATAGGTGGTTAGTTAACGGTTAATAAATACACAATTGTGGTAAAAGAATAAATACCATGCCATTCTTGGTTAGGCACAAGGCTATATCACGACGTGTGGGCGGTGAGTAAAAGTGAATATCTCTACTGGCCTATAAACGGCTGAATGGTAGAGGGACTTCGCCGAACGCGTGCACTATCGGATTAATCCCGTGGCTATCATTGTGATCCATTGTTAGGTTGCAAATGATATCTCGTGGTGGATTTACACCATGCGTAGTGCTCTTGGATGCAAGTATAACAAAGATAAGTTAAGTAGAAACGTTTAGTCATGACATGTTGATGAGAATGAAACGAACCTTAGATTGAGTTGGCTTCTAAAGATGACCTAATAATCATAATGAATACTTTATATACTTGTTTAATACAATATCTTCTATCTTTTACAAAGTACATTTTGTACTTACCTCGAATGCATATTGTTTGTGTGTTTCGGGATGAGAAGATGAACAAGTGGAGCAAGAAATCGATGAGGATTTCGAGGACGATCTTTGAGGATGATGTCTTGATGCTTTTAATATCTTCTTTTGAGTTATGATAAACTATGTTCTAGACATTGTTGTATTTTGGTTTAAAGACATGTTGTACTTTAATTTTGGAGCTTTTGTAAGATAGATATGTTGTTCTTTTATTAGACATCGTACGGTTGTAAGTTTATCGTTGTGGTTTGAGTTATCTTTCTATCTTTAGAATGTTGTACTTCTATTCTTGTTTTGAAAGAAAAATTTACCCGAGTCGTTTAGCTTCCGCTAATGCTAAACTCGATATGACGTAGTAGAGGCTTACACATAATATTGATTTATTTAATATTATATTTGCCGAACGATCCTTTTCCGGATATGGACTCGGTGTCCGGGAACGGGGCGTTACAATAGTCGAGAATGAGACATTATGGAGAGATCGTGTGGACAATGTACTTGCTTGATATACAAATCACGTGTGGACGGTCGTCCGTTATTAACGGTTATAGTTATGGGCACTCAATGACTATATGTTTAGTATAATAATGTGTTCAATTTCCAAAAGAGTGCAAGCTCGGATTTACGATGGTAACAATTTTTAAACACACTTTCACATTTGGATCTAACTATTTTATCATACACTGATATTGTTTCGTATTGGAGAATATTTTTATATGTTCGCTATCGGACCTTTGTTTCGTAATGGAGAATATTTTCATGTTTTCGCTATTTGGTTTTATTAGATCTAAACCTGAATGAAGTGAACACGAAAAATGGAGACCAATTGGGTCACGGTGGCACTCATGGCGGCCGCGGCCGCGGTCCGGTTGAGTTCTATTACGGAAAAAATGTTCTGCCTGCTCCGATCATCATTTCTAGAACCACCCATCACCACCCTCATCCCCCACCTCCACTCACCGATACCACTATCCCCGCCACCCACATTATCGTAACCAATAAAATTTTGTCAAATTTATTGCATCGCATGTCCAATGTCACAATTGCATTTCGTTACATTAATTCCCACCATATTACATCCATCCATAACATTATATTCACTTACAACGATCCAAATCCACCATACTATCTACTATATAAATGACTTAAAACTATAAATACAACTTATACCTATAACTACAAACACAACATACACTTTAATACTATACACATTATAAAACTAAGAAGGCGCATGTATAATGTGATTCAGGGGCACAGGTATATCCAAAATGTCAATTGAGTCAATGAAGCTAATGTACTGAATCTGAAAAACTGACTAGGAGATACAGATGAGAAAAATGCCTTAAAGGGGAGGTGTTTTATTGATCTTAAATGTCAAAAAAAAACTCATGTAACAAGGCTTACATCATCTTCCGATGTAAAGACATATATATACTCACTCAAGTAGCATAAGAATCAAACTAAAACAGAAATCAAGAAAGTATACTGTAGGCAATAGAATACTGCAAGCTAGAATGGCTCTCCCTATTTTGTAGCCTAGCTCGAGATGTTTCGTTTGAAGCACAGCTATAACCAGTTGAAATATTTACACTGTCTAAACAAGATTCAAGCAGAACGTAGGGCGACTGAGCAATTGAGTCGTACTTGACCCTGCGAACCGGTTAGCACCCCAAGATTCGACAGTTTTATCATCACTCTAGCAAAATCTTTACGAAAGGACGTTCCATCATCTTCTGCGTAATAGACTACTGCTTTTGCTGTCTCCTCGTTCGCCATAAGTTGCTGGTCAGAAAACAGGAGGCCTCTTCCTCTGACAAGGCTTTTAAAGTAGTGTGTGCCGAATGGAGATTCTGTTGAGAAAGGAGAAGAGGAGAACAACCTCCCTTGATAGTACGACATGCTCTTACCGGGTTCGAAAAGACCCTTTGATATCAGTGAAGGATCAGTATTGCTGACACTGCTGTTACTTTCCAGACACTTCAATCTCATCTGCTCAATCATATCGGAAGTAATTGTAGGATCCGGCAACCCTGTTCCAAGAAAGTTACTAAGCCTTGGTTTAATGAAATCGCAACTTATCTTACCAATGCTATGGCCCCCTGCATGAAGAAAAAAAATTACAAGATTAAGCAGATGGCATAGCTAATTGGGAATGTTTAAAACTAACTGAAGCAATGTCTGTATACCAAGAAGTGCTACAATTTCCCTTTCGTCGAACCCTCTAAGGAAAAATAGCCTCAGTATTTCAGAGATATTTCCATTTGGCTGAGGAATCTCTGTCAAAGCTTCGCTGAAGTAGGATGTGTTACTATCTCTTCTGCCAGTCAATACTGGAAAATAAGGTCCACCAGACTGTAGCACACAGAAAAATAAGGAAAAAACAAGATTTATGGGGAGTTCAGTGCAGATAATGAAACCACAAGCAAAGTTCAAACAAATGAAATCCTACAGAAGAGTACTACAGAAGAAGTTGAATGCAAATAGGACTCTAGTAAAGCAGAATGATGAGTGATACCGAGTAAGAAGACTGCGACATTTTCCTGACATTTTCCTGTGAAACTTTGTTTCAATTATAAGACACAACATTGCACATTATAATACCAAGGGCAGATTTTGTCAAAAGCAATAGAAATTTTATACTGTGAAATAGATGAATTTTCAAAAGGCTTTTCATTAGTCCAAGCCTAACTAGCCAGAAAGCATCTAACTAAGCTTCTTAACATCGATGGGCCAGGATAAAGTAGTGTAGTATTTCCACTACTTCTTAATCTCCTTGTACAGAAAGACGAAATTCCAAGTACATCAACTTACAGATATGGAACATTAATTCTAGCCTCTTAGAATTTCAGGTCTATAAAGCTTCATATTCAAACATGGGATCCAGGGAGCTATAAGAGAATTTGAAAGATACTTAAAAGGACGTACCAAGAGAATGCCATCTCTGGTTGCCAAAGCCACTATGTCGGCGCAAGATACTATTCCAGGACATCTTTCTTCAAGCTCTGACTTTATCATATCAACGTAGTGAAAGCCTTTCAATGTGAAATTGGGTATTGCATCTTGCTCTGACTTCGCAGTTCCATTGTTGTCCTTTAGCAGGACAGAGGCATCACACCCCTGAAAGGTTAGAAAGAAGAAAAACCCTTTACATAATGTGTACCTTTGAGAATATCGTTGAGGAGACAATAACAAGACATAAATTGCAGCCATTGTCTATAACAATCTGTGTTTTGGAATCATATGTCCAAAATGAAACATCCAGGTGCTATTTTATTTGCAAAAGGGCAGCTTAGATGCTTTTTGAAGAATATACTAGATGCAAAAAGGGACATAATGTTCGATCAATACATCAACTAAAGCTGTATGTGTAATGATACTTCAACTCAACACCTTCTAGGCCAGATTTTTCAAAGGAAACAGCCTTAATTGCAATGTTCCTAAAACCCTAACCTGGAAATTCTCGAATTCTTCTCCACATTATACACCGGGGAAAACGAAATTGAAATCATACTACATAAATTAAATACAAAATTTGGCATGGAAAAAACACCATTATGCTAAACAGAGGACGGACAAAGAAAAATCCATCCATATCTCACCCTACCGGCTCCCAACCCTCCTGGCGGACAGGCAAGGGCTATATTGCACAGGAGATCGACCAAGAATCCATACAGACACCAAAAACCTTAACGAAAAATGAAGAGGAGAGAAAGGAACGATAAAAATTTCTTGAGAAAAATCTCAAGAGAATCCAAACTGGCAAACGAGAGAACTCTAAGAAGAAATTAATCGACAAAATATATATATGGAAAAGTGAAATACTAAAGATCTAGGCGCAATGGGTTCAAAATTACCTCAATGAAACAATCATGAAAAAGCAAGCGGAGCAGCTGTGGAGGAGCATTCTTGTTCTCCGGCTGTGACAGTATCTTCTTCATGACGGAAAGCACGATCGTCTCAGCATCAGGGCAGCTGGTCTTGTAAAAATCGTACTGGAAATCCGTGGAATCTTCGATTGTATTGGCGGCAGCGAGGGTGAATAAGAATACCGACATAGCTACAATCTTGTTCAACGATTTGACCTGAGAAAACATTCCTTTTACAGAGACTTTGAAGTTTCTTGATTGGTTCAGTGAAGAATTTTCTTGATTGGGTTTCTTGGAACCAGGAAGTCTTCTGAAGAAGAAGAAGAAGAGGCGGTTGGATTCATAGAAATACATAAAAGCGGGAAAAGAGAAGACAGTTACGGTTCAGCGGGCACCCATATACAAGCTGAAGAGGGGTGCATGCTCCGAAACATTTTTTTTTAAAAATTTTTTTTAAATAAAAACGCATTTTAAAGAACACCACATAAAAACTTTTTTTATTTAAGCAATGTTGTCAGAACAAGCCATTAGAATGGGAGGAAGGAGAGGGCTCGTTCAACACACCCTACTAAATTAAGGCATTCATTTGCTAATAGATGAGCAATGACATTTTCCTCTATTTTAACAAAGGAAAAAAAAATTGAAATAAAACATGTTAGAAGACTACGACAATCGTCAGTAATATTTCCAACCGCTGAAAAGTCTTCCACTTCAGAGAGAAACCGGTTATAAATGGTAATGTCCCTCGAAATCCATTCGAAAAAACCCCAAGTGGTTGCATAAAAGATAGCGTGAGACATTGCTAAGGTTTCTCCCACAAGAACATCACAAGCTACATTCAATTTTGAGGAATTCTAACGAGCCTCCATATAGCAGCGGTTCCATTCTCAAAAGCGGTGTCCACATTAAACTTCAACAAATGTTGTTCTAGAAGGATCCAAGCCGAATTATAGACTATTATGCGTTGTGGAGGCGACGTAAAGAATCTCCCGATGGATAGCTATCCCAAATGGCATACGGGATTATGCATTCAAACAAACAATGCCAGATTGTTTCTTAGCTCGAAAAGCAGATATTACATATTCCATTGCCAATTACTCTTTTTCGAAGAGCTAAAGCCGTAGGTAGAGCATTATGTACAATTTTTCATACAAAATGTAAAATTATGGGCTTTACTTTAGGTTCCAAATGCTCTTCCAAATGTTATATCCAGATGCTGTGGAAGCATAGGCCGAGTTAGCAGTGCTAGATTTTACATCCAAAGACAAATGATAATCTGACGGGTGAACAATGATAGTGGCTTCTTTAAAGTCACTGAGCTCGAAATATATTGATTTCAGAATATGAGAGGAAACCGAGATCGGATCCACTAAAAGTATCCATGCTTGCTTGGCCAATGGAGCGAGGTTAAAACACTCAAGATCTCGGATGCCAAGCCCACCAATTGCTTTTTTTGTCACAACAGATCTTCCATGATTTCCAATGAATCTTGTGTTTTTCCTCGGTTTTGACTTAGAACAAGCCCATTGTCTGCTTTTCGATTTCTGTGATCAAAACTCTTGGAAGCGCAACACAGTGCATAATATATAGGCAACAAGCTAGATCGCAGTTTTGAAATACGCATTGATTCCAGAATTTGTTCTGATCACAAGCCTTAATGTATGTTGAAAAGGAAAGCTAGCGTCTTTTTTGGCCAAAGTCGTTCCCTTTTTGGAAAATGTGGCTACATCATCCCAAGATCAATGACATTGTTTCTTGTATATAGCTGGAATTCGAATATGAATTCTTTTGGCATGTTGGGATTTATGCTTTAGTTGAAGCACCTACGTGTTATACTCTTAAATTCTAGAATAAGCAATGTGTTTGGTAATGTTAATGATAATCTGAAACACACAGAAGTTGAAGTTTCATAGAAAGAAAAGGCTTATGATGACAATCCCACAACCACCCTTTGAGAGGATTTATCTAATGTTTCTGCAACAAAGAGTTACGCGTGTCAACATAAGTTTCCAAATCAGATTGAAATCTTTCTGCAACATGCATTAAAATAAAAAGAGGAACTGTCGCCTCGTTGAATAGGAAGAACCAAAGATGCTCTCTACTCATCTGTAGCTTGGAGAAAGTGTTCAACCTCACTGATAGTGCTTTGGGCTTCTTCTATTTCAGGACCTTTTTCGTTTGACTCCTCAAACTCCGCCTGCAACCCCAACATTTTTTCATTCCATAAGCTACCACTGAACATAACTACTACTATATCAATTAGATCATAAAAAAAAAGAAAATGAACAACTAAAATACTTCTTCAAGCTACCAGCAGAAAAAATAAATATAACAGTATAGTCTCATGGTAGAGAAATTACCAGAGTTGCTTTAAGGTCAGACAGTGCAGCTTCTAAACGTTTATGGCAATCAGGAACCATCATTCTAGATTCAGCAAGAACATTTTCCTGCACAACCCATTGAGCACAAATAAAAATCATATCATGTATCTTCCTCTTATCTCATGGAAGAAGCAATGGCAAAGCCCTCAGAACAGAAACATTTTGCGTTCTAAATATACTAGCTCCCCCCCACAAAGGCTAATCAAATGACAATACCTTAAGATCGATCAGGTCCGCCGTACGTAGCATAAGCAACAATAACAACATAACATTGTAACAAACAAACAGCTCAGTCACATACAACATCACTTGAAGCAAAGAGAAAGGCATACTGAGTTCTAGGCATTTTAACTCAAATGATGAAAAGATACAACTCATTGCCAACACTTCTAAAACCAAAAGAGAAGACAGCAACAATGCAAGCAATGGTATAATCATTATAATCAGTTTTTCTCCTCACACACACACCCAAAAAACAAAAAAACACAAACACGCGCACAAACGGTATGTTGCACCGTGCCAACTACCTACAAGCAATAAACAGTTCTAGTGCAATACCAAGTCCCAACTAACATAAATGTCCCCCAAGACCTTTTTCTCCTCTTCCCCAACCCAACTCTGTTTTTTGCAGAGACTCAACAAAAGTGAAAAGGCAGCAACTATATGAATCAAACCCCCATTTCCTCAACTTCGAAATCAAGAAAAATCAAATCCCAATCAAACAATTTATTTTAACAGTAAATTAGGGCTAGAACTCCAGTCAGCATGAGCCACTATCCAGCACAGTAACATAATTGATCAAACACAATACCTGACTGAAAGGGGACAAGCACAAACATGTAGAACAAAACGAAAAAGTAAAAAATAAAAAAAAAAAATAAAAAAAAAATAGTGAAAACCTGCTGTTTGAGATCATAGGGATCGGCTCCTTTGGCCTTCATGTCAGCGACTTTGGCAGCCTCTCTCTCCACCTCTTTCTCATAGGAATGCAGCTCCTTAACTATACGTTTGCAGGTTGATGTCTTTATCTTCAGATTTCTGGCAGCCATCTGTGTATAAATCGAATAAAAAATTACAACTTTGTTTCAAAAATGGCAAAGGAAAAAGTCGGATAATCAGGAAAAGAAAAAAATTAAGAAACTAATTACGATGAAATGCATCTTTGGCATACCGATTTGCTTGAATTGAGCTTCTTGCGAGCTTTTGGGGAGGAGGAAAAACACCTAAGGGAAATAGTAAATACTACGTCAGATTATTAATGGCTGTACAAACGAAAATGTTTTCAAACTCAAATCAAGAGATCATAGTTCGAGTCTCACAAGTGTGCATATGTGGCGTTTTTTAAGGAAATTTATTTAAAAGTGCTGATGATTACTTAAACTTTGGAGTGGTGTTAAAAGGGTTTTGATTTTGCGTAAAATGAAGGGTTTTTAGATGAAGAGACCTTTTAAACGAAGAGATGACTGCTTTTTAAATGACTTAATTTCGTTTCGATAAAAAAATATTATTTCCAAACCCAAATCATTCATTTATTTATTAATATCAGTAGGATAAAAAGCACAAAATGAAAATATAATGCCATAAATAAATATTAAACAGCATCATAACATTATACTAAACCGTACGTCATACTGGGATGATTCTAAGCGTGAAATTGGAAAATCGGCCCTATTAGGCTCGACATTTATTTTTTCGTAAATGATTCGTACATTTTTTTTCAAGTACCACGCCTAAATTTAGAGGAAATCGCCCAAATCCAAAACCTCCAAATTTAGATGTATTTCGCCTAAATAAATTGAATGGCAATATGGATGAAGCCGTCCAAATGTTGGACGACCGTCAAATTGGGATGAATTCGTCCCATGTTTGACGGTAAGGCCCAACTTTTGGACGGTTTCCTTCCATTTTGTCCAAAACTCTAAACCGTCCCCAATTTAGACGGTATCACTTTGTTTCTCCGTCCAAACAGAGGACGGACCGTCAAATTAGACGGATTCATCCATTTTGAAACCCATTATCAATGTCTTATTTACTCTCTTCACCTACTCTTGTCTTCACCGTTTCATCACACAAAAAATCACCATTGCTTCCAACAAAATCACCATTGCTACACCAAAATTCACCATTGATACCAAAAAAAAAGAACACATATTTGTCCTTTTGAATTGCGTTGTTTTATTTCACCGAGTAGTATTTTTAAACAAATGGGTAAGCATTTACTTAATTTTGAATAAATTTATTTATTGTGTTTGTTTTATTGTTATTTGTTCACATGAATAGATTATGTTAATGTTATAAATTTTCGATTTTTAGCGTAGTGTAGTATGTGCATTTTCGTGGTAGAGAAATGATTAATTTTGATTATATATTTCGATAATGGAATTGACATTCGTTGGATAATTAGGGTAGTCATGATACATTCTTATTTTGATTGATATATTCGATGAAATATTTGGATAACGATACAAATATATTTTGGTTGATGTCAATGTTATCGTCAGAGTAATAAACTAAACTTGTTTACCAAATGTGTTTTATTGGTTTGGTACAAAGTTGATTATGTTGTTGTTGTAGTGGAAGATGAAAATTCAATTCAAATATATGGTTTTGAATTACGATTTTGTGATAGTATGAGAACATCCCTTGAAATTATTGGTAACAAGAATGTGATTTAAAAATTGAAACAAACGACAAATTAATGTTGTTTGAAAATTCAAGAACGAATATCTCGAATCGAATTCCATGGTACGCCTGTCCGATGAGGTTCTTA
This sequence comes from Gentiana dahurica var. dahurica, assembly GCA_024500145.1. Taxonomy (NCBI): domain Eukaryota; kingdom Viridiplantae; phylum Streptophyta; class Magnoliopsida; order Gentianales; family Gentianaceae; genus Gentiana; species Gentiana dahurica. The sequence goes on along the minus strand of CM044906.1, from coordinate 15,943,463 downwards.
GAATTGCATGCTTTCCTAGGGTGTTTTCGATTCCTTCCGATCCAGTGTCATGCCTAATCTCCGTGCTTTGTATTAGGGCTCCGGTAGGTATAGCTCAGAGAAAATTTCATTAGTCCGCTCAACAGAGCATATTTTCCTGCTCCAAGACTGGTAAATCCTCACCGGAAGTGAGGCACCCCTTATATTGAAAATATAAGTTTTCCTCTCCGTCCGGCATCCGTTCTCCTCGCATCATCAAGTACTCTATGACGCTGGTAAAAACACTACTCTCTTCTTCTCTTACCTCCTCTAACGTTACAACACAAACACAACACCAAACAACGATGTTCAAAAAAAAAAGCAGATGATAAGACATTTCGTTATATATATATATATATATATATATATATATATATATATATATATATTTATTTATTTATTTTATTTAATTATATGTGTGTGTGTGTGTGTGTGTGAGAGTATGAGTATCCTCATTTATTAATAATTGTGTCATTCTTTTTGACATATACTTACACAAAATATCATATTTTAACATCGCAAAAACACTCACACTCACCTTCACACACACACTTATTACATATATGTACTTGTACTTATTATATATATATGTGTATCACACTGACAATATGATGACATATATACAAACATATTATATATTCATTGTTTATATATTATTTTATATTCATATCTCCTCTGTATACTGATGTAAATTTATAATTCTTTCACAGATAACAACATTGTGCCCGTTAAGTTTGAATTTGGTGGCGAGTGGCTATACAACGAAGGATGCGACAGATGGTCTTATAGAAAAGAAAAAATTTATTTGATTCGTGTAAAAACCAATATGACATTGGATGAAGTGAAGCAGAAAGTGTTGTGGAAAGTAGGAATTGATGTATCAAAAAATATATTGGTCATGAAACTTTTGTACGCAAAATACGAGGGGCCGATTGATGTTTTGGATGATGAGACAAGGCTAGGATACATTGATGATCTGCTTAGACTAGAAACCGTCAAACTTTGTGTTAACGCTGAACCGGTTGTTGCTGATGATGACTCGGAAGACATATACGACAACGCATTTGACTTAAATGAACAACCGATAGTTGAAGAAAATGATAGAGGGATGTTGGGGAGATTTTGCATCATTAAAACAAAAGAAAATTTATAAACCTATACTACCATGCAAAACTACCTCCTAACCGGCCGAATACCGGGTAGTTGCTAGTAAAGTGTAGTGAGTAAGGGGTCGATCCACATGGAAAAGGTATGTAGAATCTAATCTTATTAATCCTACCAATTGCTACTCAAGAAAAACAAAATAAACGAAAAGCAAAAGCATAAAAACAGAAAAACATAAAAGAACAATCAAAATAAATCTAACCTAAGAACAAAATTAACAAACTAATCTAAGGAAACATGGGAACAACCAAAGTACAAACCTAAGTGATTTCAATTCTAGTTAAATCTCATGATTCTAATTCGATTTGTGGTTTCACCCTCTCACGAGACACAAATCCCTAATCTCTTAGTGAATTTATCTCTCAAGCTATGAAAGCCCACTTTCGTGGTGAATTCAATTATCTATCTCTCATCTTTCGAATGTTGAGACTGATTTACCAAACAAAACTTGGGTGTAGATTCAATTAACTCTCGTATTTTAGAATCTAACAACCTAGATAATTAACCAATTAATTTGTCACATAATTAATGATTAAAGATCCTATCTTTCTATGATGATCTAGTTTACACAACTTCCGTATGTTGTAAACATCAATAGCAAACTGATTTTCCAATCTATTCTCATGGCATCGAAGAACGCATAGAAAAATACAAACTAAATCAAACGTCATGAAGAAAAACTGGAATTAAATAAATTGAAAATCAAACTCACATAGTCTTGGATACAATGGTTGAAACACCATGGAAACGAAAAGAAAAGCTACATAATCTACTCCTAATCTAACCTCGGTTCACCCGAGCACAAGGCTCGGGTGACCGGCCTTCAACTCTCCAAGATGCGGCTGTGCTCTCTTTTTGATGTGAAGAAAAATATGGATGCCCTTAGGGTTGGGGCGACGGCTGTTTAAATAGAAGATTAAGTCGGTTTAGGCAAAGGCGGCGGCGGACGCTCGTTTGAATACATGGACGCCCGTCCATTTGCCTTGGACGGAGAGTCAACGCTCGTTCAGCTTGCGTCTGGAGACTCTGAATGTAAAATCTCTTCTAGGACGCTCGTTCACTTCACCAAACGCCCGTCCACTATTGAACGCTCGTCTGCTTCAGATGGACGCTCGTCCATATTGACTTGAAATCGAATTTCTTGATTTTTCCATCTTTATCTTGATTTATTTCTTTCCTTATCTCTTTTATTCTTCCATATCTTTAATTGATCCTCTTCCATCTCGAATTTAGCCTTTTAGGATCATCTTTTCCATCATTAATTGGGTATCTACAAATATCAAAAACATACCAAAACATAATAATTTCCAAAATAATATAAAAACATCAAATAAACATAAAAATCGATATGTTTTCATATTTAATCATTAAAAACCTCATTTACTCAATATTTGACTATAAGGCCCGATATCTATGAAAATAATCCATATATGGGGGAAATTGATTCATAAAATATATATGAAAATCACTATAATTTGGCCCTAAACAACACCCCCACACTTATCTTTTTGCTCGTCCCCGAGCAAAACAAAACAAAGCCAACTCGAGATAAATAAACATCTATGCAAGTATGAAGCATATTTATTAACTTAGAAGTTCACCCAAGTGAGTGTGTGCATAGCCATAATAAACTTCCACTAAGTTCCACAAAATTATAGCTCATTTTGCATAGAAACACTAACGTATTAAACAAATGCATAGATACATCTCAAATCATTCCCCTCCCCCACACTTAAAAAGCAACATGTCCTCATGTTGTGCAGAACGGAAAGAAAAAAAGAAACTTAGCTGATTTGGCGTAGAAAATCGAGATGCTGGTCAGGCCGGAGCATGAAAAGAAACAACGCCCGCAAAAGCGTTGAAAACAACGTCCAAACCGAACTCAACCGAGAGCTCGACAAAAAACTAGATCTGCACCACTCGAGAAACCAGAAATACCTCGGGGGAACAATGGGGTATAATATCGTAACAATGAAAAAGATAATAAATCGAAATCGAGTAGACAAAAGAAACATCGGTAAGCATATAAAACAGTGACCAGAAAGTTAATACAAATCAAAACAGAATGTCGGGATGCCGTATGGCTTACATGATCCGTAAACGTAGAAAATGAAAAGTACAGGTATCATGAAAGTGCGACAGGAAATCAGAAAAAATAACAGATAAAGCTCAAGAAAGGCCCGGAGCAGGCTCAGCCGAAGGAGGAACAGTAGAATCAACAGCAGTAGTAGGGTCAGTGGAGGGTACAGCAGCCGTAGACGTCGTCGATGAAGGTGCCGGCTGTGTAACCGGGGCAGAATCAGTCCCAGGAGGTCTCTCCTCCGCAACCTCCTCATCATCAGGCTCCCTCTCCGCCTCAAGCACATCGGCAATGACCTGCTCGATTGCATCGGAAAAAACGAACTCCGTACCACTCTCCCTGAAAATATTCATATCCCTCGGTTTCTTGCCCTCCACAATGCACTTCAGCACGTACATCATGTTCTTTTGCGTCTCCTGGATATCAGTCATCCAATCCCGTAGACTACTGGCCATGCTAAACCGAGTCCTCTCCGCAGGAGATAAACTAGACAAGGAGGGAACCGGAGGTGGTGCAGGGGAAGAACCAAGCTCATGTGGTAACTCAGTCTCAGTCTGATCGGTAGGCTTTGCCTTCTCCCGTTGCAAGAACCTTGGATTCTTCGGTTTATGATCGGTCTTGTACTCGGGAACTTTAGCATCTTGACATAGGCCGTGTATCAAATGCGGACAAATCAAGCACCGAGTATACACTTTCTGATTCATGGCCACCTCGTCGAAAATCGCTTGCCCCACATCGACATTAAGCTTGAAGTTTAAGGCATAAAGCATCCCAAGGTCTCCAATATGGAAATGAGTCAGGTTGTTTTTAGGTAACAACCGGTTCTGGATAAACCGACACTGAACCTTCCAATCTTCCGTCCATTTTGTGGTCACTAATTCCTTCCTAGCCCCGCCGGGTCTAAGCGTCCACGGCACCTCCGGGCATACCAACAACCGCAATTCCTCTAGTGGATCCTCACCGGCGTCCTGTTTAGCTTTAATGGCCTCCTTATAGTCCAAGCCCTCAAAAAGATCTAATCCGTACTTCCCATTGATAACCGCTGGCGTAAACGGCACCTGAACTCCCCGAACCGTCACAACTCCAGCTGCCAAGTCCATCTCTGAGCAATTGGCATAAAATTCACGGACTACCGTAGCATTAACCGGGGTTCTAGGAGTTTTCATCAAAGCCCCCCACTTCCTATCCGTTAGCAACTTCACAAATGTGGGGTCCACCTTCGTGTCTAGAATGGCTCGCTCGACCAACATCGTCCGAGTCAAATAATGCTTATTATAGACCTCCATCGCCTTAGCATTGATGAACCTACGAGCAAAGGGCATAGGGATAGCAGGTCTCACTCTCCGTCTAACTGGCTCGTCGCCCTCGGGTTCATTGTCTACCTGCTCACCCCGAGCTTCTGCCGCCCTAGTTTGCATCCTCACTAACGGCTCATCATCAGTCTCAGACCCAGATTCAGGCTCGTCTTGGACAGGAACTCTAGTTTGACCTCTAGGAAGGCTCTGACGCTCACCAATGCGAATTCCTTGATTAGGATTGACTAAAGTGGGGTCCACACCCTTCTTCTTCTTAGCAGGTTCCTTAGCAACCCCTTTTCCATGCCTCTTAGCTACCTCCTTATGCACCATTTTCAAGCCTAGACTAAGCCGAAACAACCCCAATTCACAACAAGACACCCGTTTATCATCCAAAGCGGGATTTCAAAGCAACCAAACCACAACCACAACCATCATCATCACCAAACAACCAATTCACCACCCATCACAACACCACATCACCAAAACAGAGCAGAAAGAAACACAAAACCAGTAGAAAAAAACGAATTAAGATGATATTCAAGTGAACGAGCCGACCCAAAGATCGAACTCGCAAAAACGTGAAAAAAAAAACTAGAAAAGTTGCTACTAACTTACCACGTAGGATGAGTAGATGTCGATCGAGATGAGAAGTAGGCCAAACAACACCAAAACAACACCAAAACAAGCCCCAATAAATAAATAAATAAATATATATATATATATATATATATATATATATATATATATATATATATATATATATATATATATATAACCGAAATGTCTTATCATCTGTTTTTGTTTTTCGGAACATCGTTGTTTTGTGCTGTGTTGTGTTGTAACGTTAGAGGGGGTAAGAGAAGAAGAGAGTAGTGTCTTTACCAACGTCATAGAGTACTTGATGATGACGAGGGAGAACGGATGCCGGACGGAGCCGGCAGAACATAACTTATATTTTCAATCTAAGGGGTGCCTCACTTCCGGCTGAGGATTTACCAGGCTGCTGGAGACAGGGAAAGATGCTCTGTTGAGCAAACCTAATGAAATTTTCTACGAGCTACCTACCAGGAGCCCCAATACAAAGCCTGGAGATTAGGCATGACACAGCGGATCAGAAGGAATCGAAACACCTTCGGGAAAGCATGCAATTCTAAGAACCTCATTAGGCAGAGGCGTACAATGGAATTCAGTTCGAAATATTCGTTCTTCTGTTTTCAAACGACATTAATTTTTCGTTTGTTTCAATTTTTTAATTCACATTCTTGTTACCGATAATTTCAAGGGCATTTATACTAAAGGCATTTATACTTCCTGTGATCAGTCCTACTCATTGTCAAATTTAAATAATTAGCAATACTAATATCATAGAATCTTACATTATACTATCAAAAATTACACTAGAATATCAAATAAAAAATTAAAACACTATCATACATATTCTTACACTATCATAAATTACTTCTAAATGCTCCATCATACATTTAATCATACCATACATGAATTGAATTCAAACCCAACAATAAAATAACACACTATTGAACATGAAACATGACGATCTCTAAATTATACATGAATTTTCGAATTTTACATGAACATCAATAAACCATAAACCCTAAGCTATTAATTACATATTACTAATTTTCATACATATCCATTCGAATTATAAGATTCATACTTATCATTTCGATTTCTAAAAGCACTTCATCATACATACATATAATTATACAATATATGAATTTGAATCTAAACCCTAAACCCTATAACACCGTTGAATCCCAATTGAACAAATAACATGATATTCATGGTGACATAAACCGTAAAAATCCTGTCACAATCAAATAACAAAATTTAATAGGGTTAGCCCATTAATTCGAATCAAATAACAAAATCAAATAGGATATGAATTCAAATCATATGTATGATTACCCAACAAAATCAAATAAGAAAAACAAATAACGAAATCATAAACGGAATTGGAAAAGACTGTAAAAAATAAAAAACCATAAGCACTCACATTAGGTGCTTCTAGCCTCTGAGAAGACGAAGGATTAGCCATTGAAATCACCCAAATTTGCTCTGTGAAATGGAAGGATTGAAATGCTGTGAATCGTCCAAATTACTGCGTTTTTTCAGAGATTTTCTTGAAACGGCTGTGAAATGATTTGAAATGAGGAAGAAGGCCTGAAAAGGGTTTGAAAATGGATGTTTTCGTCCAAAATGGATGTATCCGTCCAAATTTGGACGGTGCGTCCTCTGTTTGGATGGAGAGACCAAGTGATACCGTCCAAATTGGGACGGCTTTAGAGTTTTGGACAAAATGGACGGAAATCGTCCAAATGTTGGACACACCGTCCAAAAATGGACGAAATTCATTTCAATTCGGACGGTTCGTCCAACATTCGGACTGTTTCCGTCCATTTTGTCCATTGGATGGATTGGGACGAAATGTATCCAAATATGGATGGTTTTGACTGTATTTGGACGATTTCCTCCAAATTTGGACGGTGAACCTAAAAAAAAATGTCAGTAACTGTTTGACCTGAAAATAAATATCAGAAGCTAAAAGGGGCTGATTTTCCAATTTCTCATTCTAAGCTCTCAAGCTCTGCGTTGGCAAGAAAAAACAATGCGTCTGCGTCTGATTGACTACACATTTCTTCATCCTCAAGATCATGCTTCAATAATAATTTTCGTAATCGGCTCATTTGTTTAACCAAGAAAGAAATATTATACTAGAAAAGATGGGTTTTTCTTAATATCTGAAATGGTTGTAAAAACACAAATAATGTGAACAACCCCTGTTTATAGATGATAATAGTGAAAATGGATATATAATAAGATATTTATGGCATCCTTCCAAAAATATCTTATTCCTAATCTAGCTGACAAATCAATGTACGACATGTTTCTAATAGATTATGAAGGCTTTCATGTTTCATAAATTCTTCTTAGTGATATTTTTTGTTTGGAGAAAATGATAACAAACGATAGAAGACCAAGAACTACCTACTTGCGGAGCCAAAGAACTTCTTTATGCAAAGTATACATGGGAGGCATGCCATCAAGAGGCATATCAATCCAACAATTTTAAAAACAATTTTGCTTAATCTCCTCCAAGTATGCCTTTTGCATCATTCCCATGAATGAATCTAAGGGATGGCCGATAAAGTTTTATTTAGTGTACACAACATTTTATTTTCTTCATAATTCTTTCTTCGTATGGGTGTTTCGTGGCTAAGGAAAGCTATTTTTTTCATGGTTATGTCTTGTTGGCAAGATATTTTGATTTTTGATTGGTATAGTATATAATCTGTTGTTGGTTTTTCGTTCCTCAAACGAGTTGAATAAGGCATTGATGTCTTTGATAGCATTTAAGAAGGTTGTTCCTTTGGTTATTTTGTTATGCTTGAATTTGCCAAAAGAACCCATCATGAATTTAATTTGTGAGGAGTGTTTGATTAGAGTTTTTTGGGCATTCAATTTTTATTTTCTTTGGATTATGGATACATTTTTATGATATTGATAATTGGAGGAGTACGATTTTGGGTATGCCTTGAAGGTTTTGTAAGTGTCAGTGTCACATTTTTTTTCTTGCTGCCGGAACTATTTCCAAGAAAATTCTTAGACTAATTCAGAAACAAAGGTATGTTTGCATTTTGAATCTATCGACCTTGATTAGGCATATTTTTTGCACACTTGCATTCAATTGTGACATTATTGCTGACGATTCGGCTTATGATGTTTTCAATCTTCATTGAAGTATAACCACATTTTGAATAGTTTTCAATTTAGAAGATAAAGAAGTGAATTATTCATTATGTTTGTTTAAAGTTAGATAGATAAACTATTTGAGCAATTTGTTTTCCATTTCCATTTCTCAGGTTTAGAAGTAGGGAAGAATCAACATGGTTAAGGAAGTTTCATTTTAATCAGACATAATGCCGAATGTGAACACGCGATTCATACTTTCTCTATTTTTTATTTCAATCTCTTGATGTTTTGTTTTATTTATTTCAATCTCTTGATGCTTTATTATTTGTTCAATGTGATTCCAAACTTCTACAAATACGGCCAAAAAAATCTCTTGATGCTTTATTATTTGGCATTTTCTGTGTTTTGAATTGTTGTGCTTAGGCTTCATGAGATGAAGGGCATGGCCGTTGACATGAAACCAGTGAAGAAAATGCATTTATACAGTCAACATGCCGTTTGCAGTAGATTTTGAAACTAGGTAGGTATTTATTGCTTTTTGACATAGTGCATGGGTACATTTCGGGCTGTTTGGACATGGATAAATTTGCTTTGGTTTAATGAGTAAATTTTCATTGAGATTTTGTCTGGATTTCATTGGAGCTCATTAGAATCTTTGAAGAGCTAACAAGAGATGAGTTTGAGCTAGCCATGGGAAAGAGAGCAGCAATTCAGCAAGAAAGTTCGTAAGTTTATTCTAAACGACATTGTATAAATTGTTTTCCTTATGTCCAACTATTATTACTGCGGGATTATGGGCATGATGATAAATTGATGTTAGATATGGCGGTCTCAGTCTTAGGCAAAAATCTGTAGTTGTTCATTAAAGCTTGATTCGAAAGTTGCAAATTTCATGAAAGCAATGACCTGCATTCAAGAAATTTATAGGTATGTCTTTTTATCATTTTATTTTGGATGATTTTCTGATTGGCATAAAATGCAACCGATTTTTCTGTGTATATGTATGCTTTGATGGGTATGATAGATTTTCTAGAAATGCCTTTTCGAATGGTTATTGTTGTACACTTGGAATGTTGTAGAGCTTATACAATTCAATCAGTGGATTAATTATCTTGAAGGTGAGGATACACTGTTTTGATTCATTGGAAGATTAAGGATTATTGACGCAGATGGGTCAAAGGATAAAAGTTGTGGCAAGAATTTAGCGATAAATGGTTTACTCTTATGCGTTTTGAAAGGCCTTTTTAGCTTTCATACGTCAATCATGTGGCCGAATGCCGATCATGTAGGTGTCATCATTGCCATGTCCTTATAAGTCTGTCTTAATTTATGTTGGCACACTCCTTTACTAGAATCACATGGGTGGAGCTACTGTATTTGATAGTGAGAGATATCGATGTGGTGTCATATTTAATTTGTGATATATTTAGATCTACCCTTGGTGATCGTGAAATTTTAAAATACAACCGTTGTAGGAAGGTTTTACCAAGTGGCATACATTACAACCACTCATTTCTAACCTCTCACACACGATAAAAGTGTATTATGTGAAAGAGAGTAAAAATGAGAGGCTCTAATGTATGCCACTTGGTATAACCTTCCTACAACCGTTGTACCATAAAATCTCTCCTTGGTGATCCGGTATAGGAGGCTGGGTTGTGGAGAAAGATTCTTACAACTATAAAATGACACAGAAGTGTCTTGAATTGACTTAAGAACATGTTAAAGTTAGGGAAATAGTAAATTGTTTTATATTTAATTTTCATATTTACTACTTTCAAGTACCATCTTGTAACCACTAAAAAAATTACCATGATCGTATATGATCTACTTCTGGGCTTTTGTTACAGTCTGACTACCAAGGTTGAATGCATTTGATATAAAAAAAAGTAATACTTTGGTGTGGTATATTGTTTTAGCACCACCTATTGCAAATCGATTCATGATTACAAGCGTCTCATAAATATGCATGTGTAATATGTTGTTTTACTCCAGAGTTCTAATGCAATTTTCACGTTTCTTTTGATTTTTTTTATTCCCGTGCATCGTGCATGGGTTTTTGGCTAGTGATAACATATTCATGACAGATTTCAAAGTTAATTTGAGGTGACATCACACTTTGTGTTATGTTAGACTTTGCCGAGTTGGACTATTAATCGAGCATGTTGTCATAATATGTCAAAAACCTAATTTAAAAATGATTTACTACATTTTTTTTATACGGTTTTTCAACTTTTGATCTATAATGTATATATTGTTGGGGAACATTATCGATTAAACATGTTGTCTAACAGTTTTAACACAAAAAAATTAAACCAACATGAACACATAATAGAACATAAAAATGCATGAAACAAAAATGACAAAACCGTCCAAAAAGAAAATGACAAAACTCATATGAGTAAATGCGAAAAGTTATGAATTGCTCTATCTTTAAAATGAATTTACATTGAATTCGTGCTTACATTATTTTAACTTTTCAAAGGCGGTGATCATTTATTTATTCATGAGGGGATTGTTGAAACTTATTATTGGGTGGTTTTCTTTTTCACATTCCAAAGGACTAAATATATTTCCTAAAAAAATAACGACGCAAAATAATTCATTCATCCAAAGTCATTGAAAACCTTGTATCAATAAATTTTGTTTTTTTTGATTAAGGTTCCTAACTTGTTATTATTTTAGATTAATACCTATGAAATTAACAATGTAGCACCAATACTTATCATAGCATTTCAGATGGATGATGTTGTCAAACAGTTTCAGTTTTCAGATTTCAGTTACTTATTATATTCAGATTTTAGATTTAACAAACGCCAAAAATGTGAAACCCAAAAGAAAAGGAAAAAAAAACACAACGTTCAACAGCAAAGTCATAAAGCTTCAAGTGAGATTAAAAACATATCTATAACTAATGGGCATCCAACTAAAAGTTTATTTCTTAAATAAAGTATTAAAAAAAATTCAAATCGAACAGAAAGAGAAAATAATACTAATGGCAATATGGAACAAAACAACTAAACAAACAAGAAGAATACAAGGGAAAAAAATAAATAATTACCTGAAAAGGAAGCAGCAAGCAGCCAAGCACTTGTGAGCAGTTGGGGAACTGACGGACTGTAGGAGGCTGGATCACGGAGGTCCGGCGGCGGCAGTTGGCGTTTGTTGAGGAATAAGGGGGAAAATATGAGGCTGGGGCAGCAGGGGAGCCAGTGGGTGGCGGGGATGGGAGTTGGGCGAACAGCGAGCTATTGAGCGAGTGAAATAGATTTGTTTTATGAAGTTTAATTTTAGGGTATTAGATTATTAGTATAAGGCTTAGTCAAAGAAAAAAAAGATTATTAGTATAAGGTACTAGGGCGGTCAGAGAATGACGAAAATGATAAAACACAGAAACAAAGAATGACGAAAATGATAAAACACAGAAACAAAGAGAACACGGTGATTTAACGTGGATTTCGGCATTGTGCCGACTACTCCACGGACAGAAAATGAGAAATTTTATTATGCACAAAGTTAACGACAACAATAAAATAAGATTTTTAATATTAATAATACAAAAATCAATATACATTAACTCTCTATAAACAATATGGAATTCGAGTTAGATAGTTTTTCACAATGTAATTTCTAGTTCAAAATTAAATATCTACAAACTTACTAAAATCTATCTCAGGCTCCACAACCGATTCCTGAATGGTGTCAGTAGCGGCCCTTGTCGTAGGCTCGGGAGTGTCTATACCAAATATAATCGAGATAATCAATTAACGACAGAAATAAAATAAGATTTTTGATGTTAATAATACAAAAATCAATATACATTAACTCTCTATAAACAATATGGGATTCGAGTTAGTTAGTTTTTCACAATGTAATTTTTAGTTTCAAAATTAAAAATCTACAAACTTACTAAAATCGATCCCACGCTCCACAACTGATGCCTGGCTGGTGGCAGTAGCGGACCTTGTCATAGCTCGGGAGTGTCTATACCAAATATAATCGGGATAATCAATTAACGACAGCAATAAAATAAGATTTTTAATGTTAATAATACAAAAATCAATATACATTAACTTCCTATAAACAAAATGGGATTCGAGTTAGATAGTTTTTCACAATGTAATTTCTAGGTTCAAAATGAAAAATCAAATAACTTACCAAATGTAGCGGCCTGACTGGTGTCAGTAGCGGCCCCTGTCATACCCTCGGGAGTTTCTATACCAAATATAATCGAGTTCATCAATTAACGATAACAAACAATAAAATACCTATGTTAATAATACAAATTACCTATTAGATCGTCGGGGTCGAAGTGTTGCGGAGGTTAGGACTGGGATGACTGATTACCACCCTATTAATAATTCAGATTCGTGTATTAACAATATAAATACGGCTGTCAAATTCGTATGTGCAAGATAATTCATACCTGTCTAGCTGCCTGCAGTTCCACCCATTTGACAAATTTTGAATGCTGATCTTTAAAAAATCCCAACTCAGCCTTAACTTCAGCTAACCCACGCATCGTTTCACTTAACTGAGCCTTCACGGCTCCTAGCTCGGAGTTAGTCTTTTGAAGCTCGGTATTTGCATTTCTTAACTCGGAGTTGGTTTTTTCCAACTCAGTCTTCGCAACACTCAACTCCGAGTTAGTTTTATCCAGCTCTTGTTGGATGATTTGAGTAATTACTGGCCTCAGCTCTTCAGCCTGCACATTTAGGGATATAGTGTCATCGCCTTGCAGGTTCGCGGAGGTAGACGCATAATCTGTATGCCTCGACTGGCTACGTCGAGCATCCTCTTCATCAATTTCGGGATGCTCACGTTCTATGCGTTGACCAGAGGCACGGGACGGTGTGTTTCCGACGGGAAGGACCGGTGGTGTGTTTCTGACGGGAGGGACCGGTAATTGACGAGGTACAGCCGTAACATCCGCCGCCGGCAACCCTAGTGAAATTACGTAATCCCTATCTTCAGGGGTTCTCAGAACATCACCGGGCATTCCGTCCTGAATACATGAAAAAAAACACGATTTTAGATACAATATATTTAAAATGTGGATTGATAAAAATGAAAATATGATACTTACCCATACAACAAACTATGGGGATGCCAGTCTACCGGAATACACCCCGCCGTTCGAAAACTTCCACCTCAGCATGGTAGGACGATCGTTCTCATGTCCCTCTCTCACAATTGCGAATTTCCCCTTTAGAGCGATGGCTGGAATGGCATGAAAAGCCCACACATGTATGGTGTTAAGGGTGATTTTATACGTTTTATAAGGATATATTTTGTAACAATTCTCTCCATATTCGTATGTTTCTCATAGAAATCGAGCTTTATATTGAAATATTGAGCAAATGAGTTTTAGAAGTATTAAAGTGCAAAATCGAGCTAATTATGTAATTTTATTGGATAAATATCTTTAGATGTAAGATGTTACATTTTGCATGTTTTTATCGTGAAGCAGGTACGCTTGCATGAGGTGAAAGGAGCTTAAAAGATGTTCAAGTGATGATTTGCATGGAAGGAAAGAGATAGAGATGAAGTTGGAATGAAGATCAAGATGAATTTGGAAGAAAAAACGGACTAAACTAGCGTCCAGAATCTTGAACTAGCGTCCAGGCTGAACTGGCGTCCAAAGAAGTGGACTGGTGTCCAGGAGAAGAAAGTTGATTCAGAGAGTTTGGACGCTGAGTGGACGGGCGTCTGAAGCAGTCCAAGGCACCTTGGACGGGCGTCCTTAAGCCGACATAGCAGCAGCCGCCTTACTTTTCTATAAATAGCAGCGCGTATTTCAACCCTAAACATACATTATTGAGACCTATTGATACATAATCATTAGGAGAAAACCCTAGGCGGCCCCAGCCCCCTTAGGGGAGGCTGGGGTTGCGATTTTTCTTGTTTTATATTCGTTTCTTCTATTTCGTTTTGCTGTTTTATGCTGAATGCTTGGAGGCTGAGCAATTAAACAACTTGTCACGGATTTTATCTATGAAAATAAACAAGTAATAAAATTTATAAATCCGGTATTCCCCAAGTGCAGGGATCGTAGCATAGCGATTAATACCGGAGTCGATCTCAGGAAATCGAGGTTGTTTAATCTAGTTTATTAACTCTTCTAATTTGTTACTACTAAAACAAAACTAAAAACGATAAAATAAACTGGACAGAGGATTGTCAGTCCAAAGCCAGGAAGGATAAAAGCGAAAACGAAATCTAAACTAAATCTATTCTAACCCTAGTATGCAATAAAAACTGTAACTTTACTAAGCAATTCTAGCACAAGTGATTAATCAATAATTTTAAACGACGAACAAGCAATTGATCCACCGATCCTACAACAATCAATTTCTATCTAGATTATCTCGTGATTTTTAACCAAGTTGTGATTCACCTAACAAAGGTATGAACTCCTAATCTCTTAGAAAAGTTCGCCTATCAATCTTTTATCTTTTGATTCTAAAGATTAACGCTTTCTAACCAAAGGTGTGAAATTTCTCATTTTCTAACCTAGAAATCTAACCTAATAACTCTCGTTAATTAGATTTAAGATCTATTCTTTATCATGGTGATCTAAAGTTTAACATGATTTTCATCAAAATAAACAATCAACAAGCAACGATCTTTCGATATGAATTGCAATAAACATCATAAACATGATAAAAGAAACCACTTGAATTAAATACTCACAAGACAATCGAAGAACGAAATCAATAAGTTGGTCGGATGGCTTCACAACGCTTGTTCACAAGGCTTTAGCCTCTAGACATCACTTGATCAACTCGAAAAGCTTGAGAAAAGTACATAAATTTGAAGGTGTTTATCTAGAAATTAAAAGCATAAAAACTGGATGAAAACTAAGGTAAAACGCAGCTGAGCCGCCCCTAGATTTAGGGTTTGAATATGTGATGATCATTGGTATGAAATCCGCTGCCTTTAAATAGATTCTGAAGTCGGTTCTGCATAGTCGGTTTATGGACGGGCGTCTGCTTCCTTGGACGCTCGTTCAGGTTAATTCTTTTCAGCTCGTATTTATTCCGGACGCCCGTCCAAACATCATGGACGCCCGTCCAGTCATCATGGACGCCCGTCCAGTTAGCTTTTGAGGACTCTGTATTGATTTTCCTCATCCGGACGCCCGTTCAATTTGCAAACGCCCGTCCATTCTGGACGGGGCCCGGACGCCAGTTCAATATGATCGAATTCTGATTTCTTGATCTTTATCTCTTTTTCCTCTATCCCATTCCTTCATTATCTCTTTTATCATCAATTAGCTCGAACTTAATCAACTTTTGATCATATTTTGAGCCTCAAACATGTATCTATAACACATAAAAACATCGCAAAATGTAATATCATTCAGATAATCATAAAATCATATTAAAAACACCAAAATTAACCAATATTGCGAATAACCCGTTAAAAATCTCATTTACTCAATAAATCGATTAAACACTCATTTCTAATGCAAATTAATACAAATATAAGGGAAATCATCATAAAATATATCAATATAAATCGTATAAATTCACCCTTAACATAAGGCATATAGACAACCGGATATCGTTGGCTGACAGGCCTTCTCATCATTTTTCGGCTCAAGTAACTGTAGGTGTTGTACTTGTTTTACGCCAATTCCACATGAAGTTGTTAAACAGATACTCCCCCCACGGATAGTTCTAACCCGTTCTAGGTCCTCGACGATATAAATTATATGATTCGGTATTGCAGTTCCGGGGTCTTGTCCGATTAATAAGCCATAAATAACATACACTAAAGCCATCCGATATACGGTTTCAGTGTCGCATTGCCTTGTCCTCATCACTGCTAAGATTTTTGCCAACGTTAAAGTCCCGGCGCACCTTCTTAGGTCACAAGGCTCCTCAAAACACCTTGATACTGGCTGAATCTGAAGGTTTGCATCTCCAAATCTATACCCCATTGTCATTGCAAACTCTCTTTTGCCGAACTTCACTCTATTCTCGCCAATCTTAAAATGAAGTTCATCGTCGCGGTCGGGATAAACCATTTGGAAATAGAAGAATGCTATTAGCCGCCCTTTGAACGCCCAGTTATCACGATACCAAGTAATAAATTGACCAAACACTGATTCTTCCAGTCTAGTTAACAAGATGCGATATATATATATATATATATATATATATATATATATATATATATATATATATATATATATATATATATATATATATATATATATATATATATATATATACACACACACACTATACTTATAAAGTAAATAACATTGTTTTCAGAAAATAGTAAATAGGATTTGTATTTATTCACTTTATATACATATATCTATATGAAGTAAATAATTGTTTCCAAAAAATAGTAAATAGGATTTGTATTTATTCACTGTATATACATATATCTATATGAAGTAAATAATTGTTTCCAAAAAATAGTAAATATGATTTGTACGTGTGAGTATTTATATATATTTATATATATATACACACACATATAAATAAATAAATAAATAAATAAATAAAGATATAAATATATATATATATATATATATATATATATATATATATATATATATATATATATATATATATATATATATATATATATATATATATATATATATATATAACCGAAATGTCTTATCATCTGTTTTTGTTTTTCGGATTATCGTTGTTTTGTGTTGTGTTGTGTTGTAGCGTTAGAGGGGGTAAGAGAAGAAGAGAGTAGTGTTTTTACCAACGTCATAGAGTACTTGATGATGACGAGGAGAACGGATGCCGGACGGAGCCGGCAGAACAGAACTTATATTTTCAATCTAATTGTGTATTTTATACATCAATTTAACATTAAATTTAATAACGTCCCTAGAATCATATCATGATAGAGAAATCATATATTTGATTATGATTGATAAGATCTCGTATCACAATAAAGTGATTAGTTCTTAAATCCCCTTAGTTGTATGTATTAATAAAGTTTTATTAATACAGTTAGACTAGTACGTATAATAAGTCTTTTATCTTAAGAAGATAGTGATTTATCTAATCTATCAAGCGTGTGATGGACATGTATGTAGACAAGAATTGTTGAAGGCATGGGTCAGATGGCCCTCTTACTTTGTAAGGGTCACATATTAGTGGCAGTTGTCTAATTATCTTTAGACCGGGTCCAATATAATATCGTGGTGTGGATTGTCATGTTTGACACTAGTGAAGTTTTCGTGTGTCATGGGATGATCATGCAGTAGTGATTGAATATGATACTAAAGCATGCGTATGACTTATGTAATCCATCCAAGATTTGCGTCTCCTAATGATAGGAATAAAAAGGGCCTTCTTAT
Source organism: Gentiana dahurica var. dahurica (assembly GCA_024500145.1). NCBI lineage: Eukaryota > Viridiplantae > Streptophyta > Magnoliopsida > Gentianales > Gentianaceae > Gentiana > Gentiana dahurica. The sequence continues at coordinate 15,925,852 of CM044906.1, read as the reverse complement.
AATGATCGTATCTCGAAAGTCTTTGTAAAGAAAAAGTAAGTGTTACTTCGAGAGAATATAATACCCAGATTATAAGATACAATTTTTGACGTATTCACGTTTGAGTAACAAATGTATGGATATATATATATATGCGAAAGAATTCTAGTTACACAATAACCGTTTTAGAGGAAATGTTGTAATCTAAGCATATGGCTCTTCTGGGTATTTAGGGTCCTAATCATTTCTAAATGAATTTAGGATTGCCAAATATGGAATTATGTATTTCTTTTTTACGGCCACCATATTCGGAAGTCAAATGAGTCAACACACAAATAAATAATGATATGTGATGATATAAATAATGTCGCCACCGTATAGTCCCGGAAATAGCCTCATCAATCATAGGAGTCCGCGGCCACATTATCGGCGACGCCAAGGTTCACCTGATCAGGGCCGCTGATAATCACGGCCCTCAAAGGGCCACGCAAAACATGGGAGGAAGCAAGGAGCGGTGTATAGGCAGACAGGACTGGCGATCCATGCTACTTGTTAAGCGTTTTTTTGCTACTATCAAAATAAAATTTATAAAACTCGAAAACCTAATGCAAAACTCACTTTTTAACCGACATTGGATCGGGTCAATCGTAGGTAGTGCGTTCGGAGTACGAGGTCGATCCCACAGAGAATCGGGCTGTTAAATCTAGTTCGATTAACTCTTCTAACTCGAAAACTAAAACAAAAAAAAATAAACTGGACAGAGGATTGTCAGTCCAAAGCCAGGAAAGGTAGTTGCGGACAAACATAAATAAAACTACATCTAGAAAAACAGTAAAACTAACTAGCGCTGAACAAACATGAACAAAACAATGATCAACTTATCCCAACAGCCATCACCCCACCGGAAGAAATAAGATAAACATACATTCACTCATAAGCTATCTTGGATTATTATCTTATCTAAAGAAGCGTTTCCTCTTTCGATTTATCACGCCATTAATTAGTTTACCTCTCGGTCTTAACTAATATCTATACGAAGCAAAGATATGGATTTAATCCTAATCTTAACAACATTATCCCTCAACTTCCGTGTGTTGGAATAATAATTGCTAATCTCTCTCACGGCAATCTAACGAATCTATTAACTTCCGTTATCTAAATTCGATTAACATAAAGCATACAAAACATGAAAGAAAACAAGAACAACCTAATGAAATAAACACATGAAAAATCCTATCTTTCCGGTAACGGTGATATCCCTCGATTCAATTCTAAGATAATCTTGTGTCGAATTAATCAAATTGTGATCCTCTCGTAAATCTAGATATTTAACCTACGAACTTCCGTTATGTATAGATTAAAAATCTAATCTTTCCATTGGTGATCTAAACTACACCGACTTCCGTCATACGGTAGTATCAAATCATGCAATCATCTCTCGATTTAAATGCAAGATACGTATAAACATAGAAAAGAAACAATTCAAAACAAAACTTACAAGATCATCCATGAAAAGAAATAAAAGTTGCAGCTGGAAAAAGCTTCACATAGCTCGATCATGGCTGCCTTAGCCTTATTCATCATAGAAGAAACGAAAAACAAAAGAAATAACCTAATCTAACCTCGGATCACCCGAGCACAAGGCTCGGGTGACCGGCCTTCAAGCTCCAAAGTGCGGCTGCTCTCTCAAGAATATGTGTAATGTCTTATGATGGATATGTTCTCTCCATGTATGGTGATGGAGGTGTGTATATATAATGGGAGGTGTATAAGGGAGGTGATATAAGGGAGGTATCATTTGAGGGAGGCTAGGAGTTAGTTGGGTAGGCTTAGAGTAATGATGAGTTTGTTAGATAGGCTTGGAGTTTGTTAGGGAGGCTTGGAGGTGCAAATAAATATCTCCGGCTCGTCCGTTTTTTCAGCTGTTCGGAAAAAAAATCATAACTTGAGTTGTAGACCTCCGATTGACGTGATTCAAAATGCGTTGGAAAGCTCATTTCAGTATCTACAACTTTCATCAAGACCTCGTCCCCTGAAAATGCCTCTAAGTCGGGTCAAATTTCCATCGAAAACAGGTTACGGTAGAAGTGCGTTGGAAAATATTGATCCGTTGATCTCGTAAACTCGTGGCATCTTCTTCCTTCCTCAAAATCCATCTTTTAGGACTCCAAAACATGTCTTCTTCATCAAATATTCCTTTTGTCTCTAAAAGATTCTCTTTGTCTCCTCTTAGATTTTCCTTGCTTCAGTCAGGCAAAACTCTCGTCTCGTGATTCAATCTTTAGTTCCGTCTCCGCAGTAAATCTTATCTTTTTTACCTGAACATAAAGAAACGAACCACGAGTATTTCTGACAACAACAGTTTTAACAGTACAGTATATGTATACATATATATACATACATATATAGGTATGTAGATATATATATATATATCATCGAGAGAAAAAAAAACAAAAGAGGACAAACAAAAGACAAATGGAATATTTGGGGGGGCCCAAGGAATATTTTTATTCCTTGGAAGATATGTATATATATATATGTGGATAGATAGACAACTACTATTTATACATTTTGATAAAACTTAGAAATTAATGACTCGAAATGATATATAAGTGTTCAAAATCCAAACCTTATCATCTTTTAATCATCTTTTAGATCGAAAATATGTATCTACAAGACATCAAAACATTGCAAAGTGTAACAACATCCAAATAAACATAAAACCAACGATAAAACACATAAATCAACCACTTTTGCAATTAAACCGTTTAAAACCTCACTTGCTCAATAAATCGATTAAAAGCTCATTTTCTATGCAAATTATATAAATGTGGAGGAAATCATTATAAAATATATCATTAGAAATCATGTAAAATCACCCTTAACAACTCCCCCACACTTAGCTTTTGCTCGTCCCGAGCAAAACAAAACAAGAATCAAGGCTCGGAAAAGATAGACACCTCAGCAAATACAACATATATTCAATAAATCAGAGGTTCACCCTGATGTGTGTGCATAGCCATAGAAAACTTCCACTAAGTCCAAACTCGAAAATTTCAAGCAACTAGCAAATACCCTCTTCAAACTAGTAATAATGATACTTATAAGATGTACCCTACAAAACGTGACATATCCCGAAAAGAATGATAGAATATATCTAGGGCCTTTCTGATATACTCAGAGGATAATCCCTACAACATATCTGTCACATTATACTGGGGATAAGGTATATGATAACTAAGTCCTTAACTTATTCATAATAATAAATTTTTTCGATTTTTATTTCACTTTTTTTTTTTACTCTTTTTTTTTTTCTTCAACACACATCAGAATGAGCTTTTGCCCGTCATACTAGAATAGGACATTTCGAGATAATCCCCTATCTACTCAAATCATAAGGCAGCTTTTTCTGACTGTCGTGAGCTTTTGGTCATCATAGTGGTATAGGACATTTCGAGATAATGCCCTACCGCACTCAAATCATCGACCAGCTTTCGACACACACAATTGATTACTTTTTTCGAGATTTCTGGCAGGCAGTGGTTAACATGCTAAAAACAATTCAAACCTACTGAGCATAACACCTCAAGCAATGATTTATTTGTTAATTATTGTGCAAGAACATTAGTTATGTTTCACTTATCACATTCAAACGTTCAGATATTCACAATATATCATACTCTGGCTATAAACACAAACTATCATAATTCTCACGATACGCGTACGTTAGCACTAAGCACATGACTTATAAGATAATCAAAAATCACTAATCAAAAAGGGGTATAGCTTTATAATTTAGCTCATCATTCACTATGGCTTGTGAAAAATATATTGGGTGAAACAACCAACTTACTAAACATATGGTATACAGCATCAATGACTATAAAAATAACGAACAAAGATATGCATTGTTTACTCGGGACTAAACAAAAATTTGAAAATTTAGCCCATTTAGCATAGAATCAAAATAATTTAAGCAAATGGTAGATACATATAACCGACTATTCCCTCCCCCACACTTAAATCACAACATGTCCTCAGGTTGTGCAGAATTACAGAACGGTTAAAGAAACTTAGCTGATTTGGTATTGATTCGAAGAGTGGCTGAAGAGGACAACAATGGTGATGTCATATGGAGTCCTTTTCCAGCAACGACTTCCAAAGTAGCTTGACAAAAAACAGCGATTAATGGTACCTGCACCACTTGAAAAACACGGAAACATCTCGGGGAACAAAGGGTTATAACATGTAAAACATATGGAAAAGAAGTCATAGAGATTTTTTCAGATTAAGCTCATATAAGGATGGACATATACATGGAACATTACAAAACAGTAGGCTAGGTGCAATTACATGAAACTATTTTATAATGCAACCTACATGATATGCAATCTTAAAAAAAATGCTGACAGGCTCAGGCTGAGCAAGTTGAAAACAACCCTACAGTGACTACGGCCCTGAAAGGAAACAAAAAGAAAAAAAAAAATATGGTAGCGTACGGAAAACCGACAGTTACTACACTCAAAAAGAAAATAAAGAAAATAAAAGAGTGATGGTATATGGAAAACCAACAGTAACCATACTCGGAAAAAAAAACGAGGTAGTATTACGGAGACCGACAGTAACTACACTCAAGAAAAAGAAAAAGAAAAGAAACAATAGAAAAACAATGCAACTAAATGACATGTAACTAAATGATATGCAAAAATAAAAGAAAATAAAAGAAAGAAAACTAGCCCACTCATTAGCAACATGACATGTATATAATAAACGTCTACCAAATAATGACAGGTTACGATAAACGACAGTTCTGTTCATTACATGCAGTGTAGACGCGCTTTAAGACTCATAAAAAGTGATAGCATTATGGAAAACCAACAGTTAGCTATACTAAACAGATATAACTCATATGGCCAAAGACGTAGCATACGGAAAACCGACAGTAACTACCCAAATGAGTTATAAAAATAACAAGGAAGCACATAAGTCTCAAAGCTCACAAGATTCATCACAGCGGTATGTAGCATACGGAAACCGACATTAGCTACTAATTAACAATAAGACCAGTTATAGCATACGAGAACCGACATTAACTATAACATGCTTGGATGAATCAAGTATATTAAAATTAATTATTTATTTAACATGGATTCGTAGATGGAAAGATAAAAACATATAAGTTCAGATCATCTACGTAAAAACAATTAGCCACAGAAGCTCAAATTAAAGTATCCAAGTTAAATAAAGCATTAAAAATCAAGTCACGAGAAATCTAGAACCTGGACTGCATTCCTTCAGACCGGACGGACGTTCACCTTGTGATTTCTCCCTCGGACGGGCGTCCAACAAATCAGACGCTCGTCCACCTGCAGATATGAACTGGACGGACGTTCACTTACCTTGAACGCTCGTCCAACAACTAATATGCACAAAATTGCAGGAAAAATCACAGCAACCCTAAAAGCTTAACAGATCATCACACATCATATATCAAAAACACCGCAGCCCCATCAAATTATAGCACAGAGGTTAGATTAGGTTACACCTAAACATATAATTCACGTTCCACAAATTGAGTTAAAAACTTTTTACACATTCTTAACCCAACGGTCATCGAAACACGGCAAAAATAAAAACTCTCAATTTGTTTAACGCTACTTTTATTGAAAACGAAAAATAAAACAAACAAATCGTAACAATTTCGAAAAATTAACTCAACTAGATTCAACAAAACACCGATTCCCCGGCAACGGCGCCACTTTTGTTAAGCGTTTTTTGCTACTATCAAAATAAAATTTATAAAACTCGAAAACCTAATGCAAAACTCACTTTTTAACCGACATTGGATCGGGTCAATCGTAGGTAGTGCGTTCGGAATACGAGGTCGATCCCACAGAGAATCGGGCTGTTAAATCTAGTTCGATTAACTCTTCTAACTCGAAAACTAAAACAAAAAAAAAATAAACTGGACAGAGGATTGTGGGTCCAAAGCCAGGAAAGGTAGTTGCGGACAAACATAAATAAAACTACATCTAGAAAAAACAGTAAAACTAACTAGCGCTGAACAAACATGAACAAAACAATGATCAACTTATCCCAACAGCCATCACCCCACCGGAAGAAATAAGATAAACATACATTCACTCATAAGCTATCTTGGATTATTATCTTATCTAAAGAAGCGTTTCCTCTTTCGATTTATCACGCCATTAATTAGTTTACCTCTCGGTCTTAACTAATATCTATACGAAGCAAAGATATGGATTTAATCCTAATCTTAACAACATTATCCCTCAACTTCCGTGTGTTGGAATAATAATTGCTAATCTCTCTCACGGCAATCTAACGAATCTATTAACTTCCGTTATCTAAATTCGATTAACATAAAGCATACAAAACATGAAAGAAAACAAGAACAACCTAATGAAATAAACACATGAAAAATCCTATCTTTCCGGTAACGGTGATATCCTCGATTCAATTCTAAGATAATCTTGTGTCGAATTAATCAAATTGTGATCCTCTCGTAAATCTAGATATTTAACCTACGAACTTCCGTTATGTATAGATTAAAAATCTAATCTTTCCATTGGTGATCTAAACTACACCGACTTCCGTCATACGGTAGTATCAAATCATGCAATCATCTCTCGATTTAAATGCAAGATACGTATAAACATAGAAAAGAAACAATTCAAAACAAAACTTACAAGATCATCCATGAAAAGAAATAAAAGTTGCAGCTGGAAAAAGCTTCACATAGCTCGATCATGGCTGCCTTAGCCTTATTCATCATAGAAGAAACGAAAAACAAAAGAAATAACCTAATCTAACCTCGGATCACCCGAGCACAAGGCTCGGGTGACCGCCTTCAAGCTCCAAAGTGCGGCTGCTCTCTCAAGAATATGTGTAATGTCTTATGATGGATATGTTCTCTCCATGTATGGTGATGGAGGTGTGTATATATAATGGGAGGTGTATAAGGGAGGTGATATAAGGGAGGTATCATTTGAGGGAGGCTAGGAGTTAGTTGGGTAGGCTTGGAGTAATGATGAGTTTGTTAGATAGGCTTGGAGTTTGTTAGGGAGGCTTGGAGGTGCAAATAAATATCTCCGGCTCGTCCGTTTTTTCAGCTGTTCGGAAAAAAAATCATAACTTGAGTTGTAGACCTCCGATTGACGTGATTCAAAATGCGTTGGAAAGCTCATTTCAGTATCTACAACTTTCATCAAGACCTCGTCCCCTGAAAATGCCTCTAAGTCGGGTCAAATTTCCATCGAAAACAGGTTACGGTAGAAGTGCGTTGGAAAATATTGATCCGTTGATCTCGTAAACTCGTGGCATCTTCTTCTCTTCCTCAAAATCCATCTTTTAGGACTCCAAAACATGCCTTCTTCATCAAATATTCTCTTTGTCTCCAAAAGATTCTCTTTGTCTCCTCTTAGCTTCAGTTAGGCAAAACTCTCGTCTCGTGATTCAATCTTCGGTTCCGTCTCCGCAGTAAATCTTATCTTTTTTTCCTGAACATAAAGAAACGAACCACGAGTATTTCTGACAATAAAAGTTTTAACAGTACAGTATATATATATATATATATATATATATATATATATATATATATATATATATATCATCGAGAAAAAAACAAAAGAATGTAGAAGACAAAGGTATATTTGGTGGGGCCCAAGGAATATTTGTCTAGGAATATTTTTTTTGATATATATATATATATATATATATATATATATATATCTGGATAGATAGATAACTACTACTTATATATTTTGATAAAACTTAGAAATTAATGACTCGAAATGATATATAAGTGCTTAAAATCCAAACCTTATCATCTTTTAAATCGAAAATATGTATCTACAAAACATCAAAAATATTGCAAAGTGTAACAACATCCAAATAAACATAAAATCAACGATAAAACACATAAATCAACCACTTTTGCAATTAAACCGTTTAAAACCTCATTTGCTCAATAAATCGATTAAACGCTCATTTTCTATGCAAATTATATAAATATGGAGGAAATCGTTATAAAATATAACGTTATAAATCATGTAAAATCACCCTTAACACTACTACAAGGGATCGTCGCCCTGATATTCTATCCACTTGCACCTTAGATATTTCATGTTTACTTAGCTAATAAGTAAGGGTTAGTGACTAAGCAGCTTAGCACCGCCAGTCATTAACTTAACTACTAAGTTAATCCTCCTATAAAAGGAGGTCTTGTGTAACCTAAAGGATGGACTCTTTTTTAATGGAAAAAGAACAAGCTAAAGCTCTGCGAAAATACACTCTCTCTCTCCCCCTATCACCACCGCAAACCTCCGGCTAACGTACAATAAAATCATCCACAGATAAGCCAGATATCCACTAAAACATCCACCGCTGCGCCACCGTGATGATTTCTGCATCATCAGTTGGCTCCGTTACCGGGAAACCCTGATCTAAAAAGAGGTCCGTTTCTGCATCATCAGAAGGCTGATCAAGAGCTCATATCAGAAAAGAGGTAATCTTACAAAGAAAGCTCTCAAACCGCTTTTGTTTCTTTCCCTTATCAAAGAAATCATTCAAAAATGTGACATTTTCTACCTCAAAAGCTCACACCCAGAAAAGCCCCCATCAAAACAAAGCCCCTTTTAAGCAAATCATTTTCCTGGGAATAACACACACAAATAAACCTTTTTTGCCGCTATTCTTCCCCTAAAAAGCCACCCCACAGAGATGGCAGGAAGTAAAGGACACATAACACCCCAAATCCCCGTAAAAGGTGTTATGCTGCATCAGACTCGTGGAGAGGGCGTAGGAGAAACGTTTGACAATCTCCCAGCAGAAAGAGAGGGATCGCAAAGAGGGGTCCTGGCACCCAGCGACGCTCGAAATGTCATTAATCAAAAAGCTAAGTCAAAAGAGGCTATTGCTACTCTTGATGAGGCTCGCCGAGAGAGAGAAAGGCCGCAGGGGAGCCAAAGGCCGACCCCTGAGGGAGGACCAGTGTTAAGGGTCAAATTGTATGATTTATAACGATATATTTTATATCAAATTTCCCCATATTCTTATGATTTTCATAGAAATCAAGCTTTATATTGAAATATTGAGTAAATGATATTTTTAATGGGTTAATTCCAAAACGTAGCAAATTATGTGCATAAATGATGATTTTATATCATTTTGGAATTATATTACATTTTGGTATCATTTGATCATTATTTAGGAGCCTACAAGTGTTCAAGCTTGGAAGTGACAAGTGGCAAAAGGATAAGATCAAGGAGGACAAGTCATGAATCATCTAGAATATCCAAGAGATAAGGTTTGTTACAAGAGGATAAGGATGGGTTGTTAGAGATAAGATCAAATAAAAGAAGCAAGAATCGGATTCAGCTCAAACTGGCGTTTGAAGACTCCAAACGGGCGTTCAGAAGGTTGAACGGGCGTCCTGAATATCAAACTGGCGTTCCAGAGGAGCATAAAGCAGTACTGAGAGCTCAGAAGACAGCTGGAACTGGCGTTCTACATGCCTGAACTGGAGTTCAAACTCTGAAACTGGCGTTCAAGATCTCTGCCACTGATTTCCTATAAATACCAGCAGATCCCAAACCCATTCAGGATATTATGCGACATTTTTACATCAGAAAACACTCAGAGCAGCCGCAGTCTTTTCTGGGAGCTTTCAAGGCCGGTCACCCGAGCCTTATGCTCGGGTGATCCGGGTTAGATTAGATGCTTTTCTCTTCTTTGTAGATTCATGGATTCATCAATTGTATCAAACCCTGTGAGTTTGTTCTTCAATTAATTCAGTCCCTGCTTTATATTCATGATTTATGATTCGTTTTGTATCTTTTCTATGCAATTATCATGCCATGTGTGACTAGATCGAGAGATTGGTTGCTAATCGTTGTCTAACTTGATGAAAATCATTGTTAGGCTAGATCACCATAGAAAAGATGTGATTTTTAACCTTGACATAACGAAAGTTGATAGGTTGACTATCTAGGTTATTAGATTGAAAGATCTTACACCTTGTTTTATATGCGTTAATCTCTATAGATCGAAAGATGATGAGATTGATAGGCGAATTACTACGAAAGTAGGATTCATACCTTCGTAAGGTGAAACCACAATTCGATTTAAAATCATGAGATGAGGTAGGATTGAAATTACATGGTTTGTACGTTGTTTGATTTCATGTTTCCTTAGTTTAGGTCGTTTTTATGTTTTCCTTAGCTTTAGGACTGTTTCTATCTTCTGTGATTTTCTTGTTTGTTTGTTCTTAATTATGTGTTTCCTGGCTTTGGACTAAAAATCCTCTGTCCAGTTTATTTTCCGCTTTAGTTTAGATTTAGTAATAACTAGTAGTAACAATTGGAAAGATTAATGAAATTAGATTCAACATCCCAATTCCCTGTGGATCGACCCCTTACTTATCTCGCTATACTATCAACTACCCGGTGTTTGGCCGGTTAGGAGTTAGTTTTGCATCTAAGTTAGGGTTTATAAATTTTCTTTTGTTTAAATGATGCAAAATCCTCTCAAACAAAAGTGGCGCCGTTGCCGGGGAATCGGTGTTTTGTTGAATCTAGTTGAGTTAATTTCTCGATTTTGTTACGTTTCGTAGCGTTAACTAAATTGAGAGTTTTTATTTTTGCCGTGTTTCGATGACCGTTTGGTTAAGAATGTGCAAAAAGTTTTTTACTCAATTTGTTCAACGTGAATTATGTGTTTAGGTGATTTCTAATCTGACCCCTGTGCTAAAAATTTATCTGTGGCTGTTGTCTGTGCTATATGTGTGATTGATTAGTTTTGGGTTGCTGTTATTTTTCCTGCCTATCTGTGCATTTTTGGAAATGGACGAGCGTTCAAGGCATCCGAACGCCCGTCCAAGTTTATAATATGCAGGGGAACGCCCGGTTGAGTGATGAAACGCCCGTACAGTGCTAAATTTTCAGATGAACGCTCGTCCAGCTGCATGAACGTCCGTTTGGTCTGAGAAATGCAGTTCAGGTTCTGAATTTTCCTTGATCTGATTTTTAATGCTTTTGTTTGACATGGATAATTTTATACTAGCTTCTGTGGCTTTTTATTTTTACGTAGATGTTCTGAACTTGCATATTCATATCTTTCCATCTACGAATCCATGTTAAATAATTGATTTACTTTAATATACTTGATTCATCTATGCAAGTTATAGTGACTGTCGGTTCTCGTAAGCTATAACTGGTCTTATTGTTATTTAGTAGCTAATGTCGGTTTCCGTATGCTACACACCGCTGTGATGAATCTTTTAAGCTTTGAGACTTATGTGCTTTCTTGTTATTTTGTAACTCATATGGGTAGCTACTGTCGGTTTTCCGTATGCTACCATCGCGTCTTATGAGTTATATCTGTTTAGTATAGCTAACTGTTGGTTTTCCATAATGCTATCACTTTTGATGAGTCTTAAGGCGCGTCTACACTGCATTGTAATGGACAGCACTGTCGTTTATCGTAACCTGTCATTATTTGGTAGACGTTTATTTTATACATGTCATGTTGCAAATTAAGGGGCTAGTTCTCTTTCTTTTATTTTCTTTTATTTCTGCATCTCATTTAGTTGCATGTCATCTAGTTGCATTGTTTTCTTTTCTTTAAGGGCCGTAGTCACTGTAGGGTTGTCTTCACAACCTGCTCAGCCTGAGCCTGTTTGCGTTTTCTTTTATTAGGATTACATATCATGTAGTTTGCATTGTAATGTAGTTGCACCTAGCCTACTATTTTGCAATGTCCATGTATATGTTCCATCCTTATCTGAGCTTAATCTGAAACATCTCTATGATTTATTCTCATGTTTTCAATGTATAATTCTTTTTCCCCGTAGACTCTTTTTGCACTGATCAAGTATGCAGGACACTTTTGATAGCTGTTGTGCGCTTTCACGTCGATGTCAGTATTCCTGTGATGCTCCACAAGTCTACTGATCTATTCAAGCTTACTTGGATCTGTGATGCTCCACATTTCCAAGGATAGTCAAGCAATTTTGGTTCTTCAGGGGTTCTTTCCAGAATTGCCAGCTTGGAAATACAATCAGCTAAGTTCCTAAACTTTTTATTTCTGTACAACTTGAGGACAAGTTGCAATCTAAGTGTGGGGGAAGGGATTAGTATCTACACTCTTTTGCCATATTAGTCATATTTCTATGAAAAATGCTAAATTTTTCAAAATTTTTGTTTTTGTCCCGAGTGAACAAATGCATGTCTTTGTTTGAGTTTATATCATTGATGCTTTATACTGCATATTTAGTAATTTAGATGTTTCACCCAACCTATTTTTCACGTGCCATAGTAGATGATGAGATTTTTATAAAGTTATACCCCGTTTGGATTAGTGATTTTTGATTTTCTTATAAGTCATGTGCTTAGTGCTACGTATATATCGTGATAATTATGATAGTTTGTATCTAGATCCGAAGTATGTCATACTGTGAATATCTTAAGTTTGAATGTGATAAGTAAGCGTAGATAATGTCAAATAAGAAGTTGATTTAATTGAAGTATTTGTGTGTGTCGAAAGCTAGTCGATGATTTGAGTGCGATAGGGGATTATCTCGAAATGTCCTATTCCACCATGATGACTAAAAGCTCACGACAGTTAGAAAGAGCTGCCTTATGATTGGAGTAAGGTAGGGTATTATCTCGAAATGTCCTATTCTGCTATGAGGGCAACAGCTCATTCTAATGTGTGTTTAAGTGAATAAGTTAAATCAACTAAGATATTGGTATGAATTGAATATAAGACTCGGTTTGCGTATATCTTATCCCAAGTATAAACCGATAGATATGCTGTAGGGACTATCCTCCGAGTATTTCAGAAAGGTCCTAGATTCAATCTATCATTCTTTTCGGGATATGTCACGTTTGTAGGGTGCATCTTATGAGTGTCATTTATTGCTAGTCTACGAGGGGGTATTAGCTAGTTTTGCTTGAATCAATTTCAAGTGTGGATTGGGTGGAAATTTATTATGGCTATGCATACACACACTTGGGTGAACCTCTAAACGATTGAATATGTTTTATATTTGCTAAGATGTTTATTTGTCTCGAGCGATGCTTATATATTGTTTTGTTCGGGACGAACAAAAGTTTAAGTATGGGGGAGTTGTTAAGGGTCAAATTGTATGATTTATAACGATATATTTTATATCAAATTTCCCCATATTCTTATGATTTTCATAGAAATCAAGCTTTATATTGAAATATTGAGTAAATGATATTTTTAATGGGTTAATTCCAAAACGTAGCGAATTATGTGCATAAATGATGATTTTATATCATTTTGGAATTATATTACATTTTGGTATCATTTGATCATTATTTAGGAGCCTACAAGTGTTCAAGCTTGGAAGTGACAAGTGGCAAAAGGATAAGATCAAGGAGGACAAGTCATGAATCATCTAGAATATCCAAGAGATAAGGTTTGTTACATGAGGATAAGGATGGGTTGTTAGAGATAAGATCAAATAAAAGAAGCAAGAATCGGATTCAGCTCAAACTGGCGTTTGAAGACTCCAAACGGGCGTTCAGAAGGTTGAACGGGCGTCCTGAATATCAAACTGGCGTTCCAGAGGAGCATAAAGCATACTGAGAGCTCAGAAGACAGCTGGAACTGGCGTTCTACATGCCTGAACTGGAGTTCAAACTCTGAAACTGGCGTTCAAGATCTCTGCCACTGATTTCCTATAAATACCAGCAGATCCCAAACCCATTCAGGATATTATTCGACATTTTTACATCAGAAAACACTCAGAGCAGCCGCAGTCTTTTCTGGGAGCTTTCAAGGCCGATCACCCGAGCCTTATGCTCGGGTGATCCGGGTTAGATTAGATGCTTTTCTCTTCTTTGTAGATTCATGGATTCATCAATTGTATCAAACCCTGTGAGTTTGTTCTTCAATTAATTCAGTCCCTGCTTTATATTCATGATTTATGATTCGTTTTGTATCTTTTCTATGCAATTATCATGCCATGTGTGACTAGATCGAGAGATTGGTTGCTAATCGTTGTCTAACTTGATGAAAATCATTGTTAGGCTAGATCACCATAGAAAAGATGTGATTTTTAACCTTGACATAACGAAAGTTGATAGGTTGACTATCTAGGTTATTAGATTGAAAGATCTTACACCTTGTTTTATATGCGTTAATCTCTATAGATCGAAAGATGATGAGATTGATAGGCGAATTACTACGAAAGTAGGATTCATACCTTCGTAAGGTGAAACCACAATTCGATTTAAAATCATGAGATGAGGTAGGATTGAAATTACATGGTTTGTACGTTGTTTGATTTCATGTTTCCTTAGTTTTAGGACTGTTTCTATCTTCCGTGATTTTCTTGTTTGTTTGTTCTTAATTATGTGTTTCATGGCTTTGGACTAAAAATCCTCTGTCCGGTTTATTTTCCGCTTTAGTTTAGATTTAGTAATAACTAGTAGTAACAATTGGAAAGATTAATGAAATTAGATTCAACATCCCAATTCCCTGTGGATCGACCCCTTACTTATCTCGCTATACTATCAACTACCCGGTGTTTGGCGGTTAGGAGTTAGTTTTGCATCTAAGTTAGGGTTTATAAATTTTCTTTTGTTTAAATGATGCAAAATCCTCTCAACAACAGGTTCTCAGGAGGATCCGGAGATAGCAGAAATGAGAGAGTATGCGAGGTACGCAGAAACCATGTATCTCACCAACTCTCGTCTTGTGGCTAAGGGCCAGGCCCCAATGTCGATTCGACCCCCGAATCCTCCCAGAAATGAAACCGCTCCTGCGGTCTTAGATAAAGGTCGCCAGAGCCAAATTCAACAGATCGATATAGAGGAGAGTGTACACTCTTCAGGTCGCAATGGACCGAGGAGAGAGATTCCACAAACTTCGGCCCTCCAAGATCGCGATCATCAAAAAGGAAAGAGGGCCGATAAAGGATCCGCTTTCAAAAGGTTAGGTGAGAAGGACAAGGCCTCGGCCCCAAGTCGTCTCAGCCTTCCCGGGGGAGAAACACCCATTCAGCAGGATAGACACGCGCAAGATGCGCGCGTGATCATCAGGGAAAAAAGGGCCCGCCAAGAAGGATCGCGAGATCATAGGGAATCAGAGCACAGAACGGAGCGAGCTGATACGCAAACACAGTCGCGACCAAGGTTCGACCCTATCTTGGCAGAACAGATGGAGGTAATGAGAAAAGAGCTCGCAGAATTAAAAAAGGCGAGGCCAGTTGAGAAAGTCGCCCCAATCTCGGGAATCGACGTGCTCGCTAAGGGGATCACTGAAACGCTGCCTCCCAGCAGAGAAAAGGTTAGTTATCCCAGTTATAACTATTACAATGGGAACTCATGCCCAAACGACTGGCTCACCGCGTTCCAGGGTCGTATCACCCTTGCCACACAAAATAAGTCCGCATGGTGCATTGCTTTGGTCGGTAGCATGCAGGATAGAGCTGCGTCCTGGATACGCCGGCTTCCTCGCGGCTCAGTTGAAAGTTGGGAAGATTTATCGGAAAAATTTGTCAAAGAATTTGAATCGGCAAGCAGACCTAAGAAAACCATTGAGGACCTGTATGAAGTTCGTATGGGAGGACATGAGTCGGGAAAAGAGTATTACGAGCGATTCATCAGAACATATGATCAGACGAGAAACATCCCGGACGATGCGGTCATAACGTGCTTCCTCACCGGAATCGCCAAAGGCCCGATGAAGACCGAATTCAACCTGCAGCCTCCCAAAGCGGGTCTCAGGGAAATGTTAGAAAGGGCAAGAATGATGGGGGTCAGCGAAGCACCATCCTCAGGGAAAACAAAACCTAAGGCAGAGCCACGTTCACCAAAGGAGGATCGCACGGATGATCGTAAGAGGGAAAAGGGTCGAGAGGCTAATCGTGATCGCGAGTTAAAGAAACCATACAAATTCAGCGAGGATAACTTTACCCCGCTCAACACCAAAGCATCCCAAATACTGTTTGAGATTCGCGAACATTTTGACAAACCCAAGCCTATGAGGGGCGACCCCGATAGTCGCGATAAATCCAAATACTGCGACTATCACAAGGACCATGGTCATATCACCGATGAATGCTTCACCTTGAGGCGCGAGATAGAAAGGCTGATCCGTGAGGGACCAGCAAATAAATATAAGCGCGAGGGGAGCAACGCACCCAGTCAAGGACGCCAGCCCCGCGTTTATCAGAGAGAGGTTCAGGTCATCCATGGGAATATTCCCAGCAACCACCAACTGAAATCTCAGATAAACCAAATCAATACCCGCGGTTTCGAAAAACAGATAGCGTTGGGAGAGAATGAGAAAGGGATCATATTTACGAAAAGTGAGCTGACAACAGTCAGCGGCCCTATGGAAATACCCTCGTCATAAAGGTGGGAGTGAATGACAAGCACGACGTCAATCGAGTAATGGTCGACACTGGGGCTGGCCGCGACATCATCTATTTCGACTGTTTAAAACAGATCGGATTCGGGGAGGCCAAGTTAAAACCCTACCTTGGGGTGCTCGAGGGTTTCACCAACGACACGGTGCGAGTCAAAGGCACGATCGACCTCAACATCACTTTGGGTGACTATGAGCCCTGTCGAACGGAGGCAATAACTTTCTTGGTAATCGACCTCCCCTCTTACTACAACGTGATTTTGGGAATCCCAGCTATGAAGAGGTTTCAAATGGTAGCATCTGTTCCCCACCAAAGGGTCAAATTCCATGTGGGGGATGAAATCGGGGTTGCCACAAGCCGGCCCGGATCTTTCCTCGAATATATGACCAAAAATAGGGTTGACTCTAAGCGACCCCGAGTGGAGGGATTCAACATGGCTACGGATCAGATCGCTGCGATAAGAGAGGTCCCGGTGGGAATAGTAGAAGTTGAGACATTGCAAATCCGAGACGAGCCCGATTTCACTGCCGAGGATGAACTGGTCGAGGTTATCATAAATGACGAGCACCCAAATCAAATGATAAAGATAGGGTCGCAAACAACCCAGAAAGATAGGGAGGGACTGATCGAGCTTCTGAAGGCAAACTTGGACGCCTTCGCCTGGGAGGTAACCGATATGAGAGGCGTGGAGTCGGAGGTCGCCTTACATAATCTTAGTGTCGACCCCAACTTCAGGCCAATACAACAAAGGGCACGTCAATTCTCTACAGAGAAAGAGGTCGCAATAAAAACTGAGGTCGAGAAACTTTTAGCAGCGGGCATAATCAAGGAGCTTCAATACCCCACCTGGCTGGCAAACGTGGTGATGGTAAAAAAGCACAACGGAAAGTGGCGGATGTGCGTCGACTTCACCGATCTGAACAAAGCTTGCCCCAAAGACCCTTACGCGTTGCCCCGAATTGACAAGATGGTTGATGGGATCGCAGGTTTTGAGACCCTAAGTTTTCTGGACGCCTATTCCGGCTATCACCAGGTCAAAATGGCCAACGAGGACAAGGAGCTGACGGACTTCAGGGCCGCCGGCGGGCTATATTATTATGAAATGATGCCGTTTGGTCTAAAGAACGCAGGTTCAACCTATCAAAGAATGGTGAACAAAGTTTTTAGCACGCAGATAGGCAAGAACATAGAGGCTTACATTGATGACATGGTCGTGAAATCAAGTCGCCAGGATCACCTGGTGGACCTTCGCGAAACCTTCGCAAATGTAAAAAATCATTCGATGAAGCTAAACCCCGCCAAATGTACCTTTGGGGTCCAAGCAGGAAAATTTCTGGGCTTCATGGTGAGTTAAAGGGGGATTGAGGCCAACCCCTAAAAAATCGAGGCGCTGATAAATATGAGCGAGCCAACTAGCATCAAGGAGGTACAAAGGCTGAATGGAAGAATAATAGCCCTGGGAAGGTTTATCTCAAAATCCGCGGAGAAGAGCCTACTTTTCTTCAAAATCCTGAGGGGGAATAAAACCTTTTCATGGACAGAAGAGTGCTCGCAGGCTTTCAACGAACTCAAGGCCTACCTCTCAAGTCCGCCATTACTTACTAGCCCCGCAGTCGGAGATGTGCTACTATTATACCTAGCCGCCTCAGATAGGGCCGTCGCCGCAGCACTTATCAAAGAAGAGGGTATCCTGCAGAGGCCTGTTTACTATGTTTCTAAGGCTTTAAGCCCTGTAGAAAGTCGTTATTTTAATATCGAAAAGTTAGCCTACTGCGTTGTCATAGCTGCCCGGAAATTAAGGGCTTACTTTTCATCGCATTCAATTATAGTATTGTCAGACGCGCCGCTACGACAGGTCCTCCACAAGCCAGACCTATCAGGTCGTTTGTTACGTTGGGCCATCGAGCTCACCGAATTCGACATCCGCTACGAACCTCGAAAGGCTATCAAAGCACACGCATTGCCCGATTTTATCGTCGAAACAAGTTTCAACGAAAATATACAAAAGCACATCGACACGGATAATAGCCTTGACAAAAGTACCACAGCGGACGAGCTGGAACGGCCAAGTCACTGTTGGCAACTTTATGTCGATGGCGCCGCCAATCTTAAAGGTTGCGGTGCGGGGATCATCTTACTAGAGCCCGGAACCTCAGAAGAAATTGAGAAGGCCTTAAGGTTTAATTTCACCGCATCAAACAATCAGGCGGAGTATGAAGCGGTCATCGCAGGACTTGAGCTCGCCAGAGCGATGAAAGTCGAAAACGTGCAAGTTTTCTGTGATTCACAGTTGGTGGTTAATCAAGTGACGGGATCGTTTGGCATTCACTGTGAGATTCTACAGAGGTATATAAATCTCGTCAAGAAACTCGAGAGCGGATTTAAATACTGCAAGTTCACCAACATCCCCCGAGAAGACAATCATAGAGCTGACTATTTATCTAAACTAACCAGCGAGGATGAAATTAGCAACCCATCGATCTTGGTAGAATACCTGTCAGGCCCCGCCATCGACAGGGTCGAGGTAATGGACTTGCAATCCACAAATCCTTGTTGGATTGATATCATAAAGGATTATATCAATTCCGGAAAACTCCCCGATGATCCAAACGAGGCAAAAGCCCTGGTAAGAAGAGCTGCTAGATATACCATCTTAAGCGATGTTCTATATCGGCGGTCGTTCTCTAAACCTTTACTAAGATGTGTGCGGCCTGAAGAGGTTGAGGGAATTCTCACTGAGCTGCATGAAGGATCGTGTGGCGGTCACCCGGCTAGCCGCACCCTCGCACAAAAGATCTTACTGGCCGGATACTACTGGCCTAAAATCGCCGAGGACGCCAAGGCATATGCCAAGGCATGCGATGTATGTCAAAAATTTGCGGACATCCCCAGGCTACCCTCAGTCGAGCAAAGCATCGTCGTCGCCGCATGGTCATTCGACATGTGGGCCATCGACCTCGTTGGGCCATTAAAAAAGGGTCGCTCCGGATGCGAATATGTGGTAGTCGCTGTTGATTATTTCACCAAGTGGATCGAGGCTAAAGCTCTGGTAAAAATCAGCACCAAAGACATAACCTATTTTCTACTCGATCAAGTATGGACAAGATTTGGCGTCCCCAGAGTAATAGTATCGGACCACGGACCTCAATTCAGAGAGGAATTCGACACATTCTGCGAAGAAAACAACGTCAAGCATTGGCAATCATCAGTATGCTATCCTCAGGGAAATGGTCAGGCTGAAAACGCAAACAAGCAGGTACTCCACGTACTAAAAAAGAGCTTGGGCGATAAGGCGGGTAAATGGCCTGGCCACCTCCCCGCGGCCTTATGGGCTCTCCGAACGTCGCGAAAAACAACTACAGGGGAAACTCCATTCGCTCTAACCTATGGATCCGAGGCTATGGCAACAGTGGAAATAGCCTTACCAAGTTTAAGGGTCGCATATTTTAGCGAGGCCGATAACCCGCTCAAGAGAAACCTCGATCTTGATTTGGCTGAGGAAAGGCGAATTGAATCATATGGCCGTCTGCTCAATTGCAAACAAGCCGCCAAGCGTCACCATGACAAGCACATTCGAGGGCATCACTTCGCCGTGGGAGATTATGTTTTGCGAAGGAGACAAGCCACCGGCCACATGGCCAAGAAGGGAAAACTATCGGAAAACTGGGAAGGCCCAGAGAGGATCGCTCGGATAGTCAAAAAAGGAACTTACGTACTAAGTGATAACCAAGGTCGCGAGTACAACCGACCCTGGCATGCGGACAATCTGAGAAAATATTATATGTAAAGCGTATGTCTGCCCGCGTACGAACATGGCATGTGGAAAGGGAAATCAAAATAAAAGGGGCATTTTCATTTATTAAGAAATACAATTGTTTCCAGCAAATCTACGGCCTACCATGCCTTTCGATCTACAAAAAAAAAAAAAAAAAAGAGGGGGGGAGGGGATACACTCTATCTAATGAGTGTACCTATAACGATCCAGTGAATGCTTCGGCACCCTCGCTAAGCTGCATAGCTTCGTTATTAATGAAGCAAAAGGGAAGTGACGATGTCGGTCCATAGAAACCGCAAAATTAACCGCTTCACGATGAATCAAGATTCCCCAATCAATGTCAACACGATGATCGCGAATAGCGTACAAAAGCAAAGCTTCGGCTTCACTAACAGCCTCGTTATCTGTAGACAAGAGGGCGCGCGAGTTGATGAACCTTTTCCACTCACGATTGCTGCGAGAAAGATCGGACGCAGGTCCCAGTACACGAGGTCGCTCATAATCAGGAAAGAGCTCGCGGAGGGCTCGTCGCAAGCAAGATTGTCTACTTGACTCATCGGCAAGGTTCCAAGCGAGCTCATAATGGGATGAGGGGTCGATAGCGGGTATACCCAGGGCACCATTGATAGATTCCGGAGTAAAAATGACCGCGACGCCACGAAGGGTAATACAGCTGGCAGTCCCCTCAGATGCAGCTTCAGACAAGATGGAATAGAACTCCCTCACTATTGAAAGATTGGGAAGTATTGACGAAGGTGGTGCAACAAAATCTGCCCACCTAGAGAAACGTACGCGCAGAAGAGAACCGTCACCCTCGACCTTGCTCTGATTTAAACCCCTCTCCTTCGCAGGCTCAACCCACTCAAAATAGCGCCAGAAATGATCTTTAGCAACGTCAGAGGCAGTAAAGAAGAAAGGGGATACATCACGAGTAGGACGGGCTTTAAAAACTCGCACTCTACCCTCTCCAGATGGAAGAGACATGGTTCTCGCAACAAGAATCTACGCAAGAAAAAGAGTAAAAATGAGGTTAGTGTGCCTCCTCCTTTTATAGCAGAGGTTAGCAAAAGGAACGGCCACGATCAATCAGATCCTACGGCCAGGCATAGCGCGGGTTATCTGAATTTTGTAATTCAAGGGACGCATTCAATACCTGTCGGTTATCTGCCCACGATTCTAGGCTATATTTATGCACAGTTACTAGCCCGAGATTTTAGGCCGTTTTGAACACACATACACTGCCAGTGAGCTGTCAAATCAATCCAGATCCCTGGATTCCCGACTAACACGACAGTCGAGAGGCTAGTTCAGTCAAATCAACTCAGCTACTAAGTTTCCAGCGAGCGTCCACTCCGCCTCGAAACTAGGGGGCCACAGAAAAACAAGCTTTACAAAATATAGACCACCATTACTTGCAACAAGTCCGCACAGACAAGCTATAATGAATTGCGGCGACGATCTATTTTGCTCCAGTCTCCTCGCACCTCAACCAAAACAGGGGGGATGGGAAAATATTAACGCACAACAGAAATTTCTCAATTTTCTCAGTTCTTTAGCCTTAGTTATTTTCGCGAGCTCAACAAATCTCGCCTAAATAAAGGGGGGCCGCACACATACAAAACAAGATAGCAGGAAATAAATCAGAGAAACAAGCACAGTGTCGAGGGGCCAAAACGGCCACAATGTCAATACAGAAAGCAAAAAGATAAACTAAGTTATTACAGCCATCAAATGAGGACGCCAAATAGTACAAAAAGTTGCAGAGCCAAAGTTATTATTACAGAGCCGCAGAAGTATAAATTGTTTCAAAACAAAAGCACAAGGCATTTAAACGGAGCCGGGGGGAGTGTCAATGTACTCATCACCAGGTTGATCGCTTGCCGGAGGATTCTTCAAGATCGCAAAGTTAACAGGATTGACTGGAGGAGGATCCCACACTGGGTCGCCGCGCTCTATCTGGTTAGTTTGGATGGCGACGATGTGATCTGCTGCATAAGGGATATCCGGGTGAATGGCCAACAAGTCGGGAGATCGCTGGGACATGTTAACCCAACGGAGCATTTCCTCCAAGGTAATGCTCTCCCGGCCATGATAAGCCCAAAGACAACGAGCGAGGTGATTAAAACCTTGATCGAAGCTAGCCTCCTGGAAGTCACCGAACTCATCAGAAAGCTTGAAGGCTTCCACAGCGGCTGGACCCGCCATCTCTACGGCCTTCTCTGCAGCGGCAAGTTTCTCCTTCAAATTTGCGACCTCCTCACGTGCGGCCACTAGCCCTTCAGCGGAATTGCGGGCTTCATCCTTCAGGGCTTGCACCTTCTCCTGCAGCTCCGCATCCAGTTTAGCGCTCTCCGCCATGAGTTTCTTCATCCGCTCAACCTCAGTCGCCGCTTGCGAGCCTTTGTTTTCAGAAGCGATCCTGGCTTTCTCCGAGGCTCCAAGGGCCGCCGTTACTTTCTTAAGCTCAGCTTTGCGCTTCTCCGCGGCTTCAATCGCCTTGTTTATACGAGTCCCAAGCTGAAAAAGAGGAAATGATAAGTCCGAGGAAAGCGCAAAATACGAAAGGGAAAAATACAAGATTAACAAGCTTACCATTGAAGCAGCGATCCCAAATTGGCCTGAAAGGTCTTTCAGTTCGGCGACCTCATCGCCAGCAGGGGAGTCTTCTTGAATCACGACGCGAGATGTGATCCCCCTCCCGATTTCCAGCTGAACTCCGTGCGGTGAGTCCCATGCCAGGCGACCCAAGGGGATAACATCAGCGATGGCCTCTCTTATCTGGCCCGCCTTGTTCATGTCGAGATTTTGGGTAAAGTTGGGGTCCAGCCACACCGCTTATTTCCCCTTGTAGCCGCGGGGCAGTGTCCCAGCCGGCAACGGCTCCACCTCCTCAGGGAGCTCCTCAACAATAGCCTCAGGCCGTGCAGAGCCCTTATCAGCAACTCGCTTATCCGTACGATCAGATGCTTTACCAGCGCCAGCCGCTTTTGTCTTCTCAACCCTTGGTCATTTCTGGCCCTGGCTCTCTTTTGCGGGTTCATCAACTTGCTACCTCTTTTGGGTAATGGTCTGACTGGAGCTTGCACCTGCGGGCGCCGCTGCGACCTTCGCAGGATCGTACGCCTCGTCAATGATAGTGGCGTCCACAGTACGGGGAACTTTCCTAAGGACTTGTTTCAAAGTCGTTTGCCGAGCCTTGGCCTGCTCCTCCGCCAGCCTCTGCCTTTGAGCTCGGCGTTCATTAGCATCCATACCTGCAGAAAGGGTTCATTAAAAACAGATTCGAAAGAAAAAATAACGCATGAAAGTAACACCTTGAGCTCTTTAAAGATCTAATAAAGGCAAGGAAGTTTACAGGGCGGTCTTCTTTCCGGATCGCCTCCGCATACAGGACACTCAGACGGAAAGCATTGCCCTATATGACAATCCCCTATCCAATCAGGATCGCTCTCCTCAGGAACCATGGCAACCACTGGCCCCGCCTTACCCGGGCCCGCGAGGCCCGCCATACGCGCAAATGGAAGGGCCAGATCCAGGAGATCAACCCAAGCAATATTCCTTAAGGAGGCATCGATCCCATCAGATTGAATGAGGGTCATGAGCCCTTTAACAAAACACCGTTCCGGTATAGGAGGCTCGTCGATCGTGAGGGTAGATTTCCCCGTGCGTTTTGCGGCCCTAGGAAATGGCCAGCCAACCTTGGATTCCACCTTAAGGATCGGCTTTTGCCATCTGTGAATCTTATTTGGTAGCAAGAATAGTAGGCGGGGCGTCTTGGACCTTAAAGATATTTGCCCCGCGATGCTCGTCCCACAAAACCAGTGAAAATGGCCCAGCAAGGTCAGCGAAGGTTCTATCTTCATCAGTCGACACATCACAATGAAGGCCATGATTTGAATAACGGTCCCAATGGAAAAATCCGAAGGGAGAGCTCCCATCAGTTCGCAAATTCTCACAAAGAAAGGGTCGAATGGAGGTCGGAGTCCCGCGTAAAAATGATCAAAGTGCAGAATTAGGGCGTCATCTGAACGGCGAGCACACACGTAATCCTGGCGATCCCCAGGTTTAAACTTATCCTCCTCCTTCGAATAATCAAGCAGGGAAAATCGATACACGCTCGTGTCAATTTTAAATCGACGATGGATAAATTGGTTAAGGTCTCTGCTATCACAAAGCTGCGCCCACTTCTTCTCCAGCGCCTTTTCAAACTCCGCCAGGATAGCGAACTCTCTCATCGCCTCGGGATTATTGGGCACGGGTTTCTTCGCTTTAGCAGCGGCCTCCCCAACAGTGATTTTGGGATCTTTCTTCTTTTTTGGCTTCTTAGGGAGCTCCCAAACAATTTGGCGAGGCAGGGGGCATTTTCGTCCTCACTCGACCCCATCAGTTCGTGAAGAGCGGCGTCTTCGATATATGCCTCGTTATGATCAGCGGCGCCACTGGGACTCGGATCGGAAACCTGCTCTTCGACGTCCGACATCCCTCTCTCATCGGCCTCGCTGGTGCTCGTCCCTTGAGCTCGTGCCATTTCCTTACGGCTTTTCTTGCGTCGCGGGATGGGGTCAGGAAACAGAGAATCTAGGTCAAAAGGAATTCTACTTGTTTGAATAACGGCCTCGGCGCCGGTTATCTCCTCAATGTGGTCGCCCCCGGCGGACTTCTCAGGACTAGAGGGGTCATCACCCTCTTCCTCATGAGCATAATCGTAAACCTCCCGCTCCTCGTCTAAGTCACCTCTGACAGAATGCTCTCCGTCCGACATCCTGCAAAAACAAGAGGAAAAGGTGGAGCTTTCAGACCTGGGATAATGGAAATTAAACCAGGAAGGTAATCGCACCCATCTCGACGCCCTCCCCTCCGTTTTTACAGGAGAAACGGAAAGCAAATTGCCAGAAAGGGAAATACAGACTCCAAAGCAAACATAATAAGTAGAGGATTCTGGGCACGATGGTTCCACTCAGGAAGAACCACAATAAAAACACCAACCCAAAAAAACCTCAGACTTTTTCTCAAGAAAAACATCTTACATCCAAACGCATTGCCCAAACATTGGATCAAATACCAGGGAAGGGCTCGAAAAACAAACGGAGAACAAGAAAAAAAAAGGGATAAGGGAGAAGAATTTACCTGTTTTTCTGGGAAAAGTAGAAAGAGCAGCCTAAAGAGCACGTCAAAATCTTCAAGCTCCTGCCGGAAAACCTCGAAACCCACTTCCACCACCGTCAAATCTTACTATTAGCCTCCGCCGGAAGCTTTTGCTAATCCTAGAAAAAAGAGAGAACTCGGAGAAAAATTGTGGGAAAGTAGAAGAGTGAAAAGTGAGGAAGTGTTGAGGAGGCTAGCCTTATATAGGCAAGCGAGTGGTGATCGTGGGGCTAGGAGTTAAACCATCCAACGGTTGGGGATTGCACGGTCGATTCAAATTCCGAAATTCGAAAACCGCAATCATTATGGAGGCCAATCAATGCCCACGTGCACGCTTGGGCAGTTGCCAAGGGCGTTACTACCCACGTAATTGTAGTTATCAAAGGGGCTGACGTCAACCACGATCTGACTAATCGCCCCATTGAGGCTTAACGGATGGCCTCGCAGACGACGAGGTCGCAAAAACAGGCCCAGAGTTGCTTCGAAGGCCGCATGCTTTGAAAGCACGGCCCTTAGCGAACAAGTCGCATCAGACGACGAGGTCGCAAAAACTAGCCCAGAGTTGCTTCGAAGGCCGCATGCTTTGAAAGCACGGCCCTTAGCGAACAAGTCGCATCAAACGACGAGGTCGCAAAAACAGGCCCAGAGTTGCTTCGAAGGCCGCATGCTTTGAAAGCACGGCCCTTAGCGAACAAGTCGCATCAAACGACGAGGTCGCAAAAACAGGCCCAGAGTTGCTTCGAAGGCTGCATGCTTTGAAAGCACGGCCCTTAGCGAACAAGTCGCATCAAACGACGAGGTCGCAAAAACAGGCCCAGAGTTGCTTCGAAGGCCGCATGCTTTGAAAGCACGGCCCTTAGCGAACAAGTCGCATCAAACGACGAGGTCGCAAATACATTGTCCTGGTACTTGCTACTCCCCGCTCGACATTTTTATAAAAAATGATTAAGACATGGAGTAGGGGGCCATTGATGATATAAATAATGTCGCCACCGTATAGTCCCGGAAATAGCCTCATCAATCATAGGAGTCCGCGGCCACATCATCGGCGACGCCAAGGTTCACCTGATCAGGGCCGCTGATAATCACGGCCCTCAAAGGGCCACGCAAAACATGGGAGGAAGCAAGGAGCGGTGTATAGGCAGACAGGACTGGCGATCCATGCTACTACAAGGGATCGTCGCCCTGATATTCTATCCACTTGCACCTTAGATATTTCATGTTTACTTAGCTAATAAGTAAGGGTTAGTGACTAAGCAGCTTAGCACCGCCAGTCATTAACTTAACTACTAAGTTAATCCTCCTATAAAAGGAGGTCTTGTGTAACCTAAAGGATGGACTCTTTTTTAATGGAAAAAGAACAAGCTAAAGCTCTGCGAAAATACACTCTCTCTCTCTCCCCCTATCACCACCGCAAACCTCCGGCTAACGTACAATAAAATCATCCACAGATAAGCCAGATATCCACTAAAACATCCACCGCTGCGCCACCGTGATGATTTCTGCATCATCAATATGAAATTAAATTATGATAATGCGATCATCACATAAGGATTTTAATTATGGTATCTTTCAAGTGATGTAAATTATAATACACGTTATTGTTTTTTATGAATACATAATACAAAGAATATTTGTATTTTCTATTTCGATAAAAAAAAAATATAGAGGCATAAATAATCAACTATTTATTTAATTAAATCCCTAATTGTTTTTTCCCCTGAAAAATCGAATTTTTTTATTAAAGAGCCCGACTAACGCCGGAAAATAAGACACAGAGCTTGAAAACCGTCGGTCACAGCCGGAACGTCTCCCAGACTAACACAAAGAAAGGAAAATCAACAGAAACAAACCAAACTAAAACAAGACATCAGACATAAGTTACAACAAGGCCAAGTGATAGATTATAAAGCGGCGTGCTGAGCAGAAATGAATCAAATTATTCATCAGATAAAGGGGTGCTCAGGCAGGGGAGGCCTTGAAGCCAACCTATTACTTGACGATAAAAAATTACACAAAGACAACATAAAATATACAAGGACAAAACAACATGAAGACAAACTACACATAAAATACAAATACCTTCCCAATCAGCCACCAGCATTATGCCCCGCCACCGTACGGTACAAAGAGCCCACAAGCGTGACATCCCCTCCCGAATAAGAGAACATCATATCTTGAGTTGTACTGAAGATACACCTCTAGCGATGGAAGGCCCGACACTAGTCACCGGAAGTAGGACCAAAAAGCGCATAAGAGATAAGGTGAGAGGAGTACCACCGACATTATACCTCCCGCAGATGAGCAACACTCAAGACCATCGTCCAAGCACCAAACCGTGGACCCGACTGTTGGATGTAATATCGCCGGATGGATCAAAGATCCACCCGATTACGCAGCGGAAAGTACAAGATTTAGATCTAAACAATCAAAATACATAAAATAATAGATCTAAACCTACGAGGGGGTTAGATTACCAACCTTTTTATGGTACAAAAACACCAAGAACAAGGTCAATCCAAGCCGAGCTAGTTGAGAAGCCAAAGTCTTCCAACGTGTGTCTCCAAGCACCACCAGGTGGATGGTGTTTCAAGCCGCTTGACCTCCTCGATATGCTACCTTAGAAAAACCCGAAGTTTTTCTAAAACTCGAACCCTTAGTATAATGGCCGAAATCTCTAAGCCAATATACTACCCAATAACTCGAAAATTACTTGTATCAATAGGCTTGAGAGAACTCTCTTTAGATAGGAGAGTAATCATTGTCCTCCAAGGATTTAATAATCAAGAGATAATTATTAGATTAATCCTTATTTTAAATAAAAGATAAATATAATATATATCCCAAACAAATTAGGATAAATAAATATATTATCTAATATTTCATGATTTATCATTTAACAAATAAAAGATAAGTCACATGTTAAATAATTATCCAAGAAAACTAATTTCTCAATAATTAAATAACAATACTAAAATGCGGCCTATAACCCTAGAAATAGGTCACACGCATTTTTGACACATTGGGCCGAGTCCACGAAAAATATCTTTTTCATGTATTTAATTATTTAGTCCAACTAAACAATTAATCCACATATCTATTAAACAGTCCAGTCCAACTATTTAATATTGATTGAGGTGAACGACGAGAAAACATATATACTATGTTAGGAGCCACGTCGGGGACCATGGACCCATATTCAGTAGCTACAATAAATTAAATAAAATTATTCGTCAGACCTTCAATCTATCAATTCCGGGATTACACCTCGATAAACCCGAAACTGAACTCTGCTGAATATAGATATAAACTTACACTCAACTTTGAGTCGAAAAGCATCCACTCATATAATCATTACATACGGATAAATCCTCCATAGACTGTTCGTTACGATTCGGGATATCTTCGTAAACCCTTCTCGAAACCTCTTATCCTTATTTACCATTAACCCCCTAGTGACCAAATAGTTCATAACTAATATAATATGAACTGCGTGCATTGGTCAGTTTCTAGGATTAACAAATAAGGGAACTGTCTGTCTACTTCCCGGAGGAAGGAATGGATTCCATATCTGTGATAGCACAGACTACTCACTCATTCCAGAATAGAGCCAACGAGAAGTGTTGGACCATATACTACGAAGTGATCCTTACTAACACATCAAACCCTACCCTAGTCTAAGCAGTCGTCTTTGATCACCTCAGGATTGAGATTAATCCATATATGATCATCTTGTGATTCGATAAGACTTCTCGATCACGGAATTATATCGAGAACTCAAATCAAATTGGTCCAGCCCTATATGAATATCACCATATATAAATGCCCCACCAGGTACCCTATTACCGACAGTCCGGATAAGACTGTCACACCTAAAGTGTTCTGGGCGCATTATTAGCAAATTAATCTTGAGACCCGAAACTCAGATTAATAAACGCTACGGACTAAGTTAATTTTAAGTACATCTCACTAACTCAATCCTCTTGTGTATAGCCATACACTGAGTTACGTGATTACATAAACGAGGTACTTAGGGTTTTCAGTAGTGTCTTAATTATAAGCATTCATGCATATAATAAGATGAATTATTAATTCTGTCATAAAAACAATTCGATAATTGTCTTTCGGGCACTACACCTAACACCGACATACCCAAAAACCAACAACAAGTCATGAATTAGTGCCCACAAACTAGATCCGGCCCAAAGACCGCTGGAAATGAGATGGAAAAACTGCCAAATCCTAAAATCAAAGCTCATCTCAAAACCCACCAGACAAATTCCTTCATAGCATGTAGATTGAAACTTGCAGGATCTTATCTGAGGGAAGAATCAAGATGCTCCTCCGGAGACATGGAGATCGGCGGCAAAGAAAGGGAAGAGAGAAGAAACAAATCGCAGCAAAGAAGGAAACACGGAAAATAGGAAAGAACAAGAAGGAAACGGAAAGCCCCATCCGGCGAGACGCTAGAGGGGTGGCTCTCGCCGGAGGGGCGGAGGAGCCACCCGAAGGGGAAGAAACCAGAGGGAGGAAGTTTTTTAATGAGAGAGATAGAGGTTTTTCCTGTCAATTAAATCCCTAATTCTTATTTCATAAGAAAAATAGTTTCTTCCTCGACCCTTACTCTACTCTCCCCCTTGGACACCCGTTAGCATTATAAAAAGGGAGGAGAGCCTAGCTCTTCCCTCATAACAATACGTAAGGGTCTTTGGGTGTTTTTTAAAAATAGGGGAAAAAGGTGGTCTAGTAGCCATACTTTCCGAGTAGCGATCCTATGAGGATTTTGGTGGTTGTTCGTATGGATTACCGTGTTTAAAATCTTTTGTAGGCAATTGCAATCAGAAGGGGGGTTGAATGTGTAACGAACCAATCCTACCTAAGGGGTAGAATAAGGAAAAGTCGCTCGGCACATGCACGATCCGTGACAATTACACACGCCAACCTTAATTTAAAGTGACATCATTATAGATTTTGTAGAAGCATTGAAAAAGAACACAATATTTTAACAAAAGAGATAGAAGATAAGATCTTGCAACTCCATAAAAGTATATGAACGGGTGATGATGTCCACAACTGGCACGACCACAGTTGAACCGGTGGTACTGGGCTTGAAGAGTGGCAACCGTGCTGACAGAGACAACTGATCCATGAAAATTACTACTAGCCAGCGGACAAGGTCTGCCGTAGTATAGCTCAATTTGAGGACAAGGTCGATCTCACATGGAATCTATACAATAAGTACACCAAAACAATTTAGGATTAAGAACAAAAGACGGTCTCGGACCAAATTGATTGCAAGAAAGCAAAAGATACGAAGAACCACACAATACTTCTTACTCTATCAAATTTCACAAGGTACTTAACCAAACTATGAGTACTTAAACTCCACTCAATTAATGATTTCGTCTAACTTGTTCTGAGTGGCCTTAGGTGCCAAATTTTTAGTAGCCTTTGAGATCATGGCTGAACTTTCATCAATAGAGCTTTCCGGCATGACTGCACGCCTGCTTTCTTCAAAGCTGACCATTGAAATGGTCTCATTTAGAGCGGGAAGATCCTCTCCGCCAAGAAGTTGAATCCCAATAGCATCAAACTCTGGGTTTAATCCAACAAAGAAGGAATAAATCCTATCTTTTTACAATGAAAGTATCCTCATTGTCTTTCAACTTGATACACTGGTAGTGATCAAGTTCTTGCCGCAGACTCTGTAGAAACCCAGAATATTCAGTGATACTCTTAGACCCTTATTTATAAAAAAAATAGACTTTATTTCATAACTCTGGGCAGCATCATTGATCATGGAGTAAGTTTCTTGAACAGCTTCCAAGATTTCCTTAAAGGATCCCAAGAACACACATGCGTCAGTGATTTCTGGGATCATTGAATTCCATAGCTAAGACATGACCATAAAATCACTTTCAACCCAAGTAGAGTACTTGGGATCATCAGTAGCAGTTCCAGTACCCACTAAATGGCTCAATTTTCCATTTTCTTTAAGGAAATTTCTAACAAATTAAGACAATTCCAAATAATTCTCGCCATTCAATTGATATGCAGCTTGAATTTGTTGTAAATCTACTATAATGGTAGAATTAGCATGAGAGGTGGATTCCGATTTTGTGCTCGTAGCAGTGGAATCCGACATATTTGAAGAATATAAATAAATATTCAAGTGAATATTTGAAGAATCGAGTTTAACGCCTCTATACCATGTAAGAAATCAAACAGAATTAAGAAGAAAATAATTTCATTAATACAATTCAATTAACAATTACAATGATTATCGAAACCTTAAACAGAAAAGCCCAACGACTATTACAAAAGAAGGCAAGGTTACCATTGGATAATTAAGATAGCTACCGGTAACATTATAACAAACAACTGACGCGAAAAGAACAGCTGAGAGGCAAGGCAGATCAGATGAGATAAATCAACTGTGTTAACAAATCAGGCACGAGAACACTGGAGATCGGACTTGAAGAGAAATCAGACGTGAAAATCAGACTTGAAGAGAAATCAGACGTGAAAGTTTTAGATCTAATCTATAACAGATCTAGATCTAAATCATTAAAAAGAAAAGAAAGAGATGATAAACTTGAATTTCTTACCAAAAATTTAAAGATGAAGATGGAAAGAGGAAATTTTCCTTACCAAAACATGTGGCTAAGAAGGCTTGAGCTTCTCTTTCTAAAAATCTTGACACTTGAGATTCAATAATTAAAGATGAAGAAAAGATGAATAAAGTGAAGACTTTTGACTGATTTTTACGTGTGAGGTGAAAATGAAGGGAATACTATAAATGGGAGGATCTAGAAAGAGGGAGTTCTAACCCTTAACAGGTTTAGGTTCCTTTTATATAATTGAAAAAAGAAAGGAATGGACAAACTACCAAATCTCAACATATTTTCCCAAGGTCTGAATGGTACTCTCAGGATGGTGGTCAAGAAAGGCCGTGATGAAGTTGAGCTTAATCCACAAGTTCACTTGCAAGCCCTCTAAAATTTTGATGTGAGCCATTTAGTCTGACACTAAAACATGGGGAACTTCATGAACAGGAGGATCTGGTCAACATACAACTATGCTAGGACATCAAGTGAAGCTCCATTTTTTATGGGTATGAAGTTAGTAGTCTTAGCCAAACGATCCACTATCGCCCAAATGGAGTCCACATTCCAAATGCAACCTCGTGATGAAGTCCATAGTGAACTCATCCCACTTCCACAGGGGAACCTCCATAGGCTTCAACAATCCAGATAGACATTGATGTTCTGCCTAAATTTGTCGATAGGCTACACACTCTGATACAAATTTCCCTACTACACTTCATGCCTCACCTCAAAATTGACTCTTGAGATCATAATACATCTAATTGGCGCTTGGACGAACAGTAAATCCTGACTGGTGTCCTTTGTCAATATTTCTCTGATGATATATGATGCTCTGGGCACACATATATAATTGGTCCTTGAACTATAAGGAGTGTCTGGTTTCAACCGGAAGTTTGTGGTAATTCTAACTAAGATTCACTTCTTCATCCTTCATAAAAGAGGGTCTCGAAACTGGAATGCCTTGATTTTGGCAACCCAATTTGGTGGGTGCAACCCCTAAACTTGATGTTCTCTCAGATACTCCCAACCAAAGCTTGTCAAAATCGTGATCAAGTAAGGCATCTCAGTCAATACGGATACTGACCCAATAATGGCCCTGACACCAATGGGGGCTATCTGGGAAAGCCCTAGCTCGTAATACCGGAGCACAACGAGAAGTTCCGGGCAAAAGGGCAGCCTTAGACCAACCTCGAAATAATCCCTGTGAACGGTACAAAACCCCTCCGGCGAATTTGGGGCAAATAGGTGTGGCTCTGAGGGTAACATCGGGGCATACCTTTCCCTGCTAATCCCATATAACTCAGATATCTCATCCAGGTCCCCCAGACTAAGGATGGATTCAACATCCCTACTATCGGCCATGGCCATCTAAAAAATATTAGATTTTGGCGAAGTTGGACTTGCTTCTAAAGACAACGAAAGTAGGCTACAAAGCTACATTGTGAAAGGATGAGCACTTACTTGCAAGGACGATTTGGAGATTGAGAGAAGAAGAATAGAAATCGGCAACCAGGAGTGAATCTTCTGCTTTAATAACGAGCGATATGATGAAATGTTTGATATGACGGGATTATAACCCCCAACTCACCTCGAAAAATGCCCATAATCAGGGTTAGTGGGCAGCGACGCCTTGATTCTCGGGAAAGTTGTAATGGCGTCATAACTAGCCTTGCCATCTGGCACTATAAATTCAAAAGTCTACAAGTTTAGACGACCTAACCGAGCTGCAGTCTATGAAAATCCAAGCCGGACTCAACAGGCTCGGCTGGATCTGGGGGGCTTATGACGAAGGTCAGATCAGCACCTCGCCACGTGTCATCCCCATAGCGACCCAGCAATAAATAAAGATAGAGAAAAGTCTCCCTCAAGGGCCAGAACCCCCAGTACCCGAGATGTATGAGCTCGGTCACCATCCTCCGACCTCTACAGGTCGGCGAGTGCATACTGTCAAGCCTACTCATACCCGACCCTATAGGTCGGCCTAAGTCCTTCTCGGACCAAACCTCTTACGCACACATTAAATCGGATAAATATGGAAAGAATCCTTAATCATAACTACTCCGATCCTGGCATTCAAATATGCCCATAATTATCTCCTAAAATCAATGGGATCAAATCATCATTATCTTTTCCTTTAGGAACACGAAATTAGAGTCCACCAAGGACACGCTACGCGCAATTTCTAGGGCACAAGTCTCTCTATATAAACAATCCCTAAGGAACTACGAAGACTTGATTCCAATTCATATATTGGATACGTAGGCAGCTTGAGATAATGTTCTTAAGTGCAGGCTAAACCACTACCAAATCACCCCACTTCTTTGTCGTTTTTGTTGATCTTGAGGCTTTGAAAAATTGTCACACGAAGGAAAAGCCCCAGATTATCACCCGACGATTTCTAGCATCGTCAATTGGCGCTAGAAGGAGGTTCTTTCATTGACAATTGTTGAAACTTCCAAGATCAACATGGTGACAACACGACAACAAGTGGCCAACGGCAACCATGCCAACAATGCCACTGAGTCAGACGCCAATAACCAGAATCCACAGCAGGAGGAGATTGTTTTTTATGCTACTCACCAGGCACTGGTGCATCAGCTCGTGGCCCTCGTTGATGCAACCAAACAGGCCATCCTTAATGCCGCCTTGGTAGAAAGGACAAAGAAGATGAAGATCTAGAGGAAGACGATCCTCTGGAGGAAAATTTGCGGGAACAGGACCTGCAAGAAGGAGATCCACCTAAAGAAAGCTCCCAGGAACATGAACAAGAGGAGGACGACCCCAACGATGGATCATGGGAGCAAACATCTTCTCCCCCCAGACATAGAAGGGCCAAGAGGGATGATCAGTCGTCCTTGTTGGTCCCTTGAAAAGGCTTTGGTTAAGTTTAGAGGGGGGGTGAATAAACTTAACACTTAAAAATTTTGGAGTTAACAAACTCAGCAACTTCAGCAACCTGCTGATACCTCAGTAGTCTGCTGACCTTCAGTAGTCTGCTCACTATTAAACATACTGAATTTGTGCAGCGGAATATATCAAAATTAAGCCTTGTTACTTGTTGTTAAAGTATGATACTAAGTATTAGATACTCAGTAGTGTATGTGTGTGATTCAGTTGCTAGATTCAGTAGATTGGTGTGCTAGATAAACTATATGCAGAAATTAAATGCAGAAAGTAAGTAGGCAGTTTTTATAGTGGTTCCAGGTGGTGTAATCCTGTACTCCACTCTTCTCCTGTGATGTTGGAGGTAATTCACTAGTGATCTTTGAGTTAGCTGTTACAAAAATCCCTAGGTTGCTTGTCCTTCACCAATAACTATGGCTTCACAAACTGAACACTTGGAACAGGTAGGATTGCTGCTCCAAAGTCTTCCACTGGTCTTTGAAGGGTAGGATTGCCTCTTCACCAGCTCCACCACAAACAACAGTCTTTCACACCCAACAGATGCTTTGTCTTCAGTAGATTCTTATAAAAGAAAGTTTGAATCAAGTAAGTGATTCAGCTTTCAGCAGCTTGATCAGGATGATATGATCAGCAGCTTGATATCTTCATGTGTGTAAACTTGATGTAGTTTGAATGCAGATTACACTTGAAGAAATTCTCTGGATCAGTAGCTTTATGCTCAGTAGGTTCAGCAGGGTGTTTTTCTTGATCAGAAATCGAAGCTCAATATTATATGTTATCTTTTCTTGTTTTTCATCATCTGTATCTGAATTACGAGTCCTCTATTTATAGGTAGGAATCCTTGTGACTTATGTTTGAAATTTCAAACATAGCCGTTTCAGATTTGTCCCATTTGACTTGCTTTTTCTGACTGTTCCTAGTACTGACACTGTCAGAATCCTTTTTGACAGTATACAGTCTGTCCACCCTTTGACTTATAACCATTGGATAAAGATCTGTAACATCCCAACGTTCCTTTAATCTTAACCATTGATTTGTTTGATAAAATCAAAGGTTGTTAGCTGTCCTTATCCATGTTTTCTTCCATTGTAACCTTTGAATAATTCGATGTATCTGTATCAGCAGGTTCCTGAGATAATAAGTCTGCTGATATGCTTATTAGTTAGCTGATCAATATTTTGCTAACTGTCTTTTATCTAAATTTTATTTATGAAGTTACATGACACCATTTTGAACATAACTAAGTTCCAATCACCATCCAACTTATGGAACTTAGACCTTGTACACAAGGTATATGCAATCAGTTTAGGTCATCACAAACTTCCCTAAATTCTGATTCCATATCCTTGACTTTAATTACTAAATTTGATCCCTTAGCCTTCATTTACTGAGTTTGAGCCCTCAGCCTTCAGTCTTCAGCAGGTTCCTGGTTAGTCTACTGACTCAGCTACCCTACTGATCTAGACTAGTCTGCTGATATAAGTCAGCTGACCATTTACAGTGCTTGTTTGATCAAACCTATACAAATATGAAACTCTAATAAACCTATACATTTGATCTAGACATCTTTTTGCCTTTGCTCTATAACAGCTAGTCTGGCACTCATCACTAAAACATAAAATAAGTCCAAAAATTTCCCCCTTTTTGGTGATGATGCCAATACCCTCCTTACAGCAAAGCAAAAAGATTAAAAACAAAAAAACAGAACAAATGTAGTCATTTCTCATTATAATTATTTGTTCAAAAGTAGTACAATCTAGAATCAGCAAAGATAAAATAAATGAAGTATGCTGATCTAGTGTCTTCTTTCCCTTTCCTCTCTTGCTTTCTCAATTTGTTCTTGATACTCTCTGATTTCTCTAACCATATCTCTCATCCATTCATTTTCAATCAGAGAGAAATCAATATGAGGGTTAACTTGTTTCCACCAATGCCATGCTTCAGGTAGAGTAAGATTTATCTGATGTACTCTGAAGCCTAACCTCATATACACTTCTTTAAACTCATTCAGTGAGTTCTTTGCTGATGTGGTAGGTAAACTCCTTTCACCTCTACCACCTCTTCCACCTTTTCTTGTAACTCTCATGGATAGAACTCTGGCTTCCCAAAATTTTAATCCCAAGAATGAATTTAGACCCTCGTGAAAGACCTTGTCATGATAAGGTCTCCTCTTGCTGTTGTAGACCTTCTTGTATTGTTGGAGAAGATCATCAGTGAGTGGAAGTCTGCCAGGTGCTGGTTCTCTGAAAGCGTTTGTATCAGCTTCCCATCTTTTCTTTGCAAATATCCTAGCAGCCTCTTTTGCTTCTGCTGTCTGCTCTTCCCCCTTATTGACATTATCGACAAAACGGGACAACATGCAATGTACACTCTTCTGTGTGATCACTAGGTTGTTCATTTGACCTTCAATAATCTCAGTCCTAGTGTCAATTGTAGTGATCCTTCCTTGTATTGTTTGCTCCAGCAGATTTATCCTTTCAGTAAGTTTAGGATCAGGTACAGCAGGTTGAGGTGCAACAGTAGGTGCAGCAGGTCTTTGTACCTCAGCAAGGTTATCTAACTTCTGATGAATAGAGGCAAGTTGATCTTTCAAGAATTTTTCTTTCAGTGTGTTGCCATGTTTGATTCCTCTCACATCTTGTATTAGATCAGCAACAGCATACTGATTGGATGTGAAGTTTGAAGTGATTGCCTCAGTGGACTGTCTATTGTCATCAGCTAGTTTTATCAGTTCTTCAAACCTTTGCTCCTGTCTATCAAGTTGAGCCCTCAACTGTGCCATGTCATTTCTCACAGCCCTCAACTCCTCCAAAACATGTGCTGGTATTTCACCAGTCATTCCTCCAGGAATGCCATCATCAGGCTCTTCCACATTGTACTGTTGCCTCTGATTGCTGATAACTAAGGCATAGCTCATATCCCTTCCAGCAGGGTTAGGTCCTTGGAATTCCTCCAGAATAGGATCAAGAGCAGGTTCTTAAAAAAGTGGGACAAATGCCTGTTGTGGTTCTTCATCTATATGTTCTTCTTCAAGAACTTGAAATTCTTCATCACTGTACTCATAGTCCGGCAACTGTTCTTCTTCATCAACTACAGCAGGTTGCTGACCATCTTTCCCTACAGTGGTCTTGTCTCCAGTAGGCTCCACTACAGCAGCCTCTTCAACAACAACAACAGGGGTTTCCTCCAAACCCAAAATTTGTTCCAACCATTGTCCAGGTGCTGTTTGAACCTCAGCAACCTGTACCTCCTGTTCCAACCTTTGTTCAGGTGCTGTATGAACTCAGCAACCTGAACCTCCTCAACAGTCAACAATGGTGATCCTTCAAACCCCATCACCATGTCTAGTCTTTGTGCAATCACTGTCTGATCCTCAGTGGTTAGCACTCTTTGCACAAGGATTGCAGGGAACTCAGCCCTATTTTATTCTTGAAAATCTTCAGTAGTGCCAATCTTTCTTAGTATATTGGAAGTCTTGAAAAGAGTGTCCTGAGTGTCAATCTAGTCTTGATATTGATTTGAATCCTCAGAACTGACATCAGGTTCACTATGATCAGTGACCCTCTCATCATCCAAATCTCCAGTCTGTTGATCCTTAGGTTGATCAACAGGTTCAACAACAAATATAGTATCAGACTCACCAACCATTCTATTTGTACCAATGTTTATACCTTCATTGATTAGTGCCTCTAGATCATCCATGGTTAGATCCTCCAGATCTTCCTCTATTTGATTAGTTTGCTGGCCCTCAGCAGATCTACCAGTATCAGTGGACTGTTGTGCATTTGGTTCAATTATCATAGCAGTTCCACTGGTTCCTCCAGGGCCAGATGGATAGTCACCACCAGAATCTGATGATGATGAGTCATCACTATCATCTCTTGGATCCCTGAATTTGATACCCTCCTCTTTCTGTTGTTCATCAAAGATATTCATCAGTCTTGATTGAAATAGGGAGGTATCAACCAGATCCAGCAAATTTTCCACTCCCAACTTGTCAAAAGCCCATTCTTCGAAATCTGTCATTGGTCCTGCAGCTGGATTTTGTCTCTTATAGAATCCAAACTTCCATTGGAAATAGTCAGCCACCTGCTGGAGCTTAGGATCAACAA
Organism: Gentiana dahurica var. dahurica; assembly: GCA_024500145.1. Classification (NCBI taxonomy): domain Eukaryota; kingdom Viridiplantae; phylum Streptophyta; class Magnoliopsida; order Gentianales; family Gentianaceae; genus Gentiana; species Gentiana dahurica. The sequence goes on along the minus strand of CM044906.1, from coordinate 15,886,906 downwards.
AATCCTCTTTCTTCTTATTCTCATGCCTCTCAAATGGCATGGTTGGCTTTCTGGGAGCAGGTTGCTCACTCTGCTGACCTCCAAAGGTCCCAACTAGCAGAGACAGAGTTTCTTCAACAGATGCCTCTAGGTCAGTAGGTTGCCCAGATTGTATATTTGTTCCTACTACCTTCATATCTACTACACTTGGTTCCCCCTGACTTATATGCTCATCAGCAGGGTTAACAACAGACTGTTCTTCCCCCTGAACTATTGCAGGAATTGCAGGGTCTTGTACCAACTTCTCCACTTCCACAGCAGGTGTAGGCTCAGTTGTTTGTTGTGGTTCTTCTACAAGTTTCTCAACAACAACTTATGCAGTTTCAGTAGGCTCAGCAGCCTTTGCAGGTGTGGAATCAACATTTTCTACAGCAGGTTTAGGGTCAGTAGTCTGCTGTGACTCTCTAGTAGGTTGCTCAACAACAACCGGTACTATCTCAGTAGGCTTTATAATAGTTAATGGTTCAGCCTCAACAACCTCTTCTTCTTCTTCTTCCTCCCTTTGAGCCTCTAGAATTTTCAGTTGTTTTCCTCTCCCATGTTTCTTTTTCTTAGCAATTTCCTTCCTTCTTTTGGAAAATTGCTGTCTCTATTTCAGTAGCCTTTCTATTTCTACTGGCTTCCTTCTGTTGCTCTTTCAAGATTTCAGCAACAGTTTTATTTGAAGCAACTACAGCAGGTTTAGTAACCTCGATCTCTACTGGTCTCTCAGCGGACTCAGCAGTCTCTGCTGTTTGTTTTCTTGTTTTTCTAGACTTTAACAATTCGGTTATTTTTCTTGTATCAGCAGCCTTCCTCTTTTCAGTGACTTTCTTAGGTGCAGCAGGCTTAACAACTTGCTTGACCTGCTCACCACCTGCATCATCATCTCCACCATCATTATCACTTTTTGTGGCCTAAGCATCCACATCTTCATCATCATCCAATCCAGGGATAGGATAGTCAATCTCTTTCTTGTATCTGGATTTATTTATCTTTTCAGGTGCAACATCAGCAATTCCCAAATGATTCAGCAAAGCCTAAACCATCAATCCCAAAGGTAAAGCCTTGGATTTCCTTGTCCCTTCTTTTTCTTCTTTTGCTACCTTCTTCATGTAGTGGACAAAGAATCCAACCCAATCAAACTTCATGCTTCTGCAAATGATCATCAGCAGTTCTATTTTGGGTCCTGATAAAGTATCCATGCTTCCAATGAGTCCTAAGATATTCTTTGCAATAATCTTACTCAGCAGGTTGTATTCATAGCCAATATGCTTCACATTAATGCCTGGAATTGATTTGATGGCATCATTGGTCTTGATTCTGTCAACAAAATCCATTTTTGACAGTCCCATTTTCTCAGGATTTGTTGCAGCATCGATTACTGGTGCAAAGCCAAAAGCTTCCCTCAGCATGTTTGAGGAAACTTCAATTTCCTGGGCATTTACAGTTGTGGTGAATGCCTCTCTTCCTTCTCTTATTACTATGTTTCTCTAGAAGCTAACAACATTTGTATATGATATTGTTTCCAATCTTATATTGAGCACATTCTCCAAACCTTCATATCTTCTTATCCTTCGACCAATATTGATGGCTAATTCTGTTTTGTTTGCATCAACAACAAAACCTCTCACACTTTGACTTGTTCCAATTTGAACATCATCCTTTTCTGCCATTGTTTAAGAAAAATATGAAGAATATATCTCTCAATTCTGTGTTCACACAGTGTAAATGCAGAGAAAATCAGTCTGAGTTTTGAAAGTAACTTCTGTGTGTAGGTCTGTATATATAGCAGAGAGTAGTGGTTAGAAACTGTCAGACCACGTACTGTAGCATTAACCACGATTAAAGTTGGAATAAATGGGATCTTGACACGTGGCCCATTACTTTTCCATAAAGGTTTGTAACCGTTCGATCGTGTAACCGCAGTTATAAAGATAAGATGAATATCCCGCTATTTTGCTTTTTGACTTTAGTAAAGTTTGACTGTAACGTTTCCTTCAGCAGCCTTGTCATCAGTAGACTTGGCTCAACAGCCTGCTGACAAATATGCCTCAGCAGCCTGCTGACAAACTTACTTTGCTGATCTTTGTTTCCTTCTTGTTTTGTTCAATTGATAATACAAGATGAAGTTTAATACCAATGACTGATCTGTCAAGTGAGCTCACCCAACATGACAAAGACCAATCCCCTTGGCAACCTCATTTGCTCAATTGTCCAAAAATGAATAAGTACATGGAATTGTTGATACCAATGACTAATTTGCTAAGTGAGCTCACCCAACATAGCAAAGACTAATCACCTTGGTGAATTCCAGTACATTGCTGATTAAAATTGTATCAGTCAACTTTGATAATTCCAAGTTCAGTCCTTAGTTTAGCAAATCTTTCACTATCCAGTGGTTTAGTGAAAATATCAGCAAGTTGATCTTCAGTAGAGATGTAAAGAACCACCACATCTTTCTTTTCAACACGATCTCTTATAAAGTGATGTCTTACATCAATATGCTTGGTTCTTGAGTGCAAAACATGATTTTCTGTGATTGCAATTGCACTTGTGTTGTCACACATAATTGGAATTTCTCTTTCTTCAATTCCATAATCCCTTAACTGTTGTCTTAACCAGAGTACTTGTGCACAGCAACTTCCAGCAGCAATGTATTCAGCTTCAGCAGTGGAAGTTGATATAGAGTTCTGTTTCTTGCTAAACCAGGAAACCAGTCTATTTCCCATTAACTGACAGGTTCCTGTGGTGCTTTTTCTATCAATCTTGCAACCAGCATAATCAGAATCTGAGTAGGATATAACCTTGAAACTTCCATCTTTAGAATACCATATCCCTACTCCCAAAGTCTCTTTTATCTATTTGAGAACTCTTTTTACAACAGCTAGATGACTTTCTTTAGGTTTTGATTGAAATCTTGCACAAACACCTACAGCAAAGGATATATCAGGTCTGCTGGCAGTAAGGTACAGCACACTGCCTATCATCCTTCTGTATAAAGTCTGATCAACATCTTTGCCTTCTTTGTCTTCATCCAATCTAATGTTTGTACTTATAGGAGTTGATACTTTGGTGCTATTTTCCATACCAAACTTCTTTAGTAGCTCCTTGGTGTACTTAGTTTGATGAATGAAGATTCCATTTTTCATTTGCTTGACTTGAAATCCCAAGAAATAGTTCATTTCTCCCATCATACTCATTTGGAATTTACTCTTCATTAGATTTGCAAACTTCTCACACAGCAATTCATTTTCAGAACCAAATATTATGTCATCAACATAAATTTGTACCAGCAGGGTGCTGTCACCTTCATTGATTCTGAACAGAGTCTTATCAATGGTACTTTTTGTAAAACCATTGTCCACCAAGAATTGAGATAGAGTCTCATACCATGCTCTTGGTGCTTGTTTCAAACCATAAAGTGCTTTGTTGAGTTTATACACTTTATCGTCTTGATATTTAACTTCAAATCCAGGAGGTTGCTGAACATAGACCTCCTCTTCCAGAATGCCATTCAAAAATGCACTTTTGACATCGATCTGATAAACTTTGAAGTTTTATAAGCAGCATATGCCAAGAATAATCTGATAGCTTCCAATCTTGCAACAGGGGCATATGTTTCATCAAAATCTATTCCTTCTGCTTGAGAATATCCTTTTGCTACTAGTCTGGCCTTATTCCTTACAATGGTACCTGATTCATCCAATTTGTTTCCGTATACCCATTTTGTACCAATTATATTTGCATGAGTAGGCCTTTCCACTAGTGTCCAAACTTGATTTATTTCAAATTCATTCATCTCTTCTTGCATGGCAATTATCCAATCTGGATCTGAAATTGCTTCTTCAACAAATTTAGGTTCCATTTGAGATAGAAAGCAAGTAAACATTGCTTCTAACTGTCTTCTAGTCCTCACACCTTGCTGTATGTTGCCAATAACTTGTTCAGCAGGGTGATCCTTTAACCATTGTGGATTTTGGTTGGATTGATTTTCAGGAACCTCATCTTCAGTGGGGTCTGCTGTTTCTTCAACAGGGGGTTCAGCAGATCCTTGAACTGCTTCAGTTGTTGCATCAGTAGTATCACCAGCAGGGTGTTCAGCAGGGGCAGAATCAGAAATCTTTAACTCATTTATTCTTTCCAAAACATCAACACATTCTTGATCATCAACTTGTTGATTCTCAGCAGGTTCTGAAGCTTCATTTTCCATTCCAGTAAACTTAGGTTCATCAAACACAACATGTATAGATTCTTCATGTTTCGGTGACCTTTTGTTCAGTACCCTGAATGCCTTGCTGACTGAAGAATATCCCAAGAAGATTCCTTCATCTGATTTTCGTTGGAATACCTTCAATTGCTCCTTATGATTCAAGATAAAACACTTGCTTCCAAATGGATGGAAATAGGATATATTAGGTTTTCTTCCATTCCATATCTCATAAGGTGTCTTTAGCAGCTTCTTGTTCACTGAGGTTCTGTTTTGTGTATAGCATGCTGTATTAACTGCTTCAGCCCAATATCTTTCATGTAATAATGCTTCACAAATCATTGTCCTTCCTGCTTCTTTTAAAGTTTTGTTTCTTCTTTCAGCAACCCCATTTTGCTGAGGTGTACCAACAGCAGCAAGTTGATGTAGTACACCATTTTGCTCACAGTATTCTCTTATAACTTTATTGAGAAATTCAGTACCCTTGTCTGATCTGATCTTTACTACTGTCAAAATTTTCTCATTTTGCAATCTCTTCAAAAGTTCAGGCATCTTTTGAAGTGTTTCACTTTTCTTGTTCATGAATATCACCCAAGTGTATCTTGAATAATCATCCACAACCACTAAGGTGTATTTCTTTCCTGTTACACTTGTTGGTGTTACTGGTCCAAATAGATCCATGTGCATCAGCTCCAAAACTCTTTTTGTTGATTGTTTAGTCTTTGACTTGAAGCTTGATTTTGTTTGTTTACCTTGCTGACAGGCATCACATATAGCATCCTTCTTGAATGTGATCTCAGGTAAACCAATCACCAGTTTCTTCTTCACCAACTGATTGATATCATCAAAGTTTAGATGATTCAACTTCTTATGCCATAACCAATTAAGTTCTGACTTGGTATGCACAATCAGGCATGTTTCTAGAACAGTAGTAGACCAATCCACAACATACATGTTTTGTTGTCTTCTTCCAGCCAACACAACTTGATCACCTCTTTCACTAATGACAATACATGTGACTTTGTCAAAAGTGACTTTGTAACCCATGTCACAAAACTGTCCAGTGCTCAGTAGGTTGTAGTCCAGTCCTTCCACATATGCAACATTCCTGATTGTTAATCCATTTCTCACAAGTGTGCCATATCCTCTTGTGTATCCTGGTGTGTTCTTGTTGCCAAAATTTACTCTTGGACCATCCTTTGCCACAAAATTTGACAAACAGTGCTTATTCTTTGTCATATGTCTGGAACATCCACTGTCAAAGTACCAGACACCCTACAAAACAAAGTTAATGCATTTTAGGTACCCAAAACTGTTTGGGTCCATAATGGTCAGTGGTAAGCATGACCCTTGGCAAATTTCCATAAGGTCTTCTCTGAAAAGTGTCATACTTTTGTTCATACATGTATTCTACACATCCATAAGGTCTAACAATTGGTTGTGTAGGATTCACATATGCTTTCTGGCCTTTTGGTATGTAATGTTGTTTGAAGTGATTTCTGTTGTTAGAAGCATTAGCATAACCATTGGATTGCTGTCTGTTAGGAACAGCTCTGTAATGTGGAGTCTGCTGAGGTCCCTGCTGAGGTCTTGTATAAGTCCTCTGCTGATTCCATTGCTTAGGTTTTACCCTAGCAGCATGGTTATAACTGGTGTTTCTAGCAGCAGGTGCAGGAATATTCCAATCATCATCAGTAGGGAACAATCTACCTTTCCCCCTGAGATAAGTATCCCTAGAATGATTAACATTTTTGGGTTTAGGATTCTTATCCTTGGAATATTTCTGATTTTTCTCTTTTTGTGGTCCAACAGACTTGGTAGCAGGTCTGCTATCAGTAGGTCTAGAAGGTCCAGCAGTCCTACCTTTGGATTTACCCTTTTTGTTAGGTACTGATGTCCTTTTAGACTTCTGATTTTGCCTCTTTGAAGCATTCTCAGTAGGCTTCACTGCCTCAGCAACCCTTTTGGGAGTTGGATCTTGTGCAGGCACAAACTTAGGACCAATCTTGGTACTAGGTTCAGTGACCTTACTGGATCCACTCTTATTGGATTGTTGAGTTTCAAATCCAAGCCCTGTTCTATCACCATAAAGCTTTCCAGATTTGAATTCAGTGGAGGAACAAGATTGTTCAGCAGATTCAGCAGCTACTGATTGTTCAGCAGGCTTATGCTGATTCTGTCTGACTTCTTTTTCCTTTCCTTTGAGAATTCTTAATTCAGCATTTAATCTTTCAACTTCTAATTGAAGAGCCTCTTTTTCAGCCTTCACAATCTCATAACCAGATTGTATTATCCTCAGTTGATTAAGGATGGCATCCAAAGTTTCTTCATTGTCAGAATTTTTAGGATTTGAACCACAAGTTGATTCACAATCACTTCCAGCAGGAGTGTTTATAGATACAGAATTGTATACCTCCTCTGTTTCATCCATATTTGCCATCAAAGCATAATCATCCATATCAGCAACAAGTGCAGTGTCATCAGATTCATTTCCTTTTTCTGATTCCACTTCATATCCTGATTCATCTTCAGCAACCATAGCTTTCTTGCCATGTCTTCTTTGTTGACTTTTGGTCTTCAGTAGGTCTGGACAGTCAGGTCTGAAATGTCCAGGCTTCTTGCAATTGAAGCAAAGATAATCAGGTTCCTTACTTTGTTTTAACTCAGGACAGTCAGGTTTGAAGTGTCCTGGTTTCTTGCAATGAAAGCATAGATAATAATTGTCTTTTTTGGTATCTTCCTTCTTCTTTTCACTAGGTCTCTTTGTGAAATTTCTTGAAGGACTCTTTCCGGTCTTCATCATTCTTATTTTTTGCTCAGTTGGGCAATCTGCTCTTGCAACTCATCCAGTTGATCATCTTGAGCACTTGATGTTTCTTCTTGATGTGTAGTAGCCAATGAAGTGGTTTTTGGTTCCTCTTTTTCAGTAGTAGGAGCCAATCTCTTACTGAATTCATAGGCTTTAAGATCTGAGAATAATTTGAAGGTGTCCTCTTCATGCAGTTTTCTCATTTCTTCTATAGCAGTAACCTTCATCTCCCAAACTTCTTTTTCAGGTAGTGCTTCCAAAATTTTTGAATTGATTTCTTCTTTTGAGAAACTTACACTCAATAAGGTGAGTTCATCCAGATTGCATTGAATCTTGATTCCATTTGCTCAATGGTTTCATTTGGTTGCATCTTGAACTTTTGAAACTTCTTTTTGGCCACACTGATTTTGTTCTTTTTGATTGCATCAGTGCCTTCATAGATCAACTGTATCTTGTCCCAAAGTTCCTTTGCAGTCTTGCAATCTTTCACCTTCATGTACATATTGCTATCCAAAGTTCTTTATATGATATCAATAGCAATGTTGTTCAAGTTTGCTCATTTTCTATCTTCAGCAGTCCATTCCCTTTTTGGTTTAGGAATGTAACGAGTTTCATCTCCCACTGTTATTGCCTTTGTGATTTCCAGAGGTCCATCTATCAGCACATCCATCATTTCATCATGTGTTGCAGCTAGAAAAGCCTGCATTCGACGTTTATACTCATCAAAACGATCCAAAGAACACATCAACATTGTTCTAGCATACTGGTTGTTATCCATGATGCAAAGCTTTGAAAATCAGTAGCTTGGAAAAGTTTTCAAAGTATTTTCACAAGCACAACAAGTAGGATTACTTCAGTACAAAAGCACTGCCCCGATACAAATTGTTGGTCCCTTGAAAAGGCTTTGGTTAAGTTTAGAAGGGGGGGGGGGGTGAATAAACTTAACACTTAAAAATTTTGGAGTTAACAAACTCAGCAACTTCAGCAGCCTACTGATACCTCGGTAGTCTGCTGACTATTGAACTTACTGAATTTGTGCAGCGGAATATATCAAAATAAAGCCTTGTTACTTGTTATTAAAGTATGATACTAAGTATTAGATACTCAGCAGTGTATGTGTGTGATTCAGTTGCTAGATTCAGTAGATTGATGTGCTAGATAAACTATATGCAGAAATTAGATGCAGAAAGTAAGTAGGCAGTTTTTATAGTGGTTCCATGTGGTGTAATCCTGTACTCCACTCTTCTCCTGTGATGTTGGAGGTAATTCACTAGTGATCTTTGAGTTAGCTGTTACAAAAATCCCTAGGTTGCTTGTCCTTCACCAATAACTATGGCTTCACAAACTGAACACTTGGAACAGGTAGGATTGCTGCTCCAAAGTCTTCCACTGGTCCTTGAAGGGTAGGATTGCCTCTTCACCAGCTCCACCACAAACAACAGCCTTTCACACCGAACAGATGCTTCACTGTCTTCAGTAGATTTTAATAAAAGAAATTTTGAATCAAGTAAGTGATTCAGCTTTCAGCAGCTTGATCAGGATGATATGATCAGCAGCTTGATATCTTCAAGTATGTAAACTTGATGTAGTTTGAATGCAGATTACACTTGAAGAAATTCTCTGGATCAGTAGCTTTATGCTCAGTAGGTTCTGCAGGGTGTTTTTCTTGATCAGAAATCGAAGCTCAATATTATCTGTTATCTTTTCTTATTGTTCATCATCTGTATCTGAATTAGGAGTCCTCTATTTATAGGTAGGAATCCTTGTGACTTATGTTTGAAATTTCAATCATAGCCGTTTCAGACTTGTCCCATTTGACTTGCTTTTTCTGACTGTTCCTAGTACTGACACTGTCAGAATCCTTTTTGACAGTATACAGTCTGTCCACCCTTTGACTTATGACCATTGGATAAAGATATGTATCATCCCAACGTTCCTTTAATCTTAACCATTGATTTGTTTGATAAAATCAGAGGTTGTTAGCTGTCCTTATCCATGTTTTCTTCCAATGTAATCTTTGAATAATTCGATGTATCTGTATCAGCAGGTTCCTGAGATAATAAGTCTGATGATATGCTTATTAGTTAGCTGATCAATATTTTACTAACTGTCTTTTATCTAACTTTTATTTATGAAGTTAGATTACACCATTTTGAACATAACTAAGTTCCAATCACCATCCAACTTATAGAACTTAGACCTTGTACACAAGGTATATGCAATCAGTTTAGGTCATCACAGACTTCCCTAAATTCTGATTCCATATCCTTGACTTTAATTACTAAATTTGATCCCTTAGCCTTCATTTACTGAGTTTGAGCCCTCAGCCTTCAGTCTTCAGCAGGTACCTGGTTAGTCTACGGACTCAGCTACCCTACTGATCTAGACTAGTCTGCTGATATAAGTCAGCTGACCATTTACAGTGCTTGTTTGATCAAACCTATACAGAGATCAAACTCTAATAAACCTATACATTTGATCTAGACATCTTTTTGCCTTTCCTCTATAACAGCTAGTCTGGCACTCATCACTAAAATATAACATAAGTCCAACGGTCCTCCTTGAATTTGAGAAAACAGTTGGTTGTCCTGCAGGTGATGAACGCGGCTCAGACTGAATTAAACGTCATAGTAGGTAAAAGAGCCGTGAAACTAGCTCTTCAGTCCTCTTTCTCTGATCAAATTGATAGCTACCCTTGACCCGTGATGTTTAAGATCCCAAAGCTGGAGCCTTATGACGGAACCAAGGATCCCCAGGATCGCCTTTTCCAGGATCTCATGCACATGAACCTCGACCGCATCCCGGACGAGATGAAGTGCAAGGCATTTTCTGCGTTACTCACCGGCCGATCTGAAGAATGGTTTAAAAGGACTCCGGCCAGAACAATCTACAACTTTGAGGCCTTGAGGAAGATGTTCCTTAATACCTTCATCACGGCGAAGACTTTTAAGAGGAATGCTACTCATCTATTTACTCTCAAGCAGAAGTGAGAGGAGACCGCATTGCAGTATCTTATGCGGTTCAATGAAGAGTTGATGCAAGTTCGAGGCGCTGATGATCATATCCGAATCTCATCTTTCGTGGTAGGGCTGTGATAAGGAAAATTGTATGTAAAGCCGAGTAGCAGGCTCCCTACATCTATGGAGGAATGCATGGAGGTGGCATTCAACCACTGTCAAGTGGAAGAAGCCAACCGATTGAAATAAGAATTGGAGTGGTCAGAACACAAGAAGGAAAGGGCCGAGGACCCTTCTGATAAGAAAAGAAGATCATCTGTTGATCGTATGCCCGGTTCAACCATGGTCCGATCAGAGAGAAAAAATGCCTTACAGCATCAAGATTTACAAACGCTGAACTGGCCACGTGAACAAGTCCTCGCGATCATAGAAAGGAAGGGGTTGGCGTGAACTCCCCGTCTGCTGTGAAGTCCTCCGGAGAGGAGGGACCAGAGTAAATTTTCCACGTACCACAAGGAAACCGGGCATGATCTGGACGGTTGCAGGGACTTTCAAAGAGATGTGGTGTAGCGATTGCTGAAGGAAAGTTGGACGAGGTCATGGAACGACCTCATTATGGCGAACAGCGGGTTCGGCAAGATTGCCGTGGAGTAACTTTAACCGAGAACGTGATCGACAAGGCGAGCCCTAGAGAAGAAGAGATTGGTTCCCGGAAGGAGACCGACAGATAGACAATCGACCGATAAACACCATTAACACTATCGTGAGTGGTCCTGGCAACACATACGGGGAAATCGGCGGCCCTAACGTCCGACATGGAGTCGTACAGGCAAACAGAGTAGGCCAGACCCCTAGTCGGGAAGTATGTTACGGGCCTAAGGACCTGCTCCCGTTGGTTACAAATAATGAAGGTCTAGTTATTGAAGCCGTGGTGGACAAGAATCTGGCGAAGAAGGTTTGCGTCGACACCGGCAGCGCTGTCAACGTTCTCTACTTTGCAGCTTTTCAGGCGATGAATCTCAATGAGTCCGAGCTGACACCAGTCTCGACACCGCTGTTCGGATTCACCGGTCCCCCAGTTCATCCTATGGGAATGGTTCGGCTTGCAACAACATTTGGAAAGGAGCCAAAGGGATGGACTCTCATGGTTGCTTATGTCGTGGTCAAGGCCTCATCGGCGTATAACATCATATTGGGAAGGCCCGCTTTAATCGACCTCCGAGCCGTGATCTCTCCGGCTCACACCAGTCTAAAATTTCTAACCGCCTACGGCTCGGTCGAAATCAAGGGAGATCTGGAGGTCGCCAGAAGCTGCTACGCGGGCACAATAAAAAGCAAAGGAGTAGTCTTAGCTTGAACAACTTGACAAGTTCCTTTTATCTGCTGTTATTCATTCCCGCAATATCATTATGCTCGTTTTTCCTCTGCTTTATTTCCAGTCTTGGGTATTTGATACTTTGTTGAATAAATTTTGCTCTAGAAGCGCTTAATTTTCGATATTGTCAATATACTATTTCGTCTTGTTTCGTAAGTCTATAAGGACCAGCTAATAAAGCTCCCCAATATAAAAATTTTCACTCGAGAAGTCAGTCCGACATGGCCCCGCTAGCCGAGCTTTAAAAATGAGAAGTCAGTTTAACCTGGCCCAGCTCATCTTAAAAACTTTCACTCGAGAAGTCAGTCCGAACTGACCCCGCTCGCCGTGCTTTAAAAATGAGAAGTCAGTCTAACCTGGCCCAGCTCGTCCTAAAAACTTTCACGCGAGAAGTCTGTCCGACCTGACCCCGCTCGCCGTGCTTTAAAAATGAGAAGTCAGTCTAACCTGGCCCAGCTCGTCTTAAAAACTTTAACGTGAGAAGTCAGTCCGACCTGGCCCCGTTCGCCGTGCTTTAAAAATGAGAAGTGGTCTAACCTGGCCCAGCTCGCCTAAAAGCTTTCACGCGAGAAGTCAGTCCGACCTGGCCCAGCTCGCCGTGCTTTAATAACGAGAAGTCAGTCTAACCTGGCCCAGCTCATCCTAAAAACTTTCACTTGAGAAGTCAGCCTGACCTGGCCCCACTCGCCGTGCTTTAAAAATGAGAAGTCAGTCTAACCTAGCCCAGCTCGTCCTAAAAACTTTCACGTGAGAAGCCAGTCCGACCTGGCCCCGCTCGCTGTGCTTTAAAAACGAGAAGTCAGTCTAACCTGGTCCAGTTCGCCGTGCTTTAAAAATGAGAAGTCATTCTAACCTGGCCCAGCTCGTCCTAAAACCTTTCACGCAAGAAGTCAATCCGACCTGGCCCAGCTCACCGTTATCTAACAACGACAAGTTAGTCAATTCTGGCCATACTTGACCTAGTTTGTTCAGACTTGTTATCCGATCTACAAATGTCCGAACCCCGCGCATCGGGTTGGTCTTATATGTGCACAATCACACAAACACAAGTATGTCATCCAAAACCAGAGGATAAAGAATGGCATACTGGGGGGCAACATACCCCATCATCAATAAAGTGAAAATTACTCAAAAAAGAAAATGCATTAACAAAAAAACATTTTTTATTATCAAAGAAATTTACAGTACAACTCTGAAATTTTAAAAAAAAAAAACCCTAAACTCTAGGAATCTGGAGTCGGAGTAGGTTTCTTTACGGCTCGGAGGGAGGAGCCGAGCCAGAAGCAGCAGCAGGCTGGGCAGAGTACTTGGACACAATGTCCACTCATGTCTTAAAGTCCTTTACTCGTTCATCATAGACCTTGCTCACCCTTTGTTTGCAAAAAACCTTCTTAGGAAGATCGTCCACAACAAGGGCAGGAAATTGGATCATTGCCTCATTCACACCTTGGGTATAACCATGGTTTAGGACGGGAATGAGCAGCACCTTCAAGGCCTGGTCAAAGTCCCCCGAGGCCTTGTATTCCTGAATGGCTTCGGCACATCAAGCCGGAATTGTAGCTTCCAGCTCAGACACCTTCGCCTGGAGGTCGGCGGTACTTGTTCCTTCCCTATCATCTCTTCAGCAAGCTCATCCGCTAAAGACATCCACTCGGCCTCTCGGGCCAAGAGTTGGGCTTGCATAGCCTTCATCTCTTTATCCTTGAGCTCAGCAGCCGCCCTAAGCTCACCCTGTGTTTGCCTCAGCTCGGCAATCCTTTTCTTCTGGTCAATTGAATCTACAGAGGCTTTCCCAAACCTCCGGAAAACCTCCTAACCGACCAAGGTTCCCTTCACAATCAAATAGAAAAAGTTAATAAGGCCCTCCAAAAACTTAGCACTAAAACAAGAAGTAAGATTACTTACAAACTCCATGGATTGGAAACCAACCGCAATCAGCTCCTCGTCCGAAATATTGGTGAGCCACTGCTGTACGGAAGCAGTTCTTTCTTGAGGACCAGATCGGTCCTGAACTCCGTCCGGAGCTTTCGATTTGCCCCTTTTTAGGGGCCTACCTTCCTGTGAGGCCGAGTCCGGCCTATACCTCCCCTTCTTTCCAAGGGACGGGTCCCCTTCCTTTGTCTTCTCTGGATCAACATTATCCAGAGGGTCCCGATCCGCTTGTCCCTAAGGAGGGACAAAGGAAGAGGTGCCCGCCGCGGTAGCATCCACAGGAGGTTCCTCATGCACCACGTTCTTGAAAGAAGGGTAGGCTCAGGTTGATGGACCACAGCTTCACCCTCGGCCCCCGCCAGCAGATCAGGAAAATCAGCCACTGTAAACATGGAACATGAGCAAAATATTAGTCAAACAGACAAGCATAAACACACAACGAAGTGCAAAGAAAAGACCCTCCATGACTTCCACTCAGCCTTCTCAAATTCCTTGTAGGGGCCCGGCGTCCTCTAACTGAGCTGCCGTAATCAGCTTGTCGTATAAGTCCTGCAACTCGATGGAGTAGCCAGATCTGTGGATTCTCCCCACCAACTTCTCATCCAGCTCAAGGCGTTCATCCTTATCCATCTCATATTTGTTCCACCGGCTCAACTCAGGATGATTCTCATGACGAACGAAGAAGAACCTTTCCTTCCTTCTCTTAAAAGAGTCTCTCCCTTTGGGAATGATAGGAAAGTTTCCAGAACGGCCTGACCTCCGAGAAAAGTAATATCTATAGGGGTGGTCCTTCACCCCCACATGGTGATAAAAGTACCTTAATTTCCTTACGGTGAACCTCATATTGAGCAACCGGCACCAGATAGAAAACCCAGTAATGGCCCTGACACGATTTGGGGCTATCTGGGAATGCCCTAGCTCGTAATACCGGAGCACAGAGAGAAGTTCCGGGCAAAAGGGCAGTCTTAGACCAACCTCGAAATACTCCCTGTGAACGGTACCAAACCCCTCCGGCGGATTTGGGGCAAATAGGTGTGGCTCTGAGGGTAACATCGGGACGTACCTTTCCCGGCTAATCCCATATAACTCACATATCTCATCCAGGTCCCCCAGACTAAGGATGGATTCAACATCCCTACTATCGGCAATGGCCATCTAAAAAATATAAGGTTTCGGCGAAGTTGGACTTGCTTCTAAAGACAACGAAAGCAGGCTACAAAGCTAAATTGTGAAAGAATGAGCACTTACTTGCAATGACGATTTGGAGATTGAGAGAAGAAGAATAGCAATCGGCAACCAGGAGTGAATCTTCTGCTTTAATAACGAGCGATATGATGAAATGTTTGATATGACGGGATTATAACCCCCAACTCACCTCGAAAAATGCCCATAATCAGGGCTAGTGGGCAGCGACGCCTCGATTCTCGGGACAGTTGTAATGGCGTCATAACTAGCCTTGCCATCCGGCACCATAAATTCAAAAGTCTACAAGTTTAGACGACCGAACCGAGCTGCAGTCTAAGAAAATCCGAGCCGGCCTCAACAGACTCGGCTGGATCTTAGGGGCTTATCACGGAGGTCGGATCAGCACCTCGCCACGTGTCATCCCCATAGCGACCCAGCAATAAATAAAGATAGAGAAAAGTCTCCCTCAATGGCCAGAACCCCCAGTACCCGAGCTGTATGAGCTCGGTCACGATCCTCCGACCTCTACAGGTCGGCCAGTGCATATGGTCAAGCCTACTCATACCCGACCCTATAGGTCGACTAAAGTCCTTCTCGGATCAAACCTCTTACGCACGCATTAAATCGGATAAATATGGAAAGAATCCTTAATCATAACTACTCTGATCATGACATTCAAATATGCCCATAATTATCTCCTAAAATCACGGGAATCAAATCATCATTATCTTTTCCTTAGGGAACACGAAATTAGGGTACACCAAGGACATGATACGCGCAATTGCTAGGGCACAAGTCCCTCTATATAAACAATTCATAAGGAACTACGAAGACTTTATTCCAATTCATATATTGGATACGTAGACAGCTTGAGATACAGTTCTCAAGTACTAAACCATTACCAAATCACCCCACCTCTTTGTCGTTTTTGTTGATCTTGAGGCTTTGACAAATTGTCACAAAAAGGAAAAGCCCCGGATTATCACCCGGCGATTTCCAGTATCGTCAAATATATTAAACAATTAATTAACTATCACAAGAAAACCAGAAACCTGTCGGAAGTTCATGTCACAACGTGTCACAAGCATGTATATATATATATATATATATATATATATATATATATATATATATATATATATATATATATAAATATAAAATCAACTTTGAGTAATATAGGATTCCAGCTCACATATATATATATTATAATAATTTATACATCTCATTGGTAATTATATCCCACAAGCAGGATAAAGTCGATCATTTATTTTAATAGAATAAAAATTCTTCATTAACTTCCAGAGAATATTCAACAGGAGTGAACAAAAAATTCCCAAGTTGATACTCAAAAAAAGCCTTCGTACCATCCCAACCGACATGAATACATTATAATCTAGATTATAAGCTTATTAACCAGTACGGCCAAATCAAACTAACCGTAAATAACCAAAAAAATTAGATACGAACAATAAATATACTATAACGTAAAAGTGTGTAGTTGTATTATTGTGTCACAAACGTTATACCACTAGATTAATCACGGTAGAAATGTTTGTTATCTCTTCTGTTGTATCAATTTAATGACGTTATTTTCATTGTAATAACTACGAATAATGATATAGGTATAACTTTTGTTTTACAACAAGTAACACAACGAACATCTGAATCATTGATTACGATGAATTTTGATTCGTCATGATCGACGTGTAAATAATTGTGTTATTTATTGTGACACAACAATTATACTCCTATCATTACTCAACTCGACTAACTAGGGATCCCATAAGGAATAATCATGAACTTCTTCATAATAATTGAAGTGAGCATGATGATCATAGTGATTTGAAACGAATGGTTCTTCAAAAATGTTGGAACCAACCGTATCCTCTATTGGAGAAATTAACGGGTATTCACGAATTGCTTCGATTTGCATGGCCGAGAGTCCAACAGTGACAGGAGTAATCATAATACCGGCCGCCATTGATGAAGAACTGCTACTCCCTGCACCTGCAGCTTCTTTATTAATATGATCACCACCGGCGTCATTAATGGTTTCATGACTACTGTCAATTTTAAAAAGCAAAGATGCTTGATGGGCCGCAATACGTATATCGTTGGCACTCGAACTAGCCGGACGGGGAAGCATTTCTGAAAAATTCGGGAAATTGAGTCGAGCACCATGTCCTCTAAGGTAAAATGCAGCTGCATCATAAGCTACAGCAGCCATTTCAGGTGTTTCAAAGCTGCCTAGCCAAATCCTTGTTGTCGTACCTGGCTCTCTTATCTCTGAAACCCATTTCCCCCATTTTCTCTTCCTCACGCCTTTGTATTCCGACGAAACCCCTCTTTTGTTTTTTTCATCCATTCTTTCTTTTTTTGGCAGTCAAAGAAAAAAAGAAAAAGAAAAAAAAAAACAGAGAATTAATATATGTCCTATTCTAGCTAGTGTACGGTGTGTACGGATTAATTAAGACAAAGATTCTTGGGAGAATATAATACAATGGATCTGCAGGGATAAAGCATATATATATATATATATATACTGAATTAATCTTTGAATAAGAAACATGATCAGTGACTAGGGCGGTGGAGGAGAATTCAGAGCAAGTTCCGTGTGTCGGAAAATCCTACATTTATTTGAGGATGATGCGGAGGTTTTGTTTGGATAAAATATTCTTTAATAGCAAGTCTTGAGTCTGTCTACAGGTTTTTGAAGCTTTTGAAAACTTATTCATAAAGGCCAAACTATTTTATTTTAGGGGGAAGGGGTCACAAGAACAAAAAAAAATATTAATAAATGGGTGCGGAAGGACAAAAGTAATATTTTCATGATTATAAAGGACAAAAATCACAATTATTACTTTAAAATTTTTACTTCACGTGTTAATGTTACTTTATGTTTCACAATTGTTACTTCATATTTACTCTATTCCACATTTGTTACTCCATATTTGTTACTTCATAATTATTACTTTTGTCCTTATTAAATTACAGTTTCCTTCAATCCGGATTTTTTTGATAATTTTGTCCTTCTGGATAAAAATCTATTTATTTTATTTTATTTTTAATTTCTAAAGTCTATTGACATATTTTCTCTCTTATCGTCCTAACTATTTCTTACACAAAATCGAATTAAACCACCATGTGGGCATAAAGTTTTCTTTCGCTTATTTGTTTGCATAAAAATAAAATAAATGAATAGTCATTATATGAATAGAATCAAACCCTTGCTTATCAGAAAGAAAATGATAAGGAGAACTTTCTCCTATGCGAAAATAAGAGAGAAAAGAGGAAAAAAGAAAATCGCATGGCCCAGGAGAAAGCGCGAATATATATATATATATTTTTCTTTGTTCTCCTTTAGCCTATAAAAATTATAAATATTATCATTCTTTCAATAAAAAATGTGTGGCTGTCATGTTACTCAAAAATATTTCAAAAGCTGTCTTTATTCCTAATTCTCCATTGTTTTATCGGGAGAATGATAACTTTTATATTTTTTATAGCTTGAAAGACAAAGGAAAAAAAAATAGAAATATATTTTTCATAAAGGACAAATCAATTAAGAAAAATGACAGTTTTTGAAACTTTTACATAAAGAATAAAACTTTTTTTATTTTTTTTTATTTTCTGACTCCTATTTAAAAAAAAACCAACACAATTTATCTCTCATCCATCTTTTGAAACATTCATATCTCTCAATTTAGAACTCTAAATTTGAAAAAAATTTCACCAAATTTTTTATTTCTCCATGCTCTTTATTTTGAGATCATATTCAACATATTCCGACGTGATTTGAGAAAATCCTCTTTTGTTCGAAATTCACTGTCGATATTCACTTATTTTCGGGATTCACCGGGGAAATTTACTGAGTGAATTTTGACGGTGAATCTCACAAAAATCGATCTAGTTTTATCGAACCAAGTCTCAAAGCGAAGAACATCAAAAAATATAAATTTTTTTTCACATTTGAATCTCTAGATCAAAAGATATGAGCGTTTGAAAATGAATGAGGAAAGAAGGGGAAAAAAATGTTCCCAGCTACAGGGAAATAGGCGTGAATTTATTTCTATTTTTTCGCTTTGTCCTTCGGGCTATAAGAACAGGGCCGGCCCTATGCTAAGGCCCGCGAGACTCGGGTCTTAAGTCCAACGGTGTCGAAGGGCCCAACGGTACATATTTCGTTAAAAGAATAAAAAAAATCGTGTAGATTTAATCCGATCCAACCTAATATAATATGTTAATTTTCTTTTTTGATAAAGACCCAAACTTTTTTTTACTCTAATTGATAAATGCCCCAATAAAAAAATTTACGACAAAAAAAAAGTCATACAAACAAGTTTTATTAATTTTTTGCATTTACGGATGTTAAGAACGCGATAAGTGTTGAAAATAATGTAGTACTTAGGATTTGACAGAGAATTATAAACTTCAAGGCATGTTAATAACGATGTTTCGTCCCACACGATTTGTCACTAAGGGATCAAAAGAAAATCTCTTTCAGGATACAATGGGGGTGTTTGATTCAAACGGTGACTTTTCGTCTGCATACTTATGTCTTTTATAGGTTGGAAGTATCCCATAAACGAATGGAGGTACTCCTTGCGAAAGGGTAGGATTGTCACTGTTCACCGGATGAAAGCATGCAACCCTTACACGAAATGGTAAGTACATATCGGTTCGAACCCCGTTTCGTTGCGATAACATTAATTCGTACGGCAACTCATATGCAAACGATAACCAAAATATTTATTTATGAAAAAATATCTAACAATAAGTATGTTTTAAAAAAAATACAATTTCAACTAAAAGATTCAATTCGGAGACTTGATTTTAAGCCCAATAAAAACGATGGCCGACCCTGTATAAGGAATATATAAGTCGTCATTGCCTAATAAAAAAATGTATGATTGTTTTGTTATTTAAAAATATTCTAAATACTGTACTTGAGTACAACAATATTTGACACATGATTAAATGCTTGGCTCACATTAATTCAAGTCCACATCGAAGCTATATTCTCTTCTCATCAATTGAATATAATCATGCAAGAGCAGAATGTGCATGCTTTTTGCCCGAAATACTCCTTAATTATTTGGACGACAAATATTTGAATATCAATTTCAGGTATATGTATATGCCTTCTTAAAACTTTGGAACATTATGGCCTCCATTTTTCCTGTCTCACGGGACGATAGTGGATGGAAGTTATATACTTGCCATTATTAAAAATTCTGAGGATATATGCCTTCTTAATGTTATATACATATGACGATACAGGGTTTCACTCTCTCCACGTGTCATCTATCGGTTGGTCATCACACTGTAAATAACGCCAGTATATTCATGTCGATGCCCAGGCTAGAGGCAAGAGCCATCTCATAAACGCCAGGCTACGACGATCGACCATCGACTACCGAGCAGTGTGAGGCGACAAGTCCATGAGGACAGAGTCCACACCAGCTAGCAGTGTGGAATAACGAGTCTAGAGTCGATCAACACAGGTCGGAAGTATCGACTCGAGGACAGGGTCCACACCAGCTGTCCAAGCCCATTAATAGCGATAGCTTGGGCAAGGGGTCAAGGCCCATTTAAGGGTAAAGGTGACAATAACATAAGCCGACTTAACCTTAGGGTTTAGGCAAGTGTTGTCATTATAAATACCCCATTCCAGGAACTACGTAAGGCTTGATTCCTGGAATTGAACAGGATACGTAGGCAATTCAAGAGTGCATCTTGGACTCAGCCGCATACATAAAATCCACCCCTCATTCCTCTTTTTGGCATTAGGGTTCTTGTGTGTTCATCACTAGATTAAATTAGGGCTCAAATCATTAAGGTGACATAATTTGTCATCGTCATTGGCGCTAGAAGGAGGGCCTTCTATTGATCGAATACTCAAGAACACGATGCCTCCCAAGAAAACTGCATCCAAAACCACATCCAAAGCAGTTGATCAAAGCTCCCAGATGAACGAGCCAACCGATCCTGATATGCAAGGAGAAGAGGATCCAGCCTTGGATCTTGTTCAGCACGATCCTCAGCAAAAACAAGGGGAAAAAGATCAAGCTTTGAACCCTGTCCAGGAAACCCACCAACCAGAAAAGCAAGCTCTTGCTCCAGAATATCGAACGCTTGCGGATCAGTTGGCAGGGGCGGACTTGGAGGTAATGTCCAGGATAATCGCCGAGGCAGTTACGGCGCGCAGGAAAGCAGACGCCGCCCAGAAAGAAGCTATGGCGGAAGGCGGCCAGAAAGAAGTTGTGGACAAACCTAAACAGACTCCTGAGGAAGAAATAAGCGCATCATCTAGCTCGGTGGAAAGGAAGAGACGCGAGATCCACCAAAAACACCAGAGAGGGGACGATGACAGCGCCAGGGAGGAGTTGAATGCAATTTTGGGAAAGAATCAGGTGTCGTTGTGGCTCGAGTCTCCCTTCACGAACGAGATTGAGAGCTTTCCTAAACCCAAGGGGTTTAAGATACCGAAAATAGAACCTTATGATGGCACCACCGACCCGGAGGACCACCTCCACAGGTATCTGTCGCAAATGAGGTTGGATGGAGCACCTGATGCAATGCGCTGTCGGGCATTCGAGACGCTACTCGTAGGTCGAGCGAGAGAATGGTTCACGAAGTTGCGACCAGGGTCGATCTCCAGTTTTTTCATGCTCGCTCGAAAGTTCCGAGATGCGTTTATAGTCAACAAGAAGTTTCATCTGAGTGCCACGCACCTCATGAACGTGAGGCAGCAAAGAGATGAGACAGTGATGGAATATTTGAAGAGGTTTAATCTCGAGGCCATGCAGGTCAAGGACGCGGATGACCGACTTCTGATTACGTCATTCGTAGGGGGGCTGCGTAATACTAAGTTATACATGAATTTGAGCAGAGACGTCCCCCATACCATGGACGAATGTGTCAATGTAGTGCATAGATTCTGTCAAGGGGAAGAGGCAGTGCGGCGGCACACCCAATCCGACTGGATGGAATCCAAGAAAGACACCCGAGGTCCGAACAGGAATCAGTCCAAGAGGCAGGATGTCGAGAGTAAGCCATCAGTTTGGGACCGTATCGACACGTCCACCTCAGACCGTGGGGGCAAGAAGGGACCCTCACGTGATAAGGACTTTATCCCGCTCAATCGACTTCGATCCGAGGTGTTGTCGATTATGCTCTCAAAAAATTTGGCGAAGAAACCGCCACCGTTGAAGAAACCTCGAGAAAAGAGAAATGCAAGCAAATACTGTGATTTTCACGAAGACATAGGCCATACAACAGAGGACTGTATCGACCTGAAGAGAGATATCGACGTCTGCATTCAGGAAGGAAAGCTAGACGAAGTTGTTGACAGATCTCGATATGATGGGCCCAGAGGGCGTGGAGAATTCAAGAGGAAAAACTCCGATCAAGATAGGAACCGAGGTCGAGATGCCCAGAGACGAAGGGATCAGTCACCTCAGAGGAATCGATCCCCAGGTCGGGAAGGAAACAACAGAGATAACTTTGGTCGGGACAGATACGAAGAAAATCGACCTGTAAACTATGTCAATACGATCTTTGGTCCAAATGAAAGTGATAAGGATCAGACCAGTGAAGAGCCAGCTAGTAGCTCGAGAGAGCGCAAGCAGCTCAGATTCACGACAGAAGTCGGATATGGCCCTCGGGATGATATCCCCAAGTCAAGGAGTCATAGCGAAGGGTTAGTTATTGAGGCAGTTATTAGCCGAGCCCGTGTATCGAGAGTCTATATCGATAACGGGAGTGCAGTGAACATCATATATCACTCGGCGTTTCAAGCGATGAAGTTGAAAGAGAAGGATCTAGCCCCCATAGCGTCTCCCCTGTTCGGATTCACAGGGCAAGCAGTCCATCCCATGGGCTCGATAAAGTTACTCACGACAGTTGGAGATGGCGAGAAAGGAAGGACACTTGAATTAAGCTATGTGGTAGTCAAGGCTCCCTCTGCGTACAATGTTATCCTAGGACGACCTGCGCTCTTTGACCTGCGTGCTATCATATCGACTTTCCATAATAGTATGAAGTTTCCCACGAGGAACGGTTCCCACAAAGTAAAAGGAGACGTTGAAGTCGCTCGGAGTTGTAACTCTGTAGTCATGAATGGGAAGATGGCGGTTCAACAAGTCTTAGTCGAGGAACTGATTCCAGAGGAAGAGGAGGAGAAGAGTTGGGTCTCCAGTGACGCAGTCGAAAACGTCCGACTCTGGGAAGGAGAGGACGATCAGTGTGTGCAGGTCGGAATTTGGATCCCCGAGAAAGAAAAACAGCTACTGGTCGAACTTTTAGTCGAGTTCAGAGACATCTTTGCCTGGAAAGCCACCGACATGCCAGGACTGTCTACCGACATTGCAGTTCACAAACTCGAAATTGACCAGGCTAAAAAGCCAGTCAAACAGAAGAAGAGAAATTTTGCGTCGGATCGACTTGAGGCAATCGAGGCGGAAGTCGGCAAGCTACTGGCAGCCAAGATAGTGAAAGAGGTATTCTATCCCGAATGGCTAGCTAACCCAGTATTAGTCAAGAAGCCTGATGGGAGTTGGCGCATGTGTGTAGACTTTACCGATTTGAACAAAGCATGCCCAAAAGACTCGTATCCGCTGCCCAAAATCGACAGGTTAGTCGATTCAACCATTGATTTTGAAGTTTTTGGCTTCTTAGATGCATATAAAGGATACCATCAGATCTTAATGGATCCTCGAGATGCGGAAAAAACAGCGTTTATTACAGAATTCGGCACCTTCTGCTATGTGACCATGCCATTCGGATTAAAGAATGCTGGGGCAACATACCAGAGGGCAGTCAACAAGATATTTGCAAGACAAATTGGTAGATGTATGGAAGTTTATGTAGACGACTTGCTTATCAAGAGTCGATCTATAAGACAATACCTGGTCGATGCTCGAGAGGTTTTTGAGGTATTGAGAGAAACACAGATGAGGCTAAACCCGAAGAAGTGTACTTTTAGAGTCAGGTCGGGTAAGTTCTTGGGCTACATGATTTCGAAGGACGGGATTCGAGCAAACCCGGATAAAATTGAAACATTGAAGAACATGCCCGCACCACGAAATATCAAGGAAGTACAAAGGCTCACGGGTCGAATGGCAGCTCTCAACAGATTTCTATCGAGATCCACACAGCGTGCGCTGCCCTTTTTCAAGATACTCCGAAAGGCCAGTCCTTTTCATTGGGATGATGAATGTCAGACAGCCTTTGAAGAGTTGAAAGCTTATTTATCAGAGTTACCTACCCTCACTTCTCCTCGAGAAGGGGAAAAGTTGTTGATTTATTTGGCAGTGTGCAAGGAAGCAGTGAGTGCGGTTCTGGTGCGAGAAGGGGTACATGGCCAGGTGCCAATATACTTTGTTAGTAAAGCACTACATGGCCCCGAGATCCGGTACTCACCAGCTGAGAAGTTAGCATTGTGCCTGGTTCACGCCTCGAGGAAGTTGAGGCCATATTTTCAAGCTCATCCTATTGTGGTAGTCACTGACCAACCACTAAAGCAGATTTTGGCGAAACCCGACACCTCAGGACGACTGGCGAAATGGGTGATAGAGATGGCCCAGTACGATATCGAGTTCCTCCCTCGAACTGCGATAAAAGCACAGGCCTTGGCAGATTTTTTAGCTGAAGGGATCTCCGTCCAACTCGATCAAGAAAAGCAAAGCCCAGAGGAAAAATGGACTCTTCAAGTCGATGGAGCATCGAGTAAGGAGGGGGCAGGAGCAGGGCTCCTTCTGGTAAGCCCGAAAGGCGAGGAATTCCCATACGCCCTTCGATTCGACTTCAAAGCAACGAACAACGAGGCCGAGTATAAGGCTATGATCACTGGCTTAAAGCTCGCTTTGAAGCTGGGTGTCGAAGATTTGTCGGTTTACAGTGACTCGCAGTTAGTGGTCAATCATGTGAAAGGGGAGTATGAGGCTAAGGAAGAAACCATGAAGAATTACTTAGCAGTTGTCCAAAGCCTCATACCAAAATTCAAAACGGTTCAATTCGAGCAGGTTCCCCGAAGTCAGAACAAGAGAGCCGATGCGCTCTCCAAGTTGGCCTCAAACTTCATGTCAAGTAAGAAGGTTCTAGTCGAGTTACTGACCGATAGGAGTTACATCGAGACAAAGGCCCAGCCGATTACTCAACAGGCCACGTGGATGGACTCGATCGCTCTTTACCTCAAAGACGGAATACTACCAGCTGATAAGGTACAATCTAGAAAAGTTCGACTATAGTCCACTCGATATGCGTTCTTCGACGACATCCTCTATCGGAAATCTTTTGTAAGTCCATGGTTAAGATGTGTATCTGAACCCGAAGGTGAATATCTCTTGGAAGAAATTCATAGAGGAGCATGTGGAAACCACTGCGGGGCTAGAATGTTAGCTCGAAAATGCAAGTTAGCTGGGTATTTTTGGCCGTCGATGCAACGAGATGCGAATAATCTTGTCCAAAAATGCAACACTTGTCAGATTCATGATAATATCTCCCATCAACAAGCGCAAGACATGAATGTCATCTCGTCAGCATGGCCATTTGATCAGTGGGGAGTCGATATCGTTGGACCCCTACCTCGAGCTCCGGGAAATCTTAAATATGTGGTCGTGGCTGTAGATTACTTCACGAAGTGGGTCGAAGCTAAGGCTATACCCGACATCAAAGCTGCAACCATCAAAAAGTTCTTGTGGGTCGACATTTTATGCAGGTACGGGATCCCGAAGGCTCTGATCTCGGATAACGGTACCCAGTTCGAAGATCGTAAAGTTGGAGAATGGTGCAGTGAATACCATATCGACCAGCGATTCACCTCGGTAGCTCATCCACAGGCAAACGGTCAAGTCGAGCAAACTAATCGACAGATCAAGCTGGGTCTAAAAAAGAGACTAGAGGCAGAAGGTCGAGATTGGGCAGTTCAACTTCCGAGCATCCTATGGTCATATAGGACAGCTCCTAATTCATCAACTGGGGAGACTCCTTTTTCTTTGGTATATGGGTGTGAAGCGGTGATTCCCGCCGAGATCGGAGTTCCCTCTCCTAGAGTTGGCCTACAATGTGGAGACAAATGATCCCGAACTCCGACAAGAAAGGGACAATGTCGAAGACCGAAGGGAGATAGCCTCAGCCAGAATGGCAAGGTATAAACAGAAGATCTCTCAGTATTACAACTCGAGGGTCAGACATCGATACTTCAAAGTCGGTGATTTGGTTCTGAGGAAGAATGAAGCAAGTCGACAGGAGGCGGCCGGAAAATTAACCCCGAATTGGGAAGGACCTTATCAGATCCTGAAAGTCCACCCCAAAGGGTCTTATCAACTTGGTCGGGCAGATGGAACTACTGTTCCTCGACATTGGCATGCCAACCATCTGAGGAAATATTATGTTTAAGATAAGCTTTACTTTGATGAACTTATTTACTTTCACTTATGAATCTTGTAATAAGTCCATGAGACAATTTTATGAGTATTCTAATAAATTTGTATCTTTTCGAGTTGCTTTCTGTGTTTGTTAGGATTTATAGCCAAAACAATACAAGTCCAATGTGACAGAAAAGTTAAAGGCAAAACAATCGAAAACGAGTAGGGAAATCCGCAGGTCAGACATCTCGAT
This sequence comes from Gentiana dahurica var. dahurica, assembly GCA_024500145.1. NCBI lineage: Eukaryota > Viridiplantae > Streptophyta > Magnoliopsida > Gentianales > Gentianaceae > Gentiana > Gentiana dahurica. The sequence continues at coordinate 15,860,798 of CM044906.1, read as the reverse complement.
AAAGCCAAAGCAAAGTTAGCCTAATGGGCGACGAATGCAAAGGCATAGAGACGGTTCGCAGGGTCGGGCCAAAGGTCCAAGCTAAGAGCCGAACGAGCCCAAGAGGCAGACAAGGCTAAAGCGAAGGACGGTTCGCATAGTCGGGCCACCTGTCCCAGTCGAAATCCGAATAAGCCCGAGGGGCGAAAAAGGCCTGGATAAAGGACGGTTCGCATAGTCGGGCCACCTGTCCCAGTCGATGGTCGAAAGAGCCTAAATGGCAAAAAAGACTAAAACCAGGGGCAGTTCACATTAAAATGCTCAGCCTAAGGTCAAATAAGCCTAAGGGGCAAAAGACTAAGGCAAGCAAGTCGATCTCAAGTGCAATAAGAACCAAGGGTTCATAATACACTTGGGGGGAAACACAGTATCAACAACAGGTACAGCAAATAAAACGAATAGCGAGTAGCGAAAAGAGCCAGGAGCTCGGCAAAGCGAAAGACTATGAAACATCAAGACAAGCAAAGTCAAGTCAAGAAAGATGTCAAAATCAAATCAAAATTCAAAATAAAGTTGTTACAAAACAAGGCCAGGTCGAAAAAGACCAGCCTGAGTTATAAAGGTTATTACAAATCAGAAGTTCGAATATCAGAAGAATAATTAAAAAGACAACGATCAGAGGTCGGCTTCCGGGGTCGGCTCAGTAGTGGCAGGGGTCGGATCAGCGGCGGTCGGATTGGCAGTAGGGGCAGACGAGGAAGGAGCATACTTTATAGCCAAAGACTCTCCCCGCTGAAACTCCTCGAAGTACTGATCATACAGTTTCTCCGAGTCAGGATTATAAAACATAGGCGTCTCGAGGGACGAGAAGTCGAATCCTGAGACGACAGCCTTCACCTGATCAACGGCCAGGGTGTAGCCGCCCATCATCGAGGCGCGCATGATCACCTTCAAGTCGTCTTCAAGGTTTGTTGACTTGCGATACTCTATGATCGCGTCGGCCTTAGCCTCTTCGACCTGCGCGCGCGCTTGATCCAATTCAGCCTGTAGCACATCTCGATCACGACGGGCCTTCCTAGCTTCATCATCCGCAGCCTTATGTCCTCTCTGTAGCATCTCATAGTCTTGAGCCAGCTTGAGCAGCTCCCTACCCTGATCATGCCTTTCCTCCTGCAATCGCCCCAGCTCTTTCTCAGTAGTGGCCAGTTTTGTTTCAGCAGCCACCAACTTATCTTGCAGCTTCTCGAGCTCGGCGACCGACTCATGCCTCAGCGCGTTGTATTGCTTTTCCACAGCAGAGAGGGCAGCGTTTTTGGCAACATTGTCTTGAAGCAGCCTGCCATTCTCCTTCTTGATTTCGTCCACCGATTCCCCTTTCTTGGCCAGCCGTCGGGCAGCCTCCCGACCAATAAGGGTATTCTGCAAAACGTAAAGAGTGTATCAGAAAAGGGACAAGGCATAGGATTCGACAGAAGTTAATAGGAAAAGAAGGATCGACTTACAAGACGATTTAACTTTCGCAGCACGAAGGACAGGTTCCTGTCGTCCACGCCAGCGTAATCATCGGCAACCCAGTCTGTTCCAATCCCTGACTCGGTGGAGGTCTCAGCGACCCTCTTCCTCTTCGACTCTCGAAGCTGTTCCCTCACCACCTCGGCAACAGATGGTCTTTTCTTTGTTTGCACCGCCGGCTCTTCAACATTAACCTCGACATTCGAGGTCAGATCGATAGGCTCCTCCTCGTCTTCGTCTCGAAGAGAGCCGAATCGGACAGTTAACTCGCCGGTGGTCGAGGGTACTTCAGTCGATCCAGCTGTGGCAAACGACGCGATTGCGGCAGGGTTTGTCCTAGGTGGAGGGACGGCCCCCTCTCGAGAAGAGGAAGGCACACTGATCTCAGCCACTGGCAAGTCGGTAGTGGCCTGACCCTCGAGAGGTGGAGCAGCCACGACCGTCGACTCAGGAATGCGCTGGGGGTTGGTGACCCTGGAGAATTTGCCCACTGCAATACAGGAAACAGACAAGTTAGTTCTGACCAACAAACAACAAGTTATCGACTCAAAGAACAACCAGTGTGTAAAAGCAAGTAAACATCCTACGATTCTCGTGATCAGGAACATTCAGGCCTACGTATGGCATTGGCCCAGCTTCCTTCAAGTGAGCCAGGTGATACAGGAGACTCAGGTCTCGAGTACACACCTCGAAGTTGTGTCCACTCAAGAGTCGAGCCTCGTGAGGAGCCGGTTCCTTCCCAAGCTTGTCTTGTTTCCCCTCTCTCGACCTCCATTGGCCAATGTAGGGGTTATCTAGGCCATGACGGAGAAAGAAAAATCGAGGCTTCCACTCCCCGTGAGAAGAAGGCCCTCTCGTAATAAACTCATGGCGATTTGCTCTCCTCTGGAAGGAATACCATAACTTGTCGGGTGTGGCAGCAATCTTGTAGTAGTGTCGGAACACGGGCACCGAAAAGCATACCTGGGCCACTCGACATGCTATGATGAACCCAATCAGAGTTCTGACGCCATTCGGGGCGAGTTGGGAGACACTTATCTCATAGTGGTGAAGGATGGCTAGGACGGCTGGACAGAGTGGAAATCTCAATCCACTCGCCAGTTGATTCTCATAAACCGCGCAAAATCCTTCTGGGGGCTCGTCGGCAAATATATGATTACCGGAAGGGAGTCGAGATTCGAACGGAGGACTAATGATGTTATACTTCTGGCAAATTTCGACAACATCCTCTGGAGAAAGTGCACTGAGACATCCTTTTGCACCCTTTCCATCCATCCTAGTTACTAGCCTTTTAGGCTGGTTAGGGACAGGAGGGGGGGGAAGCTGTGGGTTCGCCGGAATCTCGTCGGAGAAGAAGATCGGAGGCAGCAGATACCGGAGTTTGGTATTGGGAAGGCGTATCGCTACCTCTATCAGATTCTGTGGCACTGCTACTACTACTTGACATAGATAAATCAAAAGAAAAGATGAACACTGAAAAAGAAATAATCTTACTTGGTGTTTTGAATTTGGGGATTGTGACAAGAAAATAGCGAACAGGTTTGCAGCAGCTTCTATCCGTCCTCTCTTTATATATGAAATCAAAAGATTTGCAAATGATTTGAAGAGACGTGGGTAGTGGGGGTTATAACCCCTGGAGATCACGACAATCAAGGCAGTGACGCGTCTTTTGTGGGATTCGAAGCGTTTTGTATGCCAGATATCGTGCCACGTGGTAATAAGCAGTTAAGGAAAACAAGTGGCGGGAAAAAGCCCGCCCAAACAAAACTCAACTCGAAGACGACTCATGTGACAGACTCGACCTCGGACAACGGGAGTCGCCTCTCTCAAGTCTGGGGGGCTTATGACGATACATGGTTTCACTCCCTCCACGTGTCATCTATCGGTTGGTCATCACACTGTAAATAACGCCAGTATATTCATGTCGATGCCCAGGCTAGAGGCAAGAGCCATCTCATAAACGCCAGGCTACGACGATCGACCATCGACTACCGAGCAGTGTGAGGCGACAAGTCCATGAGGACAGAGTCCACACCAGCTAGCAGTGTGGAATAACGAGTCTAGAGTCGATCACCACAGGTCGGAAGTATCGACTCGAGGACAGGGTCCACACCAGCTGTCCAAGCCCATTAATAGCGATAGCTTGGGCAAGGGGTCAATGCCCATTTAAGGGTAAAGGTGACAATAACATAAGCCGACTTAACCTTAGGGTTTAGGCAAGTGTTGTCATTATAAATACCCCATTCCAGGAACTACGTAAGGCTTGATTCCTGGAATTGAACAGGATACGTAGGCAATTCAAGAGAGCATCTTGGACTCATCCGCATACATAAAATCCACCCCCTCATTCCTCTTTTTGGCATTAGGGTTCTTGTGTGTTCATCACTAGATTAAATTAGGGCTCAAATCATTAAAGGTGACATAATTTGTCATCGTCAACATACATACATGCATATATATATATATATATATATATATATATATATATATATATATAGCCATGGCGGATTTAGCATGGGCAAGAGGGGCATATGCTCCCTCCCCTTCAATTATGGTTTGATATTATCAAAATACCCCTATTATTGTTATTGATATTAAATTAAAAGTGATAATACATAATATGTTGTATGACTTTCAACATGGGATAGGATCCTCTCAAGTAACTTGAGAGTATATTCTCTCAAGTATGCATGATCCAACCACACACCTCTAAGTGTAAAATATCTAATCATTGATTAACTTTTTCCAAAATTACGTAGTTTAGTTCATTATATGTAAAAACACTAACTTAAGGGTAAAGTTACTTGAGAGGATCTTAATCCTTTCAATATTTGTTAACTGTCGTTCATATGATCACACATGCATTCTGAATATACTTAGGCTATAGTTTTCGACCCATGCTTGTGGAACACAATTTTTTATTTATTTATTTATTTGTTTTTTTGTTTTTGCATAGCATGTGATTTTTTTGCAATTTTGTTTGTGAATTTTTTCCTCGCGTTTTTTGTGAATTTCTTTTCATCCGGTTTGTGAATAGCATGTGATTTTTTATTTTATTTTTTGGTTGCAATTTTGTGAATTTTTTCCTCAATTTTTTGTAAAAAAAAAATATTTCCTTAACACGTTGAATTGACAATTACGCCCCCTAAACAAATATTCATGCTTCCGCCCCTGTACATAGCAGCTATGTTGTACGGACACTCCATACAGCTGGCGTGTCGCGTGTCGGACACGCCTCAGACACGGACACGTCGGACACGCAATCGGGCGAATTGGAATTTTCAAAAAATTAGGACACGCGTGTCGGATTCGCCATCGGTCCGAATCGGGATTTTCAAAAAATTTGGACACGCGTGTCCGCAAAATAGACACATTTACTTGATTTTAGACACTTTTCTACCCAAAAGGGCGTAGTTTCACTTAAAAGCATCTATCCTTGTCCATTAAAGTGATATTTGGTCCTCATTTGGACCAAATCACATACCGTTCCAAGAAAAATTCTAGTAGTCCTCATTTGGTGCTTAGAGTTTTTGTAAGTTACATTTTAGTAACTATATTTTTAATATTTACATTTTGACCCTCGCACCAGTGTCCTATTTTTTTTCAAAACTCCCGTATCCCCGTGTACCGTATCCACGTGCCCGTGTCTCCGTATCCGTGTCCGTTCAACCTAGTATAGCAACTAGCTCGCTTGGAGCTTAAAAAGTTATTGTTTTTCAGCTATTGAGAATATTATTAGTGATAAATGATTCTCGTATTTATTTCAAAATATTTTGTAATTATGATTTACTTCCTTCCTAAGATATTGAGTGTTATATAAACACATTGTATTCAATCAATGAAATCAATTATTTTCACTATCAATATGGTATCGGAGCTATGTGTTGATCTCATCAGCGCATTCCCCTCTCCCTTCTCCTTCTTCGACTGAATTTCATAAAAAAAACCCTAATCGGTCACCATGGCCGATGAATCTTCATCTGCTACAACGGCCGATTCTCCTGCTCCGGCCAAACCTTCTCTTCATTCCTTTCATCCCTCCTCTCAAATTCACATCATTAAACTGAACCATCAAAACTATCATCTCTGGCGGGCACAAATCTTACCTTATCTACGTGGACAAGGGGTATTTGGCTATGTCAATGGTACAATTAAGCCACCGGCAGCCACCATCACAGACGATAAAGGGGCAACCATCACATATCCGGCATACGAAACTTGGCTACAACAACACATTCTCAGTACAATTACCTCATCCCTATCTGAAGATGTCCTGATGCAAGTCTACCATGCTAATACGTCGGCACAAATTTGGTCCGCCATTGAAACGTGCTTTGCCTCCCAATCCCAAGCCAAACCGATGCAAATCCATACACAATTAGCCTCCACTCACAAAGGTATGAACACAACAACTGAATATTATGTCACTAACAAGCGGCTATCCGATGAACTTTCAATGGCCGGTCATCCTCTTTCAACCGATGACATCGTGGCTTACCTCATCACCGGTCTTGGACCTGAATATGATGCCTTCGTCGCCATGGTTTCCGCTCGTGACTCCATATCCCTTGAAGAAGACTATTCTCTCCTTCTCAGTGCCGAAGCCCGCATGCCCTTGTTAGGAAATCTACGCGGGAACGCAGCGGAATTTAAAATTTATTTTCTTTTAACCAGGATCGACTTCGTTTAAGCAAAAAACAAATAAGCTAGTAGACGGTGGTTACCTTTCTTGATCTAAAAGATCGACGCTACCGTTTAAGGAGAGTAGTGATGCACGGAGCCGCCCAAGTGTTCGGCCTCTACCGGTCATCCACACGAACAGCCCGCCGGAATCCCATCATGGATTGCTACCAGAAAAACTCGGCTGCTAGACCGACTTTTTCTCTCCCTAAAATCTCTCTCTAAGAAGCTCTCTATTTTTCACAAAAACTATTAGCTCTTGGAATTGTGATGTACAAAAGAGCTAGCCAAGCCCTCATATTTATAAGGCATTGGGGCGCCCCTCTATAGTTCCTAATCTCATTGAGCGAAGTTTCCTAGTAGATTGAGGAGAGAGAAAACATTTTCCTAATAAAATAACGAAAATGCCTTTGATTGATTTATCTCATTTAATTTAATATCTTATATTAAATATTTCCAAGATATTGTCATTATCTTATATTGACTATATTTATCTTATTACGATAAATCTATTTTTCCAAAATCAATTAATTTCCAATATTAATATTATGGTAATCTTATTAATTAAATTACACAAACCAAATGTATCCAATACAATATGGTGCCACCTTTCTTTAATAATATAATACTATGATTAATTAATTTGCAAAATAAATGTATATCATATATATACATATTTTCGACATATATATATGTATCAATATACATATTTAATTAATCAACATAATTAATATCTTGTATTATATTTATTCATAATAAATAAATACCACCATATTAATTTACAACTATAACATTTATAGTATGAGAAAAATTCTTTCCTTATTTGGTCATCAACTATAACTGCATTTTAATCCGACTTGATGTTCATATATGTGTGACCCGATAGGCTTCCGAATATGTTGGCCGTAGACACAAAGTGCAAATTACGAAAATGCTCTTCATGCCTAACGATCATGGGATAGCGTCTAGCAACACACCGTGACCCCCAATCATCGGAAGAGTCAAATGCAATGACTACTACCTTTCATGTGAAACAGTTACCGTGTAAATTACAATCATATCATTGTAATAATATCCATACGGTCGTTTGTCTAGTGTCAAACATCAACGACCGTATCTTATAATCTGGATATCATGCTCTCTCGAAGTAACTCATTTATTTCCACTTTGAAAAGATTCACGAGAGTAAGACATTCCTTATAAGAAGGCCCTTTCGGATATTTACCCCTACTATTAGGGTATGCAATTTCCGGACGACCAAACATGTATACTCTGCATGCTTCAGTATCACACCCAATAACTACCGCATGATCGCCTCATGGCTAGGGGAAACCTCAATAGTGTCAAAGCAGGACAATCCACACTATGATGCCATGAAGACTCCGGTCCTAAGGATAATTACACAACTGGCACATAGTGTGACACTTAACAGTGTAAGTGGGCCAGTCTAACGTACGCATTCTCTAATACACGTCCACGTACAGTCCAAGTGTCTCTACACTTCGATAGACGAAATCTATCTTTGCCCTTAAAGAGAGAAGACATATAATACATGCTAGCTTGTTTATACTATCAATTCCATGTTTAATAGTACATCAGCCTAGAGACATTTAAGTATCAAACTTTTTAATGTGATTAGAGATCTCATTAACCATAATCCCCTATCATGGTTTCTCTACCACATTTTAATACTAAGGACATTATCATATAACAATTCATAATTGGATCTTTAAAAGAACAAATATATGACAACATAAAAGCCATTTATTATATGTATAAACATAAAGAAATAGTAAAAATGATCCGACCCGGTCGGATCCGGTCCAACCCGATTGGGTTTAGGAAACTATTTCAACTATCTCTCACTTGGCCTAGAACCAATCACTTGCACACACAAGACCAAGTTAAAACACAAGAATCTCATGCAATACTCGCAACTGGCCCTAGCCGTGAATGGATCACTATCCATGGGGACTCAGACTATTATCATACCATGCTTCAAATGATCAAGTCAAATGAAACGCCTCAACACACACATGAATCTCCGATGAGACCATGGTCCTTGTTTCAAGCAATTAATCCACTTACTATATCAGCTATATAGAAAAGGTGGAAGAACCGTACAAGGTTCAGGAATGAACCTTCTAGATCCATGTATAGCTTCTGATGTGCCTCTAAGGCAATCCTGTGTTTTGGCTCAGTTGTAGAATTCACAATGATCTCTTGCTAAGAACATTTCCAGCTCACTGTATCACTTAATCAAAGTGACTGCAAACCCAGACTGTAGCTCCCACTCGCCTTCATAAGACTCGGGATGCATGTATGTATATCTATGTTTATCTAATTCCAAGTTTCGATAAACTAGAAAACCATCCTTAACTTGTTTAAGAATATTCTCGACATTCATTAGATTTACCTTCATACTTGCTCATGACTTTTCATGAAGTATGAACATCTAGCACATCTCTTATGGAGGATCCTATCTCAGCAGCAAAGGGAACCTTCTATAAGTATCATCTCTCACCTTATCTTTAGGACTTACGTCATAACATAGATAGATCTTGAGAACATCGGCTAGCAGTATCTTCGTTCGCGATCTATGCTAAACTCCTTTTAGCATCACATCTATATAGGTAAACTAACAGCAGTTAAATCCATCACCATAGATACTTATTTCAAGAATAAGAACTGCTAATCCAAGTGCTTTCGTAAAGACCTTAAACTACCAAACATTAATTGACTGTGACATGGGATGATGATTCCTGAGGAAGATATCCAATACCTTACTCAAAAATCGTAACACACTCCCACTATCCATCTTGCACATTGGGCATATCCTTCTTTTGACTAAATCAAACTCCTTTGATTATCAAACAAAAAATTGTCTAGAGAAACTTGTTTGAGTCTATAAATGGACCTCGTGGGCTCACATATCATATTATCTTCTATGAACATTGGGTTGTTTACCCAACGTCTTCAACACTATCATATAGCCATGATACGAAGTTATAACAAGCATAGTCTGAATAGAACTGGGCTCAGCTGACAACATAAAGATAATTACAAGGTTTACACCTCGTATCCTTCAGCGCTCATTATAGCCTTATGGTAATCATATTACTATCCATGTCAGACTTTTAGGGACATCCCTCTAGGTATGAAAGACTAGGTTCACAACTCACATCACTGATGGGATCTAATTCAGATGTTATGGCTCGTGGCCATATCTCTCAATCTAGCCTTTCAAACATTCCTTCATAAGTCGTGAGATATTCATTCTTCAAGATGAACATACCACCAGCCTTTTCGGGCTTGAGGTTATCCACTGACTTATCGAACTTTTGTGTGCACTGAGCAACGTTCAACACCTCATCACTATATGGTGTCCGCTCACGTTACAACGGTTTAGTATATCTTTTAGTTCTCAAACTCTTTTGAGATCTAATTTACTCCACTATTTCTTTTGGAAGAAACACTTCCTCTAAAAAATAGCATGTTTGGAGACAAACACTTTTGCTCTGTGGATAAGTAAACATTATCTAGCGTACTTACTAAGATATTCCACAAAGTTTCATATGTCGTACTAGGCTCCAAGCCTTTCTGACTTTGCCTATGATAACTTCAAATAATCGGTTAAGATAGATTCGACATTATCCTCTTCCATATATAAGATGGAGTTTATTCAACCATTATTCTTTGGAACCCGGTTAAGTATAAAGGCATTATCCCAAAATGGGTAAGGGATACTTCGCATGGCTTGCGTCACACCTTTATCATATAAAGTGTTGTTTCCATTTTAGGAGCACAATCTTATTGTGTATCCCAAAATGGTATACTTCAAGGAGGAATCTTATTCCTTTTTAGACAACTTCAAACACCCTTCATGTATTAATTACTTCAATCCAATTGAAGATTAAATCCTAAGCTCATCAATCTTATATTCATACTAGCTCAAACTTTTCAGGCTTTCCGATTTGTTGTACTTCAATAAGTACATTCAACTATTTCTAAAAATAGTCATAGAGATTAATAAAAAATTGTTTGTGGCATTAATTGTCATAACCCAACAAACATCGGTATGTTTAGGCTTTAGGCAACTTTCTAGATTCTATAACCTTTTCATAAAAGGGTATTTTAGTCATATTTGGATAAGATACGTATAACCCACATGATTCATAATCATATGGTTCAGCATCATCGGAATGACGATTGGTTACATGCTTCCCTTCCATAGAGATTGTGCCTAGAACAACCATGAATCTAGGATAACAGCCATATAAATGTTTAGTTGAGATTCCTCACTCATATCAACTATATGGTGACAATAATCTAGCGTGTTAGATTCAGTGACTTTTCAACCTTACCGAAATAACATTTATTCCTTACAATTGAATATGTCCATTAAATCCTAACGATAATGAAGACATGTTCTTCATAAGAACCGGAACATAATAACATTTATTTAGTTCCCTTATCAGTTTACTAGATTCAGAATATGGTAAGTGTTACAACGTTTGCTTCACCTTCCAAATCTGTATTTAATCTTTCTAATTTAATCACACTCGTAGGATATCATATATCCAAGAGTTGACATGAACTTAGATAGATTTATCTCAACATACTTGCCTAGAATATAGACTTCGACAATTTCTCTATTTAACCACATGCCCTAACTTTCCTTTTAATCCTTTAAGCACTTGTAAATATTTCTTAGTGTAATCTTCATAAGACTTAAGAAAGATCACAAGAGCTATGTCTTTAATTTCCTTTCATAAAGAAAATTTAAAGCTTATTAAACAGATTTATTTAACCTTTCGAATCGTATTCAAAACATTAACTATCTAATTAACATTTAAGCAATGATTAAAGAATTAAGTCAATGCTTAAATCTTTCAATTTTGAAAACGACCTTTCCAAAACTCGATGTGGTCATTCTTATCCAACATTTGAATTAATTGTCATCGTATGACATAATGATCATGTTGGATCGTATCCAATATATGATTAATTCGTTGAAACCAATTTCTAGTGATTTAATCATATCGCGAGCTTCCGTTTTGACTAATAATTAAAGCCTTAGAGCACTTCATCAAATATGTAGTCTCATTGTCTCTAACTATAACGGGGTTGCTCATGTCATTGCTTATTTTAAATTGATTAAAATTACTTAACCACATTTGAGAACGTTTCTCAAAATGTAACAATCATAATTTGGTTTTATTAATCGATAATAAAAACATAAATATAACAATTTGCTAAAATACTACAACATAAAATGAAGATAAAAGAGTGTTGTTGTTTATACACGCAAAATCAAAAATGGTCTTATGGTTTATGATTTCACTCCCACTAGTCAACTACTCCCAATTGACTTTCAAGAATTTTTCAAAAATTCTTTAGTGGCCATGATCCCATCTAGTTACCCTGATTCCCGACGAAGGCCGATCAACCGGAATAATTCGAAAGGTAGGTAACACTTACCAATCACATCTCTATGTGACTCTTGGTGGTTGACTAGTCAACTCTTTGACAGTACACATCTTTATATGGAAGTCAACCCCTTGCCTCTAGAATAAGACGGTCCTGACGAGGGCCAATCACCGCAATACTCTAGTCAAGTCATAAACCAATATTCGCGAGATCTCATACGATCATATCTCAATAACGAAGATATACCCGAGGTAGGTCAACTCCCGACGAGGGCCGATCAGTTGGATGCGAACAAGGGCTCTTCACCGTCGCTATAATATTGGGAGACAATATTCCGACTTGATTTTTGTTGTGGAAGTATTTACGTAAATTAATTCACTTAATTAATTTTAATTACGGTCTCATCAAATATGTCTATCTTTATAAACATACATCCTACACATTTATCTAGATCGTGCCTAGTAATGCATCTATCGTATCATATAAAATAAATACAAGCACAAAATAAATAAATGCGTAAAGTAACCGGTATGATCATGGACTTTTCCTATGTGGGGTTTCGAATACAAACTGACGATGTAACATCTCGACTTTTCAGAAAGGGTAAAATAGTAATTGGGCATACCCACTACGACCTATTTATTATTTATCCTATTTAATTAATTAAAAATGATTTAATTAAGTGATTTAGTTATTATTAAAATGGATTTAATTAATAACTATAAAAGGAAAATAATCCCCAAAGTCTTCTCATAATTTTGGTACTCAACTATTGAAAAAAGGAACGGCGGCAACACAGAGAAAAACAGACGCAGAATTGGCTGGAAGCGGAGGAAGGGAATCTTCAATCGTGCGGCTAATCCGTCAGGAATTTGGGCAGACCGCAGAAGACGGAAATCATTGTCTAATCAAGACGAACGTTTCCACACAAACTTTTCTCAATTTCATAAGTTTTCAGTTTAGCTCTAGTTTTTTGTATTCGTCGGGTTTGATTCTTCAAAAATTCGTATCTCTCAATCCGTAGCTCTGTTTCGCAGCCATGAGTAGTCAAAATGATCGTCTTGGAGCGTAGATTATTCCAAAAATAGTTTCACAGCAATTAATCAAGGTAATCTTCAGTTTTATACACTTTTTCAGTTCGGGGTTTTCAAGGAAAATAGGATTTTTAGGATTTCTTGTTGATCAAATAGGTTTTGGGAATGAGGATCAACATTTGTTCCGGTTGCTTGGCGTTATGCTTTTGGTTTTGCTGGAAATTAAGGTAAGATGCTCTTCCTAATGAATAATTATAGTTTTATTATGTTTAGGTTGAGTTTTGGTATAGATGGGTGGGTAGAAATCATGTTGTAGGGTTTTTTTGCAGAGGGAATGCGCATGCATCCCTGTTACAGGATCTGTGGCTTTAGTTGCAGCAGGTAGAATGCGCACGCATTCGTGATTCAGGATGTTCCATCCTTTTCACAGCAGGTTCAATGCGCACGCATTCAAGGGAATGCGCACGTATTGTTGGTTCACGTTCTAAGGATTTGCTCCCAGCATGTGCAATGCGCACGCATTGCCAGCAGGTAGAATGCGCATGCATTCGTGATTCAGGATGTTCCATCCTTTTCACAGTAGGTTCAATGCGCACGCATTCAAGGGAATGCGCACGTATTGTTGGTTCACGTTCTAAGGAGTTGCTCCCAGCATGTGCAATGCGCACGCATTTCAAGCAATACGCATGCATTGGCTGGAAACTAACTTCCAGCATGTGTTCTGGTTAGGTAATGCGCACACATTCCATAAGGTGCGCACGCATTCCATAAGGTGCGCACGCATTGACCCCCAGTTTTAATAAAACGTTATTTAAGCTATGTTTTGGGATTTTAAACATTGTTTCGTGATCTAATAACATTAATTATACAAGAACAAGCCTCGATTGATTTTCCGATTCGTTTAGTTTCGGCACCGAATGTACTCTTAAAGGGAGTTGAAGTTCGGATCCGTAGGAAGAGCATGATAGGCTTGTGTTTCGATGAATTAGTATTCGTCAATGTTTGTGTAATTTCTAGGCCTTGTCCGTGTCTAATGGTCTAGGAAAGAGAGTGGAGTTTGTGAGGGAGCTTACTTGAAAACACTTAGGTGGTTAGTTAACGATTTATAAAATACATACTTGACTAGTAAAAGATTAAACATCATGTCACTCTTGGATAGGCACCAGACAATATCGTGATGTGTGTGCTTTCCTGAAGGTGGATAACTCCGTAGGTTTACAATACCCTAAGTACAGAGAGACTTCACTGAAACGTGCGCACTCTCGGCCTTTCCCCCGTGGTTGTTGGTGTGATCCACCAATATGTTGCCAAGAATATCCCTAACCGGATGTGCGTAGTGCCCTTGAGTACGGATGTAACATAGATAGTTTAGGCTTGAAACGTATAGTCACGACATGTTGATGGACATGAAGTGAACCCTAGATTGAGTCGGTCCCATAAAGATAATTTAATAATCATAATAATAACCTTTCGTTGTATAACTTAGTTATTCATTAGCTTCTCACTTTTACTAAGTACTTTGTACTTACCTCCTTTTCATTTTCTTTTGTATGCATTGTGGGGTGAGAAGACGAACAGGTTGACCAAGCGTAGATGACGACTTTTGAGGACGTTGGTGCCTTGGCGAAGCTTTAGTTTATTTCTTTGTAAAGGTTGTACTAGACTAGTTGTATTCTTTTTCTTAGAGTTGTTGTTCTTTTATTTTCTAAGATCTTTGTAGGTTTGGTTTGTACTTTTAAGACCTCGTATTGTACAAGTCTTTGGGTTTTTCGTCGTGGTAATTTAACTATCCATCTTTAGTATGGTTAATTTCTATTCTTAGTAGCATTTATGTTTTTACCTGAGTCTTTTTAGCTTCCATTTGGTTTTATTTGATACGACGACGTAGATGCTTGCATATAATATTAGATTTATTTAATGCTGTACGTGCTGAACGTTTCTCTTCCGGATAAGGGCTCGGTATCCGGGAGCGGGGAGTTACAGTTGGTATCAGAGAGAAGCGTCATTTCTGTCCTAGGCTTCTTTTTGTCTAAGATAAGATTCCTTTAGGCTTTTCAGAACCTTTCTGATCTCCCTTGATCTTGGTGGTAAATCCTCGTAAGACTAAGAATCCTTAAACCGTGGTTAAGTTGCACTAGTACCAAGTTACGAGTCTTCTTAGACGAAGGTTAAGTCGAGTTCTTAGTTCACATCTTTTTTGTGATCCCCTTAGGTTTTGTTTCTTCTAGGATCCTTAGTAGAAACCTCTCTTCCTTTTAAAGTTTCCAAACCATAACTGGTCACACAGGATTAAGTGAAACCCTTTTAAGTAAAGCTTCGGGATCTGAGTCTTATGCCTACACCTTAAAGTCGAGGCTCTCTTGGTTGATTTCCTTTTTCCTTACTTTCCCTATTGAAATCTCGCCACCTTCTCTACACGCGAATATCTAAGTCTACTTTTGTCTTGGCCTAGCTTTGTAGAGAACGATATTTGATTCAACTCTACAAATCCTCCACTTTCTCTTTTCACCATCGCTTGGTTTGAGTTTATCAACATTCTTAGACCTTTGCTTTGTTTTATTCTTCCCAAGTACTCCTCAGTCGTTTCAACTATTAGTGTTAAATGTCTCCTACGTTGGCACATAGTTTTTCATCATCCTCGTGTTTGGCTTTATTCAACATTTGTGAATGCCTTTGTTTCCGTGTTTTCCTTTCAGATTAAACCACTTACCGTGCTCCTAAAATTCTGGAAATTTTCTACAATATAGATCGAAGTATTTTCTACAAATTCTCTTTTTACATAAACTCGATACATATTATGGATTGTTCAGAAAATTTATGTTTATGCCGGACACTCTGTCCAGAAAATATGCAGCATCACCTTCACTTCTTATTCTATTTTGAATAGGTTAAACACCTTCAAATGACCTGAATTTTTGATATGTTGCAGAAAAAACTTTTATCTACAATTTTCCTTTTGGAACTAAGTCCATATTCCTTTTCATTTGATCTCGATTTGCAATTCAACTTAGTGTTTACTAATCTGGAAATTCTGACAGTTTGTGCAATCGTCAGAAATAATTCTTTTTGACCGACCTTATCTCATTCAAAAATTCCAATATTTTTCTATCACCTGGGAAACTCCAGTATCTAAATATTTTCTCTTTGGATCATGCTCAAATTCCTCTTTGTTTGTTCTGTGTAAATTGATAATGTCAGATCCAAAGTAAATATCATACACAACAACCTAAAAGGAATTCTCACCTCTTTGACTTAGGGTTTGGGCTAAGAGGGTAGTAGGCTATGATTGTTATGTTTAGGAGTTCCTCGAAGTCTGATCACCTTCTGAGTTAAAATTTTAGTAGGATGCTTGTAAAGTTAACGTTATAGTTTCTTTGCAGTTGTAAACAAGAACCAAGATGCTATCCTCCAGCATGCCATGTTTGATGTTCATACCCTTTTCGTGCCCTTTTGTAATTATATCTTTTCTGGTAATTTATTTATCATGTAATCCCTCATTTGAGATCTTTAAACTCAACAAATCCTCTCCGCTTGTTGTCAGGAATTACCTCTGAAACATATCGCCTTAAGCCCTTCTTCTAAACAAGTTCTTACATTCTCACTTTTCAAATCAAGAAACAAGTTCTCTTCAAAATTCTACATTGTTGCACTCCCATCATTCATTTCAAATTCAATTTTGACTAAGCCTTCTGATGTCAGAACACTTTTATTACTTGTGTTCATTCTCAGCTCCCCTTCTAAGGGTAGTGTCGATGTTGTTATTATTTCACCTAATGCTGCCTGTTCTTTTAAGGTATGCATATCTTCTTTAGCCGGTCAAATTTTTAAGCCTACCATGACATTCCTTTTCAATTACTTACCCTTAACATTCTAGAAATTTATGCCAAACAAGTTTGAAGCAGAAGGTAGACTTTTTCAAGATGCCTTCCGAACCTATCTAGCAAACCAACATTTGAACTCCAAAGTATTGAATTTCAATCTAGATTAATGTACCATGTACCATTCAATCTTAAATCTCCTTCAGGCCATTTAGAGCCATGAACCTCCAGACACACCTTTTAACTTTCCTTCTTATGTTTTGGTGTTTCTACTACAATTTTGTAACACCGGTTGAAATGCCTATTTTTTTTATTTAACCATTTCCACATGAGGAATAACCTCGAGCATTTATTCCTTGGCAGTGTACTATTCCTCTCGAATAGTGCAACCTTGAGCCTCTGAATTGAATCGTCAATGATTGCTTAAATTTTCTTTGAAATTCTGAATTAATTCTTTGAAATCTCCAACAATTCTTAAGTGTCTTTTCCTCTACACTTAAGATCTTGCTTGCCGCTTACTTATTCAAACTTTTGATATTCCCTTACAATTCCTTGATGGAAATTTCTATTTCTATTAAATCTTGAAATAACCTCTCTTTGACTACTGCAAACTTGGACACTTCTTGACAAGTGTTTATTTTCATTCTGAGACCTTTTGGTGTACTCGTTTTGTCTTCATAGTCATTCATGTTGAGATTCTTGCTCTCTACTTGATTTCTAAATTGTCTAGTCTTTTTGGTGCTCAACCTTGCACCTTTGCTTTGCTTCTCGGTTGTATGATGATTCATCTACAACATTCACACGAACAGAGGATTCTCCTAGTTCGCCAACATCCACTTTGTTAACCAAATGATTAAACATCAAGGTCACCTGCCTAATGTTCTCGAGCCCAGTATTCTCTTTCCTTCGCAGTTAATGTTTCCAAGTCCATCAGGTGATGTTTCCTTTAACGTCTCCACTTTTTAAAGGTTTATATGAAAGCTTATTACCATCCTTTCAAGTTGCCCCTGAGTTCTTTGCAGACCACCGTATCTTGCAGAATCCCACTCTCTCAAAAAAAATCATCTACAAGGTGTCCTTTTGTTTTCCTTTTTGGTGGCTATCCTTTGTATTATGATACAATATCTCATTCTTCAGTTTGGAACCACCTTCAATTTTCCCCAACACGGAATCATCTTGTTTTGCTTGTAACCCCAGGCAACCATCCTTACTTCAAGTTCATTGTACCCTTCCTTGGCTTACCTAGTTGACATACCACCTTGGTACTCAACTTGTCACTTTTCAACTTCATTTATTTTCCAAGCTAACCGTAATTGGTATAAGGATTGAATCAGACCGTCAGAGAGAGAAAGTATGGCAAATGCATGCTCTCCTTTCCCTAAGAAATCTTAGAAACCCTACAGCCAGAATCCTTGCAGTTTTCCGGCAAGCTTGTGTTGCAGTGATAGAGGTTGAGATCAAAAGAAGTCAAGTATGCCAGGAAGCTGTGAGTCAGTTAGGAAGCTCAAGCACTCAGGACATAGGTCAGCAAGAGCAAGAAACGTATGTCGTAATGTTGACCGTGAGATATGAGGCAGTTATTGAGATTGTGAAGAAACCAGACAAAGATCCAGTTGTTTCCGGCTACAAGTGAGTGGCTGGACCCAAACCAGCCAATGGTCACGAGTTAGATGAAGATGGCAACCATTGGCATCGGAATCAGCTTTGGGTTCTGAATGCGAAAGATTAGGAAGGACAATGAAGAATGAAAACCACGAGATGGCAATTGCAGTTCATCTCGGAGTGACCAAGATGTACAAGAGTTGGAACAGTACTGCTGACGATCTTTCATGAAGATAGAGATAAAAGAACGCGAGTTTTTTGGGATGAAGTGGAGCGATGACAGAATACGAGACCGGATTTGATACAGCAAGCCAACGAGAAGATTGAGGTGGATCGTCGCAACCTCAAGATGGCTCGAGACACGTAAAAGAGTTGGGAAGATGGAAGAAGAAGAAGACTGTAAGAGTTAGAAGACAAAATGCTTCGCAAAGTCCATAGTTCAAGTACACCCAGTAACATTCGAGTTTCGAGGATGAAAAACTCCTCTTAAGGGGGAGGAATGTAACATCTCGACTTTTAAGAAAGGGTAAAATAGTAATTGGGCATACCCACTACGACCTAATTATTATTTATCCTATTTAATTAATTAAAAATGATTTAATTAATGGATTTAGTTATTATTTAAAATGGATTTAATTAATAACTATAAAAGGAAAATAATCCACAAAGTCTTCTCATAATTTTGTACGCAACTTCTGGAAAGAAAAAAAAAGGAACGGCGGCAACACAGAGAAAAACAGACGCAGAATTGGCTGGAAGCGGAGGAAGGGAATCTTCAATCGTGCGGCTAATCCATCAGTAATTTGGGCAGACCACAGAACACGGAAATCATCGCCTAATCAAGACGAACGTTTTCACACAAACTTTTCTCAATTTCGTAAGTTTTCAGTTTAGCCCTAGTTTTTGGTATTCAACGGGTTTGATTCTACAAAAATTCGTATCTCTCAATCCTTAGCTCTATTTCGCAGCCATGAGTAGTCAAAACGATCATCTTGGAGCGTAGATTATTCTAAAAATAGTTTCACAGCAATTAATCTAGGTAATCTTCAGTTTTATACACTTTTTTAGTTCGGGTTTTATAGGAATTTTAGGATTTCTTGTTGATCAAATAGGTTTTGGGGTTGAGGGTCAACAGTTGTTGCGGTTGCTTGGCGTTTTGCTTTCGGTCTTGCTGGTAATTAAGGTAAGATGCTCTTCCTAATGAATAATTTTAGTTTTATTATGTTTAGGTTGAGTTTTGGTATAGATGGGTGGTTAGAAATCATGTTGTAGGGTTTTTTTTTGCAGAGGGAATGCGCATGCATCCCTGTTACAGGATCTGTGGCTTTAGTTGCAGCAGGTAGAATGCGCACGCATTCGTGATTCAGGATGTTCCAGCCTTTTCACAGCAGGTTCAATGCGCACGCATTGTTGGTTCAGGTTCTAAGGAGTTGCTCCCAGCATGTGTAATGCGTACGCATTGGCTGGACAGTAACTTCCAACATGTGTTCTGGTTAGGTAATGCGCACGCATTCCATAAGGATGCGCACGCATTGACCCCCAGTTTTAATAAAATGTTATTTAAGCTATGTTTTGGGATTTTAAACATTGTTTCGTGATCTAATAACATTAATTAAACATGAACAAGCCTCGATTGAGCTTCCGATTTGTTTAGTTTTGGCACCGAATGTACTCTTAAAGGGAGTTGAAGTTCGGATCCGTCGGAAGAGCATGATAGGCTTGTGCTTTCATGAATTAGTATTCGTCAATGTCTGTGTAATTGCTAGGCCTTATCCATGTCTAATGGTCTAGGAAAGAGAGTGGTGTTTGTGAGGGAGCTTACTTGAAAATACTTAGGTGGTTAGTTAATGATTTATAAAATACATACTTGACTAGTAAAAGATTAAACATCATGTCATTCTTGGATAGGCACCAGACAATATCGTGATGTGTGTGCTTTCCTGAAGGTGCATAAATCCGTAGGTTTACAAGACCCTAAGTGCGAAGGGACTTCGCTGAAAGGTGTGCACCCTCGGGCTTTCCTCCGTGGTTGTTGGTGTGGTCCACCAATATGTTGCCAAGAATATCCCTAACCGGATGTGCGTAGTGCCCTTGAGTGCGGATGTAACATAGATAGGTTAGGCTAGAAACGTATAGTCACGACACGTTGATGGACATGAAGTGAACCCTAGATTGAGTCGGTCCCATAAAGATAATTTAATAATCATAATAATAACATTTCGTTGTATAACTTAGTTATTCATTAGCTTCTCACTTTTACTAAGTATTTTGTACTTACCTTCTTTGCATTTTCTTTTGTATGCATTGTGGGGTGAGAAGACGAACAGGTTGACCAAGTGTAGATGACGACTTTTCAGGACGTTGGTGCCTTGACGAAGCTTTAGTTTATTTCTTTGTAAAGGTTGTACTAGACTAGATGTATTCTTTTTCTTAGACTTGTTGTACTTTTATTTTCTAAGATCTTTGTAGGTTTGGTTTGTACTTTTAAGACCTCGTATTGCACAAGTCTTTGGGTTTTCGTCGTTGTAATTTAACAATCCATCTTTAGTATGGTTAATTTCTATTCTTAATAGCATTTATGTTTTTAGACGAGTCTTTTTAGCTTCCGTTTGCTTTTATTTGATACGACGACGTAGAGGCTTGCGTATAATATTAGATTTATCTAATGCTATACGCGCCGAACGTTTCTCTTCCGGATAAGGGCTCGGTAGCCGGGAGCGAGGCGTTACAGACGAAACCGCGGGTCACAATCTAAAGATAGCTGCAACCGCCAATAGGATCTTTAATGCGTCATTCCCCATTGAGATCTTTATTCTTCTTTCTTTGGTCTCCATCTTCTGCTCCATTCTTGTTACATATAATTCTATCTAATAAAATAAATACACCCTCCGCACACGCGGGGGGGGGGGGGGGTAACGAGAATGAGATGATATAGAAAATAAACTAGGTCACATTTTTCATAACGGCCTAGGACAATTTTAAACCCACGAAAAATAAATCATTCACATCTATCATATTGGTCGAGTCAATGATCAATTGGGGTCCATATAATCATATTATATCTACAACATCTATTTCATACAATAATATATTAAGAAAAAGACAAATTAAAATTTTAACTACTTGCGTCTTAATTAATCAATTAACGTTTAATCTATTAAATAATTTTATCCAATCAATTAACTAATTAACATTTATTTATTTAAATGATTTTAATCGAAATAAAATTAACCGTTAATTTTATTTCGATTAAAATCATTTAAATAATTAAATGTTAATTAGTTAATTGATTGGATAAAATTATTTAATAGATTAAACGTTAATTGATTAATTAAGACGGAAGTAGTTAATTTTAATTTGTCTTTTTCATAAGATATTATTGTATGAAATATTTAAACGATTTTAATTTTAATTTTAATAATTAGAACTATTCTAAAAATAAATCAAAATTAAAATTAACTCTCTTTTGTTTTCTAATCAATAGGGATGCCTTTTCCAAATCAACTATTTGAAAAGGGCCTAGGCCTATTCCAAACAAAGTTTGGAAATGCCAATATTATTTTAATGCCATGTGGCATCCCAATGGCCCAAACTATTTGAACCATCAGTTAGGCACATGACACCAACTAAACAATAAGAGATGTCAATCACAACTATGAACCATATTGAATCACTAGAAACACAAAACAAAATTATGAAGATCCACTAGCTTTGACCAGTCAACCGATGCCGGCAGTAGGTTGCCCTGCCGCCGCCGCCGCCGCTGCCAGTCGGCCGAGTACCACCAGATCTCGTTTTTTTTTGTATCGTTTTGCGAATTAAAAATCTTTCATCCTTTAATTACGTGATTTAAACGATAAAATTAAGTACGCAAATTAACATGCTTATTGCTTAAGCTCGAAGCTCGCTCTGATACCACTGTTAGGAAATCTACACGGGAACACAGCGGAATTTAAAATTTACTTCCTTTTAACCAGGATCGACTTCGTTTAAGCAATAAATAAATAAGCTAGTACACGGTGGTTACCTTGCTTGATATAAAAGATTGACGCTTTGAACGTCTAAGGAGAGTAGTGGTGCATGGAGCCGCCCAAGTGTTCGGCCTCTACCGGTGATCCACACGAACAGCCCACCGGAATCCCATCATTGATTGCTACCAGAAAAACTCGGCTGCTAGACCGCTAAAATCTCTCTCTAAGAAGCTCTCTATTTTTCACAAGAACTATTAGCTCTTGGAATTATGATGTACAAAAGAGCTAGCCAAACCATCATATTTATAAGGCATTGGGGCACCCTCTATAGTTCCCAACCTGATTGGGAGAAGCTTCCTAGTAGATTGAGGAGAGAGAAAACATTTTCCTAATAAAATAAGGAAAGTACATTTGATTGATTTATCTCATTTATTTTAATTTCTTATATTAAATATTTCCAAGATATTGTCAATATCTTATATTGACTATATTTATCTTATTACCATACTATTTTTCCAAATCAATTAATATCCAATATTAATATTATGTTAATCTTATTAATTAAATTGCACAAACCAAATGTATCCAATACAATATGGCGCCACCGAGAATTGAGATTTTCTTTAATAATATAATACTATGATTAACTAATTTGCAAAATACATGTATATCATATATATACATATTTTCGACATATATATATGTATCAATATACATATTTAATTATTCAACATAATTAATATCTTGTATTTTGTTTATTCATAATAAATAAATACCACCATATTAATTTACAACTATAACCTTTATAATATGAGATAGATTCTTTCTTATTTGGTCATCAACTATAACCGCATTTTAATCCGACTTGATATTCATATGTGTGTGACCCGATAAGCTTCCGAATATGTTGGCCGTAGACACAAAGTGCAAATTACGAAAATGCTCTTTATGCCTAACGATCACGGGATAGCGTCTAGCAACACACCGTGACCCTCAATCATCGGAAGAGTCAAATGCAATGACTACTACCTTTCATGTGAAACAGTTACCGTGTAAATTACAATCCTATCGCTGTAATAATATCCATAAGGTCGTTTGTCTAGTGTCAAACATCAATGACTATATCTTATAATCTGGAAATCATGCTCTCTCGAAGTAACTCATTTACTTCCACTTTGAAAATATTCACGAGAGTAAGACATTCCTTATAAGAAGGCCTTTTCGGATATTTACCCCTACTATTAGGGTACACGATTTCCGGACGACCAAACATGTATACTCCACATGCTTCAGTATCACACCCAATCACTACCACAAGATCGCCCCATGGCTAGGGGAAACCTCAATAGAGTCAAAGCATGACAATCCACACCGTGATGCAATGAAGACTCCGGTCCTAAGGATAATTACACAACTACCACATAATGTGACACTTAACAGTGTAAGTGGTCAGCCGAACGTATGCATTCTCTAATACACATTCACGTACAGTCCAAGTGTCTCTACACTTCGATAGACGAGATCTATCCCTGCCCTTAAAGACAAAAGACATCTAATACGTGCTAGCCTATTTATACTATCAATGCCCTGTTTAATAGTACATCAGCCTAGAGACATTTAAGTATCAAACTTCTTAAAGTGATTAGAGATCTCATCAACCATAATCCCTATCATGGTTTCTCTACCACGGTTTAATACTAAGGACGTTATCATATAACAATTCATAATGACAACAGAAAAGTCATTTATTATATGTATAAACATAAAGAAATAGTAGAAATGATCCGACCCGGTCGGATCCGGTCCAACCCAATTGGGTTTAGGACACTATTTCAACAGCCCCTATCCCACCGTCGGCTTCATCCTCTTCTCCTGCCACTCCTGCTGTGAATTACACCACCTCCGGACAGCAAGCTTCACGTGGCCATGGTTATGGACAATCTGGCTATAACAGAGGCCAGGGGCGTTCTGGTTCGTATCGAGGTCGAGGGTCTGGCCGTAACTCTCAGTCCACCGGCCCGACTGTCACCTGCCAGATTTGCTCTCGTCAAGGTCATGCCGCCCCTATAATCATCATAAAATGGATTTTCGTTCCAAATCTTGTGTTTTTATCGGCTGCAGTCCCTCTCATCATGGCTACAAGTGCCTCAATCTCCAAACCGGCAAAGTATATATCTCTCGTCATGTTGTCTTTGACGAATCCACTTTCCCATATGTCTCGTCTCCTCCCCTACCTACGGCTAACTCCCTTAAGGTTCCTCTTCATGCGCAGTTGACCCCACCCTCTACGTCACCTTCCCCTTCTATTCCTTTGCCCATGGATATGTCTAAAGCAACATGGCGTTCTCCTTCTCTTCCTTCCCCCATCTCCAAAGCTTCCCCCGCCTCAACTCTTCCATCTTCCTCTAGTGCCGAGCCTACACCTCCGGCCCCTCCTCCAACTCGAACTATGGTCACTCGTGCCTAAACAAACTCTCTCAAACGTAAATCTCTCCATCCCGACTATATCCGTTATCCACTTCCCAAAGCTCTTCTTACCTCTGCCGCTGCTTCTGAGCATACCGAAGCCACCAAACACCGGGTTTGGCGGGATGCTATGCGTGTGAGATCAATGCGTTAGTTCATAATGATACTACTCTTCTGGTATGAATGTCATTGGTAATAAGTGGGTGTATCGTATTAAACAGCATGCAGATGGCCGTGTCGAGCGCTATAAAGCTCGTCTTGTGGCCAAGGGCTTTCATCAGGCTGAAGGTGCTGACTTTCATGACACATTCAGTCTGGTGGTCAAACCCACTACTATTCGTCTTTTATTATCTTTGGCTATTACTAATAACTTGTCTCTTGAGCAGGTGGATATTCAGAACGCGTTTCTTCATGGTTATTTAACTGACAGGGTTTTTATGCAGCAACCACAGGACTTTCACCATCCAGATTATCCAGACTACGTAAGCATAGTCTATATGGTTTAAAACAGGCTCCTCAGGCGTGGTACTCTCGGTTCATTTCGGCTATTACCTCCTACGGCTTTGTTGCGTCCAAGGCAGATACTTTTTATATTTATCGGCGTGGCACTCTTACTGTATATGTCTTGATCTATGTCAATGATGTCATTATCACAGGTTTCTCTTCTGCTGCGGTTGATCACGTCATTCGGCACTTGGGCTCTCAGTTTTCAGTCAAAGACCTTGGTCCCCTCTCTTATTTTCTTGGTATAGAGGTCTTACGCACTCCAGATGGTCTTCACCTCACCCAACGGAAATATATTCTTCATCTACTTCAGCGCGCAGGTATGGACAAGGCTAAGCCTTATGTTTCCCCCATGACTCCTAAATGCCGCCTCACTCGTGACGACGGGCCACCATTTTCGGACCTGTCTCTCTACCGGACTATTGTTGGTGGACTGCAATATCTACAATTTACTCGACCCGATATTGCCTTTGATGTTCATAAGGTGAGTAAATTCATACACTCTCCAACCGACTGTCATTGGGCGGCGGTTAAACGGATTCTTCGTTACTTGAAGCATACTATATCTAATGCTCTCTTCATCTCTCGTTGGTCCACCACTACTCTTCATGCTTATTCTGATGCCAATTGGGCTACTGATTCTGATGATCGACGCTCCGTTGGTGTTTACTGCATTTTTCTAGGTTCCAACTTAATCACCTGGCGTTGCAAACAACAACTTAAGGTCGCAAATGGTAGAACAGAGGCTGAATATAAATCTCTTTCGAATGCTGCGGCTGAATTACAGTGGCTTTTTCAGTTGCTCCATGAAATGCGCCTCCCTCTTTCTGCTCCTCCGGTTCTATAGTGTGATAACATCGGTGCCACATACCTTGCTGCCAATCCCGTCTTCCATGCGCGCACCAGCACATTGATTTGGATTTTCACCATGTCCGTGAACTTGTTGCCGCTAAACGCATCTCCGTTGCATTTGTTTCATCCAAAGATCAGCTCGCCGATGCTCTTACCATGCCGTTTAGCAATCCACGTTTTTCCACTCTCAAGACCAATCTCCACGTCCTACCTCTTTCCGTGGGATTGCGGGGGCGTATTGAGAATATTACTAGCGATAAATGATTCTCGTATTTATTTCAAAATATTTTGTAATTATGATTTACTTCCTTCCTAAGATATTGAGTGTTATATAAACACATTGTATTCAATCAATGAAATCAATTATTTTCATCACAATATCGATATTTAGTTGTAATATCTGAGTAATAATCACACCAAAACATGAAGATAAACACATCAAGAAAATGAGATGCAATACAATGATAAATGTTCATCAAAATGTGAGGAAGTTTGGGCAGCATATCGGAGACCAACGAAGCTTCATCTTGAAGGCATGTGTTCATGCTACATGATATTGTTGAGGATAACAATATATATATATATGGGCGCCGCAGGGAAGTTTCAAGGGAGCTATGAGAAAATCTATGAATTTATACGAAATTTTAACTCAATAATATATATATATATATATATATATATATATATATATATATATATATATATATATATATATATATATATATATATTGCATTTTTAAAAATAAATAAGTTATTGCTCTACGGGTAAGTAGTATAATATAATTTGATAAGCGATGATTAGAGGCAAAAACAATATACCTTTTTGGTTCTAACATTTTTTTAGAAGGCTTAAAACATATTTGGCTGTCTTGCATGATTGTGACATGGTCGTGGATCGAGCAACATCTAACAATACATAAACATAGATTTTTATTTTATTTTTTAGACGGTTAAGTGACTCATATCTTTGGTAGCGTCCGGAGTGACAAGTGTTGTACACTAGATTTATCACCATATTCTCTTGTATATTAGTTGGCTAGTGGTTTGTTATGATATCAGTCTACATGATCTCGACGGGTTCATAAACCCGTATGACCTGTACCAAACTTGTGGCCCTCCGGGCCCGTTCCCTTTTCCCCCAACATGTCGGTCGGGAACCACCCCGCCCCAACTCAACCCAACCCAACCAGGGGCGGACCCAACATGGTAGGGGTGGGGTGCATGGTCCCCACTCAAATTTCCGGGCGAAGTTACTAATATACCCCTCTAATAATATTAAAACTGTATATGTATATTATTTCAGATAATTCTTAGTGTAATTCTCGATTTAGCTCAACTGGTTGAAAACTTGACTATATATCTTAAAGTCATAGGTTCAAAACTTGGCTCTTGTATCTTTTCAACTTTTTTTTTTAATTTGACCCCACTGCAAAAATTTTCGGATCCGTCACTGAACCAACCCAACCTGAAATTGATCATGTTTACTTGTGGCGGCATGCAGTAATCTTTAAACTTTTCTTCATATCTTATTAAATTATAAATAAAATCACACGTGATCGATTTCCATAGAACTTTAGAATGTTTTATAAT
The DNA here is from genome assembly GCA_024500145.1 of Gentiana dahurica var. dahurica. Classification (NCBI taxonomy): domain Eukaryota; kingdom Viridiplantae; phylum Streptophyta; class Magnoliopsida; order Gentianales; family Gentianaceae; genus Gentiana; species Gentiana dahurica. The sequence continues at coordinate 15,833,360 of CM044906.1, read as the reverse complement.
ATCTTTTTACTATGTTTTTGAACCATGATGTGATTTGTCTTCGTCCTGATGTCCACGTGTCATTATGATTCAACATATATATGGGCCAGTCGATTACGCGTTTTATGATCAAGACCTACATTTAGAATAATCCTTGACTAAGAAAAAAAGAAAAAGAATTCAAAACAACAACAAAAAAAAAAAAAAAAAAAAAAAAAAGTAAGAATCCTTATTGGTACGTTTGAACAACCTGCTCTTAATCCACAATTAATTAACGCAAATTAAAATGCACCGTTTTGGTAATACTTTGTCCATTCAAGAAGCTCTGACTTTGTTCAAGACTGTAATATTCCGATTTTTAGTAAATGGTAGATGTGTCATTTTACGAAAACAAAATATTAGATTAATTCTATTTATGGATTAAAGAATTATAACTATATATATATATATATATATATATATATGGGGGACTGAATGGTAATTAAAGGAAAGATAAACATTTAAATGGTAATAGATCAGTGGGGAGTTTTATTTGGGAAATAACCTCCCCACTAATCATAAAGTTTGTAAAAGTTTTGAAAACACGTTCCTGCAAGTTTGAGAGCAAAAGAGAGGCAAGAATACTCCTCCAAAATTCTGAGTGTTTACTTGGTGATTTTCATATCAAAGTAGGGCACCAGAATAGTGAGGAAACAAGGATCGTTTTGATACAAAGTTTATCAAGTTTCTTCAAGGTATGTGTTTCGGCCCTAAGGGCAGTTTTGATCAAGTTTGGTGTCTTCTTAGATTAATCCATAGTCAGAGATGTTTAGTAACCTTGATCCTAACTAATTCTTAAATTGGTTGTGGATCAAATAGGTTTTCGTCGAAGATTGAAGTTGTGCTATAGATTTTCTGCAAGTTTACTTGGGTTTGGTGCTTGAATCAAGTTAGAGATCTTCTTATTGTGTTATTTCAAGTGTTATAGAGTTGGTTGGTGAGTTTGGAGTTGTTTTGATGCAAGGCTTCATGTGTTTTGATGTTTCAATGTGCTATGATATGGTATGTTAAAGAGTCTTATTTGTTGCTGTTTTTGTTGTTAAACTGATGAAGAACGTGTTGGAAAAGTTGTGGAATCGTGAGAAGTGTTGAAAAATCATGTTTAGGGTTTTCCAGGCAGAATGCGTACGCATTGCTGGAACAGGTTTGGACAAGATTGTTCCAGCAGGTAGAATGCGTACGCACTCCAGTGAATGCGCACGCATTGTTTCTTCAGGTTGTTCAGAGTTGTTCCAGCATGAACAATGCGTACGCATTGCAGGCAATGCAAAATGCACACGCATTGGTTGAACAGGAACTTTCAGCAAGTCTCTGAACCAGTGAATGCGCACGCATTGACCTTAGTTTAAGGGAAAATGATGTTTTGAGCTATGTGTGGAGTTTTAAGTGTTGATTCTTGATCTAATAACACTAAACAAACATGAACAAGCCTTGATTGAGTTTCTGATGCATTTAGTTCCGGCACCGGATGTACTCTTCCAAAGAGTTGAAGTTCGGGACCGTCGGAAGAGCAGGATAGGCTTGTGCTTTGGTGGATTAGTATTCACCAATGTCTGTGCATGTGATAAGACGTTGTGTCTAGATATCTAATTGAGGGAGTGGAGTTGGCTAAGGTGAGGTTTTCCTTGAAAACGCATATGTGGTTAGTTAACGATTAATAAATACACAATTGTGTAGTAAAAGAATAAATACCATGCCATTCTTGGTTAGGCACAAGGCTATATCGCGACATGTGGGCGGTCAGTGAAAGCGAATAACTCTACTGGCCTATAAACTGCTGAATGGTAGAGGGACTTCACCGAACGCGTGCACTATCGGGTTAAACCCGTGGCTATCAGTGTGATCCATTGTTAGGTTGCAAACGATATCTCGTAGTGGATAGACACCATGCGTAGTGCTCTTGAATGCGGGTATAACAAAGATAAGCTAAGTTAGAAACGTTAAGTCGTGACATGTTGATGATCATGAAATGAACCCTAGATTGAGTCGGCTTTATAAAGATAATTTAGTAATCATAATGAATACTTTGTATACTTGTTTAATACAATAGCTTCAATATTTTACTAAGTACCTTTGTACTTACCTCAAATGCATATTTGTTTTGTGTGTTTGAGGTTGAGAAGACGAACAGGTGGATCAAGAGTTTGATGAGGACTTTGAAGATGATATATGATCATTGTTGCTTTTTTATGAAAGACTTCTCTTTGTTGTTTCATAAACTATGTTCCAGATTTTGTTGTATTTCGTTTAAAGTTATGTTGTACTTTTCCTTTGAAACTTTTGTAAGATAACTTGTTGTTTTCTTTAGACATTTTATGATTGTAAGTTCTTTTTCTTTTAACGTTGGCTTTTGTAATCTTTCTATCTTTAGAATGTTGCATTTCTATCTTGTTGTTTCAAAAAAAAAAAAAAATATACCCGAGTCTTTTAGCTTCCGTTAATGCTAAACTTGATGCGACGCAGTAGAGGCTTACATATAATATTGATTTATTTAATATTATATGTGCCGAACGTTTCTTTTCCGGATATGGACTCGGTGTCCGGGAACGGGGCGTTACAGTTGGTATCAGAGCGAAGCCTCCTTTAGGCTCCATTTCTTGAGATAAGTTTCTTTAGATCTTTTAGTAACATTTTGATCTTCTTGATCTTTCAGAATGGTGACAACCAGGAGAGGCGTTCATGAGGCCGGGAGTTTGGGGGTTAGACTTCCTACACCAGTGGTAGGGAGTGGAGTGGTGAGACCTAATGTTCCACCTCAACAGAATCAGACACCGCGGGCTCAACAAGAGCAATCTCCACAGTGGCATGTGGGAGGATCGGTTCAGGTTACCATAGTAAGCGATGTTCCAGCATGTTTGGTACCACCAGTGACAACAGTTTACCCTCCACCACCACCAGTAAGCTATCCTCCAACTTCAGCCTACTCTCAACAACAAACTTTCTACCCTCACCTAGGCCTCTCTGAGAAAGAAGCTCTGATTAATCATATCAAATAAAACCTAGATGCATTTTCCTAGGTGGTTACAGATATGAGAGGATTTGAGGCCGACGTCGCCCTCCATCATCTCAACGTCGACTCTACCTTCAAACCGATACAACAGCGAGGCCAACAATTCACCAATGAAAAGGAAGCTGCGGTTAAGGCAGAGGTCGGAAAACTTCTTCAAGCAGGAATAATCAGAGAGCTAGCATACCCAACTTGGCCGGCAAATTGATGTGATCCGTCACGAGGACGGATTAGCTTGACGTCCACGACGTCGTTTATTTTCTATTATATTATTAGGATATTTTTTAGGATTATTTTGTTATTTTTTTATAGTATTTAGGCGCCACTTTTTGGTATTACCAAACTCCCCTTATGATTTTATTCTTGTAGCCTATATAAAGGCAAACCTTTTATTTCATTAAGGACAAATTCATATTATTTTGATACACAAAATTCATCTTCTTCCTTGGTCTGTGATTGATCAAGAACATCAATTGCGAGTGAGTGATCTTTTTGTCGTAGAGATTGCACCCCTTTCGAGAGTTTATCAGCGTTCTTGAGCAAAGTGTTTAGTTGTTCTTGGCCCTCTTCCTAGACTGCTGCTCGGTTAGGTTAGGGTTTCCCGCTCTCATTGATCCTTTCGTCGATCTCCTGGGATCGTATCGCATCAGTTGGTCGCAGAGCTCAGCGACGAAGGTATCAAATATCCCCTAGTTTGTTCTCTTGTTATTCGAAAATAAAAAATAAAATAAAAATTTGTGATCATACCTGTTCATTTTGCATCAGTCGATCATCATCCTCAAAACAAAAACAAAAAAAAAAATTTGTTTACATACTTGTTCTTCTTGCATCAGTCGATCATCATCCTCAAAACAAAAAAATTTGTTTACATACTTGTTCTTCTTGCATCATTCGGTCATCATCATCAAAATAAAATAAAATAAAAATTGTGATCATACTTGTTCTTCTTGTCCTTCAGCCGTACCCCCCCCCCCAATCGAATTTTGCACAGCCGTACCTAGACCTGGCCAACCAAAACCGAAACCGCCGGTTGGAACCGGAACCGCCGGTTTGTGAACCGCCGGTTTGTGGAACCGTCGGTTGGCCGGTTTGTGATTATTGGAACCGAAACCGGACCTGAACCACCGGTTGGAACCGGCCTCGCCGGAACCGGCCGGAACCGGGTGAAACCGGACCGGAACCAGAACCAGCCCAACGGCTATTTATGCAACGGCTATTTTTTTTTTCTCCCAAACACCCCAAAAAAATTCCTATAAATACTACCTCATTCCTACACCAATCTCTCTCAATCTTCTACTCATTTCTTACATCTTCTATTCATTTCTTTGATTATCAAGTTTGTTTAGTTGTTAAAAACAACAATCAAATTTACTTTACGATACCGAATTTTTGAAGTTGTTCTGATTTAATCGTTACTTCAATTCGGTTTTAGTTATAAGTAAATTTGGTTTTGTATTATATTCAACTAATTTTTTGCAAGTGTAAAAAAAAATTTAAATTTTATAATCAAATTTACTTTACTAGACCGAAATTTGAAGTTGTTCTTATTTAATCGTTACTTCATTTCGGTTTTAGTTATAAGTAAAATTGGTTAGTTAATTTAATTTTTTTTATAACCATTATATGTAATTTAGATTCTGTACAATGTCAAGAAGAGGTGCATCAACACAAGGCAATCGAAATGTTACTTTCCGTGATGACACGGTTGTGCCGGAATCGGATGATCTTGCTGGTGGCTATAGACCCCAATATTATACAGACCCTGTCACCGGTAATCACATTTCGATTCCTCAGTTCGACACACCTTCAGGTTACAATCAAGATGAATTTGATAGTCATTACGACGATTTAATTTCTCAACCTGGAAATTTTAACATCAACCTTAACGAAGATGAAGATAATGATGAAGTCGACGTTGATGATGATCATGATGTATTTCCGAATGCTTCCCGTCCAAGACGAGGACGTGGTGGGAGTCGGCGTGGTGCTAGTGCTAGTGCTAGTGCTGATCCTACTCCTACTCCCGAGTCAGTCGATTTAGATGGTAGTGAAAGTACCCAATCCAAAGCTCAAGAAAAAATGTTAAGATCGAGAATTTTTACTGAATTTTTCACAAAGGTTCATCGGACCGATGAAATAGCATTAGTTAACCCCGGAATTTATTTCTTCAGGGTGTGCAATTTCTGTGGCCAAAAATACCGATTTAAACATGCTGGTGGTTATGGAACGATGCGGGGTCACATTTTAAGTAAACATCCAGAAAAATTGCAAGACGGTGCTTCTCAAACCCAGCTAAACATGCCGAGCTCCAGCGGAGGTAACACTAATCCACTCTTTATTTACATTCGTGATAACTGTAGAGATCTAACCACGGATCTTGTTGCGGGGATGGGTCTTCCTTTTAGCTTTCCTGATAATCCTATTTTCGAAAGCTACATACAAGGTGCTTTGCAGCCAGCTTTTACTCGTATCCCTCGTGCAACGGTTACTAGGGATTTCAAAAATAAATTTATTAAACGCCAAAATATTATTATAGAAAGTTTGAAGAAAAATAAATTCCGAATATGTGTATGTGCCGATATTTGGGAGGATAGGAGGACGAACAATTTTTATTCGGGTCACTGGATTGACAACACTTGGATTGTCCAAAAAAGGTTACTTGCTTTTCGTTTATTTAACGAGACTCATACCGCTTCTAACATTACATCTTTATTAGTTGATATTTTTGAGGAATACGATTTAAAAGGTAAAGTTTTTTCTATTGCGTTTGACAATGCTTCAAACAACACTGCTTCTATTCCCGACTTATCCCAATATTGTGAACCTCTTTGTAACGGTCAATTTTTTCATGTTAGATGTTTATGCCATATTTTTAATTTATGTGTACAGAATGGTCTAAAAGTTTTTTACCATAATATTAATTCGATAAAAACTGCGATTTCACATGTGTTAGGTAGAAATATTCTTGTTAATAAGTGGTATAAATTTCTTAAAGAGAAAGGTCATCGCCCTGTCAAACTGCCGCAAGATGTGCCGCATAGGTGGAACACGACTCATGATCTTTGGAAAAAAACAAACAAAATTAAAAATACCTTTTGTGAATTTTTAAGTGAACGCTGTCCGAGCGAATATCGTTTGTATCCCTCTATTTGGACTTCATGCAAGAAACTGATGGATGTTTTTGAAATATTCAAAAAAATTACAGTATTGTTTTCAAAATGTTATCAACCCACAGCACATTTAGTCTTGCCTGCTTGTGTAGAAATAATTGCGAGTTTGAAACCATGGAACACGACCCAGAATTATTTCAATGTTTAGTGCCAATGAAGGAGAAATGGAATAAATACATGTTGTATATTCCCGACACTTATCTCATTTCTTCTATGCTCGACCCTCGTATAAGACTAGTAGGTTTGTCTAACATGTTAGGTGCTTACTATGATGCTTTGTCTATTACTCATAATGTGCCCCGGTAGATTTTATAGTTGAAGTAGTTAGACTAGAAAATTTATTAAACGCTTTGTATGTTGAATATGAGCGTATGTATGGATTGAAAAATGATGCGGTTCCCAATCCATCCGCAAGTGCTTCTACTAACCCTGCAGGTCTCCTACGGGGACTTCAAAAAGTTCGGGATAAAATGAATTTTAAACGACAGAAGGGAGCGACATCGTCATCCGATCAACGTACAGAGATATCCGAATTTCTAAACACAACATTTGAAGGCTGTGAAATCGATACATTTGATTTCGAGTTCGACTTATTGAAGTGGTGGAAAAGACATGTTAAAGAATATCCAGTTCTAACAATGATGGCGGTCGAGTTTTTAAGTTGCCATGTTTCGACCGTCGCTGTTGAACGATGTTTCAGCATGGTAGGATATGTGCTTACCAATAAAAGAAGTTCGCTTCATCCCACCACTTTAGAGAAGCAAATGCTTTGTCAAGATTGGGTACGAGCCGAGAAGAGGGTGCAACACATTGAGTCAGAAAATAAGAGTCACAGTTCGAAGGCGGTGACACTGAAATTTCAGGAGGAACAAGCGCTCGAAATACCGACATCGATTAAAGGTACGCAATTTATATCTTACTTATATATTTGTTACAATTCATAGAACAACTATAAAAGATTAAAAAAAAAACCTATTAAAAATAACTATAAAAAACATACTACTAAAAACTAAAAAAAACTATAGAAAACTATTTAAAAAACCCGATAGAAACTATAAAAACCTATTAAAAATAACTAAAAATTACCTACTACTTTAAACTAAAAAAAAAGTTTAGAAAACTATAAAAATAAACCATAAAAACCATATACAAACTTAAAAAATTATATGAAATTATATAATACAAACACATAAGAATACTATAAAAGACTACAATAAAACAAACATTTAAAAAATACTTTAAGGAATACAAAAAACAATAAAAACCTATAACAAACCATAACAACACTAGTACACTACACAAAACTTAAAAAAGAATACAAAAAACAATAAAAACCTATAACAAACCATACAACACTATTACACTACACAAAACTAAAAAAAACTATCAGAAACTATAAAAACACCCAAAAAAAACCATATACAAACCTAAAAAATTGTATTAAACTATAAAATACAAACACATATATATACTATAAAACACTACAATAAAACAAACATTTAAAAAACCTTTAAATACTATAAAAACATATAAGAAGACTATAAAAGACTAAAAAAAAAGATAAAAGACTAAAAAATAAACAATAAGAACTACGTTCGCTTTGATTTTTTTATATGTGTTGTGCCTCCGACACGATTACACATAAAAAATACGTAGGCAACCGAATTACCGGTACAAGCGTTGAAAAAAATAACACAATTTACATAAACAATAAGAACTACACAATATATCTCACCTAATATTAATAAAAACAACATTTATAATCAACGTATAATCAACATTTATAATCAACACAATATATCTCACCTATACTTAAAACCGACTCAAAAAATTTATAAAAAAAACTATAAAAGTCTTTACAAAAAAAAATAATAAAAATTACTATATAAACCTTTACAACAAACTATAAAAGACTAAAAAATAAACAATAAGAACTACGTTTGCTTTGATTTTTTTATATGTGTTATGCCTCCGACACGATTACATATAATAAATACGTAGGCAACCGAATTACCGGTACAAGCGTTGAAAAAAATAACACAATTTTTTAAAATAACATTATTTACAACTAAATAAAATAACACAATATTAATATTATTTTTAAAACCAAATAAAAATCTATTTAAAAAATATATATATTACATTCTCTTTAGTAATTATAGTGAAAAAATAATAATTTGGTATTGTAGTGAAAATAATAAGTATTATATAAAAATGAAAAGAAAAAAAAAATTATGAAATTTTAAAACCGTGGCCGGAACCGTGATCTGAACCGGGAGCAAACCGGGTAAACCGTGGAACCGGCACAAACCGGCAACCGCCGGTTTTGAACAGTAAACCGCTGGTTTTTCAAACCGGCGGTTCGTCAAACCGCCGGTTCATCAAACCGCCCAAACCGATACTGTTTGAAACCGCCGGTTCCGGTTCCGGTCCGGTCCGGTTCGTCCATTTGGCCAGGTCTAGCCGCATTCATCGAATTTTGCGGCACGAACTTCCATCGTTGCATTGCTTCCACGATTGACTAGCCCTAATTCCTTCCAATCTTTTGTTTACCATATTGCCCTTAATTGTGTTTGGAGAAAAATAAACGGTCGTTGAATAGCCTATTTTACCCTTATCATTATTATTTGGCAATTTTCGCCCCCCCTATTTTTCTTTATTTGGGGCGAAATTTAGTGAACAAAAGGAGTCAAAAACAGCCTATATCACACCCAGGATGTGCTGATTTTCGACCCAAAAAAAGAAATTCCGATTCTTTTTCTCTTGCATAGCCAAACTATTCTTGTACTCGTATTTTCTTCTATCACCATTTTCCTTCTTCCAAACACTTTTTTTTCCATCCTTATCCTAGTGGTCACATCTAGGTAGTAGGTCTTCGGTTCACTTTTCGGTTGCTCGTATTCTGATTTGCTCAACAAAGGGTGCTCCTACTACTCAGAGAACGAGGGTGAGTGACAAACACGAGTGATTGTGAAACTAAGGCATCTGTGAGGGTATGAATCATTGAAAGGAGATATGTTTGTGGTAAAGAAATCCTTGAGTAGTGTTGAACGTGGAGAATGATTTGCACCGAGAAAATAATTTTCATACGAGGTGTTGGGTTAGTGGGAAGCTTTGCTTAATGAAAATTGATGCGGGAAGCTGTGCCAATGTCATAAGTGCTGGTTTTGTCTCCGATTTAGCTATTCCTACGACACCTCATCCTCAACCATATACGTTGCAAGGGCTCAGTGATGTTGGTCAAGTGCGAGTTACCAAACAGGCCTTAATATCTTTTAATCATGGTAGGCTCGATGATGAGGTTTTATATGATGTAGTCCCTATGCATGCTTGTCATATCCTACTGGGGAGACCGTGGCAATATGATAGGAGAGTTGCGTATGATGGGTATAAGAATAGCTACACATTTCTCCATAAGGGGAAGAGATTCACACTCCGTTCTTTATCCCCCGAAGCTGCCTACAAAGATCAATGCAAATTGGCAGCCAACCGTGAGGCAGCTCATTTGAAACATGAATCTGAAAGGGCGCAAGCCTTGGCTGCAACAAACAACGACGAGAGTGTTACCATTCAAGATGAGGTAGTCCAAGAGTTTATGGTGGCAGATGCAATCACCGAGGAGAATAAGCATTTGGCAGAAGTAGTTAACGATGATGAGGCAATTGTTGTGGCCGAGATAGTGCACAGGGATCATACAGTCATTGATTGTTATGTTGCGAGTGATGTTGAGTGTTAGGAGTTTCATGATCGTTGTGGTGAGTTGGAAAGCGCTGCAAGTGGTCGTCAAGTTGTTGATGCGCAAGTGGAATTGTCTGAAGCGTCTAGTGTGGATAAAGAAGAAGATTTTATGTTACTAAACTCTAGTTCCAGCCTTGTTGAATCTTCTTGGTAGGTACATGATGATCATCCACATGAGGTGGACCCCGGGCTGTTGGATATCTCCAATGCAGTCCCTATGTTGTCTTTGGTTTGTGTTGATCCTGATCCCATTGGTGGCAAACCGGAGCATACACTCATTGACCCATTTGTCGCACATATTGATGTCTATCCGCGTAAGAGTTGCTATGACTATGTTGCTGCCAGTCTGAGCTTCATCGACATCTATATCAAGCCGAGATACTTTTTGTATGTTCCGTTGGTGAAGCATGGCTCACGATATCAGCATACAATTAATCTGAAGCTGTGTATTCGCATGTTATTTGATCCCGGTATATTATTGCTGATTTTTGCGGGTTGTTCAAGGTTGGTGCGTGTTGCAGAATTTTACGATGTCCTTTTGATTCGAGGACGAATCCTTTCCAATCGGGAGGTAATGATGTGATCCGTCACGAGGACGGATTATCTTGACGTCCACGACGTCGTTTATTTTCTATTATATTATTAGGATATTTTTTAGGATTATTTTGTTATTTTTTTATAGTATTTAGGCGCCACTTTTGGGTATTACCAAACTACCCTTATGATTTTATTCTTGTAGCCTATGTAAAGGCAAACCTTTTATTTCATTAAGGACAGATTCATATTATTTTGATACACAAAATTCATCTTCTTCCTTGGTGTGTGATTGATCAATAACATCACTTGCGAGTGAGTGATCTCTTTGTCGTAGAGATTGCACCCCTTTCGAGAGTTTATGAGCGTTCTTGAGTAAAGTGTTGAGTTGTTCTTGGTCCTCTTCCTAGACTGCTGCTCGGTTAGGTTAGGGTTTCCCGCTCTCATTGATCCTTTCGTCGATCTCCTGGGATCGTATCGCATCACAAATGTAGTGATGGTGAAAAAGCATAATGGAAAGTGGAGAATGTGTGTTGACTTCACGGACATCAACAAGGCTTGCGCAAAGGATCCTTATCAACTTCCTCGAATCAATCGACTAGTTGATTCCATTGCAGGTTTTGAGGTCCTCAGTTACTTAGATGATTATTCGGGATTTCATCAGGTACGAATGGCTGAGTCCGACAAGGAAAAAACGGCCTTCAGAGGTGCTAGGGGCCTTTATTATTACGAGATGATGCTCTTCGGGCTAAAAAATGCGGGTTCAACTTACCAGAGGATGGTCAACAAAGTTTTCAGCTCGCAGATCGGGAAAAACATGGAGGCTTACATAGATGATATGGTCGTCAAGTCTACAGGTGACGGCCACGCCGTCGACCTCCAAGAAACCTTCAACAACATCCGGAAACACTTAATGAAACTCAATCCGGCCAAATGTACATTTCGTGTCCAGGAAGGTAACTTTCTGGGGTTCATGGTTAGTCGCCGAGGGATCAAGCTAATCCGGAGAAAATTCAAGCTTTGCTCGATATGCAGGAACCTACCACAATCAAGGAGGTTCAGAGGCTCAATGGCAAAATCATCGTGATGCAAAATTCCTAGGGTTCCAATCTCACCGGTAGTGTACCGGGTCAATTGTAGTCTAGTGTGGTGGTCAAGGTCGTATCCCAAGGGAAATGTGAGGTTAAACACTAATTCGTTATCATTATCTTGATCCGGATCACAGTGTTTGTGTAAAAGACTAATAGCTAAATATAACGGTTGTCAAACGATAAAAGAAATCAACTAAGATGATCTTTAGTTCAAGTTATCTCCCTTAAATTGATTGGAATTGATCAAACTACCTCCTTCCATTGATGTTCTATTGCGAGAAAGGTGCATTCCTAAACATGTAATTTTTCCTCATACGAGCGTATAAAATCACACTATGCCTTATCCTTGGTTAAAGCACCTTAAACCTAATGACTTGACACGATGAACACTTGAATGCAATACTCCACGGATAAGGAACCGAATTCTGCTAAGGTCGATTCTACCTTCCGTCCCTCTTGCCCTCGTCTCACAACTAACGTCTCCGTTCGGTGTCTACTAGCTGTGTGGGTACATACATTGGTTAATTACTCCAATATACATATTATAAATCAAAGCAAGCAAGAGGATTTCCAACACAATTAAAGCTAGCAACAAACACAATTGTTTTCAAATAACAAAAGGATTAACTATCATTACTATATCATCTTAGCCAATACAAAGAACTAGCCACTCATGATTATAACTACTAACAAGTTAAAACTAGCATTCATAATGATAAGAACAATTAGATCAAAGTAAAAATCATGAGAATACCAAATTCGATTGATGAACTCGAGTTGAGGTTCATCCACTCCAGTTTTGATGAAAATAAAACACAAGCTAGTTGCCTTCTACATCCATTGAAAGACTTGAGTTCCAAAATGATGAATCTAAAATGTTTACATAGATATAATTGTTAAAATGGTAGAATTTTTGGCTAAGGGAAGCCTCAGGATCAAGTTGCCTGCAAGTCTCTCTTCAAACTTCTCCAACACCCCACACCTTCTTTTGTCTCTGTTCTGCAATAGTTAAATTGCAAAATCCGCCTTTTTGAATAATTCAGCGTGCGCCATGGTGTTCATGGCCTGCGCCAGGCATGACAATAGTTGTTGAGATTTGACATCCATTTAATGCATCTGCTGTTAAACCCTTTGATGTCTCGGCCCGTGCCAAATTATGTCTCGGCCTGCGCCAAGACATCACCAAATCTGAGACTTGCATGAAATGAGCCGAGAACTCCCCATTTTTCTTCTTCAGTTTCCTTCTTCTACTAGATGGTTCGTTCCGGTTTCAATCTTGGATAATTTACACTCCCACTATCACTGTGAAATATCAAAGCCAACGTAGCATAAGTAATTATGATAATAAATTATAATAGATAACTCTACAGGATTGATAGAATGTTGGTTAGTTGTTGCGCCATCACAATTAAAAACAACTCGATTTATTAAGATATTCACTGTAATCGAAATGGATTATTACTATATATTCAAAGAATTGGGGTAAAACATCATGGAAATTCATCATCCGGTTGACATACATCACATCGCTTTGGGTCGTTTTATCTCAAAATCAGTAGAAAAATGCCTCTCATTCTTCAAAATACTCAAAGGTGACAAATCTTTCTCATGGAGTAAGGAAGGTTCTCAAGATTTTCAAGCTTTCAAGGAATATCTAAGGAAACCGCCTCTTTTGGTCAGCCCTGTAGAAGGAGATGTTTTGTTTTTGTACTTGGCAGCCTCGGACCGGGCCATTGCCGCCTTACTTGTCAAGGAGCCCGGATCCCTCCAAAATCCCATTTATTATGTAAGCAAGGCTCTCAGTCCGGTGAAGAGTCGTTATTTAAATGTTGAAAAGTTGGCCTGCTCGCTTGTTATCGCTGCCCATAAACTCAGGGGCTATTTTACTTCACACACTATCATTGTCTTAACAGACAGCCCGATGCGCCAAATTTTACATAGACCCGACCTTTCAGGTTGCCTGCTTCGATGGGCTATCGAGATTACCGAGTTTGATATTCGATATCAACCGAGGAAGGCTATCAAAGCTCAAGCATTACCAGATTTCATTGTCTAGACGAGCTTCAGTTTGACACAATCAAGCTCGCTTGTACCATTCGAGTCTGCTCCGGCCTCAAATAAGCCCAATCAATGCTGGCAGTTATATGTTGACAGAGCATCGAGTCAGAAGGGATGCGGGGCCGGTGTTATTTTGATGGAGCCGGGGATGACAAAAGAGATAGAAAAAGCTCTAAGGTTTGAGTTCCCAGCCACAAACAATCAAGCCGAGTATGAGGCAGTAATAGCCGGACTTAAGCTTGCAACGGAAATAAAAGTGGAAAATGTTGAAGTCTATTGTGATTCTCAGCTCATCGTCATCCGAATCTCAGGGGACTATGGGACGCATTGCGGCATCCCTGAGATTGTCAAACGATTGAGATCTAACTTCAACTATTGCGAATTCATCAGAGTTAGAAGAGAGGATAATGAGCGAGCAGATTATCTCTCCAAGTTGTCTCTTGAAGAAGAGATAGTGGATCCTTCAATAATGGTGGAATATCTTGTTGTACCTACAATTGAAATAACGGAAATCATGGAAATCGATGCACCAACGCCGATTCCTTGTTGGATTGATGAAATTCAAGCTTACATAGAAATAGGCACCTTGCCTGCAGACACAATTAAGGCCCGAGCTCTCAGAAAAAGAGCAGCCAGGTATATCATAAACGACGGAATGCTTTATATGAGATCCACCAAAAAGCCTTTATTGAGGTGTGTCCGAAAAGAAGAAAGCGAAAAAATACTCATAGAGCTTCACCAAGGAGTGTGTTGGGGCCATCCCGCTGCCACTCCTTGGCCCAGAAGGTTGTAACAGCAGGATATTACTGGCCGACAATCCTTAAGGACTCGGAGAAATTAGTCAGAGAATGTCCGGAATGCTAGAAACATGCGGACATCCCAAGACTACCATCAGTTGAATAGAGCATTGTGGTCTCACCTTGGCCTTTTGATATGTAGGGACTCGACCTCATCGGACCCTTCCCTTCGGGAAGGGGTGGATGCAAAGTTATCATAGTTGCTGTGGATTATTTCACAAAATGGATCGAGGCCAAACCCTTTGTCAAGATAGGAGCAAAGGATGTAGTTTAATTCCTACACGATCATACATGGTCTCGCTTCGGCATCCCGCGGGCAGTGATGACGGACCATGGACCACAGTTCAAGGATAAATTTTCAGATTTTTGCAAAGAGTACAACATCAAACACTGGCAATCATCTGTAGCTTATCCTCAAGATAATGGCCAAGCCGAGGCCGGCAATAAACAAATAATCAAGATGCTTAAAAAGAGTGTAAGTGAGAAAGCAAAGGCTGGCGGTTGGGTCGATGAGCTCCCCGCCATATTATGGGCACTCCGCACCACAATCAAAACACCCACCGGAGAAACACCGTTTGCTCTAACTTAAGGATCGGAGGCCATGACTCCTATTGAAATGGCGCTTCCACATATCAGGGTTGTTGTATATGATCGAATGGACAATCTACTCAACAGAGAGATTGACCTAGACCTCGTAGAGGAAAAAAGGTTAGCGACGTACCATCGGCTCATGAAACGATGGCACGACAAACGAATCCGTGACCATTCCTTCAAGGTCGGCTATTTCATTTCGAAACAGGAAGGCCAATGGTCTTCAACCCGATAGGGGCAAGCTTACGGCGAACTGGGAAGGCCCCTATCAGGTCACAAGAGAAGTCAAAAAAGGGACTTATATTCTTAAGAATCAACAAGGCTTCGAGCTTAACAGACCATGGCATGCGGACAACCTCAAAAGGTACTACATGTAATAATCGGCTAGGGTTATGGCAATCCTCTCGTTTACGACGTGAGTGATTAAGCTTTCTTACTTGTAACTTTCACTCGCCTAATGGGGTGAGGCGAACTTAATAAAGCCTGATTTTACATTTATCTTTTAGTTCATGTTTCATATCCCTAAAGCATGTCCGCTGCATGTATCGATGTGATTTTTGACATAATTTTCAACAAAGTCCTTGGACTCATTCTGGACAGTTATTCCAGATACGCCCGCAAGCTTACAACTCCGAATCTTATCTGAAACAAGGGGGCCGGATACTACTATACCGGACTCAAAACAGATCGGACTCAATAAACACAGGAAATTCGATCAAAATACAACATACTTTCGAACACAAAAAGAACTTCATATATTCTGAAAATGAAAGAAATATCGTTACCAGTTAAGCAATGCGGGATGAAGAAAAGTTTATACAAAACAACATCATACATAGCGAAATCAAAATAAAGTTTATACAAATCTAGGCATCGTCAGGCCGCATATCTACATTGCCGACATTCTCAGCGCTAAGGGAAGGATGCAACATTCTGTCAGAATTAGCATCGGATTCAGTTTGCTCGGCCTCTTCTTGATGGCCAGCCTCTTACCGAGTAGTCTGAGTCACTAATTATCAAAGATTTTTAGCTTTGACCGGAGGTGCCTCCCAACCATCAGCATAAGTTTCCAGCTCAATATCAGTGTAAGGGATGGAAGGGTGATAAACCCTCAAGTGATCGGAGAAAGGAGGGGTGACGATGTAGAGTCTCAAGACTTGGAACGTCACCGCCCCGAGCCCACGAACATCTTGCGAGGTGATAAATGCCTTGATCATACCCCATCAAGAAGTTTTCTCCGGCGGCCTCCTTCCTCACGGCCTCTATCCGGGCTTTAACCCCGAAACTCAAATCAGCCAGCCTCTGCTTCAGATCAGCAGTCACCTTTTGTTTGGCTTTCTAGTAGCCCCGGACTTGGTCGACTTGCGCCTGTAGATCCTTCATAGATTGAGCGGCCTCTTTATCCTTCTGAGTCAGCTCGCGGTTAAGATTTTAAAGACGCTCGGAGTTCGCCTAGGCCTCAAGTTAATTCTTCTTTTCCTCAGCCAGCTACTTCTTCAGCTCAGCATTCTCAGCAAGTTGCCTCTTCAGTTCGGCATTCTCGGCCTCAGAAGCACTAAGCCGAACCTTCAGGTCTGCCGCAACCACTTTAGCGGCCTTCAGCTCCTTACCAACAGTCGAGCTCGACGAAATGGTCTCCTTATAGTCCGTTATAAACTGCTTAAAGCCCGTGCCGACCTGGAAAAAGAGAAAAGAAAAAAAAATTAAAAAGGGCCGATTGAAAAATATGAAAGCAGAGGAAAAGTAAAGAGCGAGCAGATGTTTACCATGCTCACCGTTGCCCCGTACAAGCCCCACAAGTCATCGATGTTCTATAAAAAAGCATGACGGGGGTCGGTCTGATCCGATAGTACTATCTGGTCCGCGATACCGCGACCAACCTCCAACTGGATGGGATTGGGTAGGCTCCACTTCAAATGCCTCAGTGGGGCCACATAGGCTATCGCCCTAGGCATGTCAATGGGTAGCTGGCGCATGAAGTCCCTATCCGGCCAGACAGCAGGATGACCCTGAGGTCCAACGGGTACACCAGCAAAGGGCACCATTGCGGTCGTGCCCGCAGATAAGGATTTATCGGCCACAGATTTGCCTTGATCAACAACATCTTTGGATATATCCTGAGAAGAGGCGCCGACCTTCGGCTGGGTATCACCCATCTTGGATTTCTTGGGTTGACGAGCCTCCTTCTCGCCATCCCCACCCCCAGTGGGGTCGGACTCATCAGCAACTCTCATTTTCTCGACACCCGGAGCCTTAGTAAGAACAGTCTGTTTCAGAGTTTTGGCCGCTCCAGCTTTCACCACAGTTTGTTTAGCAGGGGGCAAGGCCACTTTCCCAACGGTAGATTTTGAGGCTCCACGCACTGAAGATGCACCCGCCGAGTCCTTGCGGACGTCAACCATTGAAAGGTCGGTCTTAAGCCCCTTCAACGCACTGCTCCTATTCATCTCACCGGAGGTCTTCCGGGAAGCGAGCAAATTGCGTTGCCCCAAAGCATCCATGGTACCTGCAATGGGATAGCATTAATCAGTACATAGTCAAGAAACAGAAAATGAAAGAAGGCAAATTGAAACAAATAATAAACTAATGAAATCTTACTTGGAGCCCGATTTGAAGGATTGCCTAAACAAATCAGACACCGAGAGGGCATGCATCTACCAAAAGGATATTCCCCATACCAATCGGGGTCACAAGGCAATGGTTCAACCACTACCAACGGATCCCCGATACCCGCTCCGGAGAGTCCGGCCATCCTAACAAAAGGTTGGTCGACGTCAAATAGGAGTCTCCAATTTAAAACCCGATCTTGACCCTTCCATTTTTGAGTATACCAGAGCAATTCTTTGAGCTCGGCTATGAACTCGTCATCAGCATCCTGAGTTGCCATATCCGCCAAATGATCGGCTTTACCGGAGTTCGCAGGAATTTTCTCAAATGGCCAACCAATTTGAGACTCTACCCAAATACACCTCTTGTTCCAGTCAGACACCTTATCGGGAAGATCAAATGAAAGTCGGGGTCTACCGCTGCTCGACCTACTGCGGGGTTGAATCTGGCCATCTTCACATTTCTTGTTGAAACCGTAGAAGTAAATAAGACCGGCAGTGATGGTTCTCACCCGCGTAGCCAGGTTATCACTATAAAGGCCATCACTACTTGGAAAGTCCCAAGTGTAAAGTCGCATGGCATGACCCGAAACTCCTCCATAAATCTTATGAAAAAGGGGTCGAAGTCCGGCAACGATATGGTCGTAGTGCAGCCAAACGTAATCTATGTCATCTCGGCCACAAACGGGGATTATATTGGTCACCCCCATACTGGCGAATCGGTAGTCAGCCGGAATGTCATAAGCCATCAGGGATTGGGTATAATCAGACTGATCTCAGATCTCCTCTATCGACTGCCAACTTCATTATTGAAACGTTTTTGATCGTCCAACTCACGCTTGGCCACAACGGACCTCTCTTTGCACGGTCATTTCTTTTGTTCATAAGGGGCCATGATTTTCTTTGGGTCCACAGTATTCTTGGGTGCCGCAGTTTACTTCGTTTCCATGACTTAGATGAACCCCGCACTTCGAGCAGCTGCCCCTCGGGTCACTACCTCTTGGATTTTATCAATAAGACTACTCAAATTTTGCTTGGTCTTGATCATCGACCTCACCTCCGGCTGCACCCTCACTGATAACCTCGACCTCCTCATCGCCAGAGTCGGGCTCATCCGCCTCATCGTCGGCTATCTCCTCTTCAACTACCTCTTCCTTGTCGCTCATGTCCACCTCCTCCGAGCCATAACCGAAAGCAGTGCGGACTTCTTCATCTGATTCGGTATGTGATTTTGAGGACATCCTGGAAAAACACAGGGTGGAGTGGAACAGTTAATCGCCTAGACATGGAAGTCGGGCCGAGGTGCGTATAATCACACCCCGACACCTCACCCCTCCGTTTTCCCTCAAAAGGTAAACCCAAAAGAAAAAAAACCCTAGTAAACACAAATAAGCCCTGGTATCATCTGGGCATCTATCTATCGATGAATTTCTGGGGAAGAGCACTTGCATATTGAAGCACAAAAGGTTGAACTTACGATTCACACTCAAAGGGATCCTAAACTCTAGTATCGTTTCTATCAAATATGGCCTTCAAACAAAAGGAAAAACACGCTTGAAATCAAACGGAATCATACCTGAGGATATTGAAAGCTTGAACAACGATCGGAAACTGAAACTCCGTCTGAATTCACTTGCACTCGCCGGAATTCTTTCGCCTCTTCTGCCGGAAAATGTTTCAAAAAAAGGGAAAAGTGTATAAATAGGGGAGAGAGCCCCTATTTATAGGCAGGAAATTGGAGGGAAGTGTCGATTCGGATTTGAAATTCAAAAATAATTATTACTAGGAACGTTTTTCGATATCCCTCAGCCAATCAGAAGACGCGGCATTTCATGTCAAACGTCATGTCATTAATGCAACCGACGTGACATTTCACGAACCGATGCGACCTCTATCCAATTTGGTTCATGGCTTTCCCCTTATGCTCTGGCTTACGGCCTCAACCCAAAATGGCTCACGGCCTCGGCTTACGGCCATCTAAGCCTGTGCTTCAATGCACATCATACATCAGTAATTCGCAATGCGATATCAACACTGATTCGAGCCCGATAACCATTATCGGCATGTAAGCGCATTCATTTCATAGCACGGCATATAAGCCTATTCGCTCCATAGCACGCCATCTAAGCCTGTCCGCTACAATGCATAGCATAACGTCAGTAATTTGCAACGCGATATCAACACTGATTTTAGCCCGATAGCCATTATTGGTGTCTCTCTGTCACAAACGACCACATTAGGGTGTGGTTCTCTACTTCTTATTTGAACTCTACTCTCCGCCTCGACGGAAACGCAAGGCAAAGAGTAGGGGCCATCGATATACCCGAACCAGATTGGAACGCGAGCATCTAGATTGGGCCTGATTCCAAACCCAACAATTGATGATGGGACTCCATCCCGCTTGTCCGTAGTCAATAAGCCGGACACACCTTCACTCCGACACCTCGGACACATTGGAGGCTATCCATATTATCAGGCTGGCTAAGCTTCGAATTAATGACATCAAGACAAAGGAAGATATGAGTCCGACCTACTATCAAGTCCGTTGTCCGATGATCTTGTCCTGACAGCTGTCCGGTCAACTCATGTATAGTTACTCTTAATTATATACTTTTAAATATTTTGTCATGCTTAGGTTAAACCGACTTATCCTTTGCCTATATATATGGGTGAACATTGTACTAGAAAAGGATCCATGAAGTAATATATACAGAGCTACTCTGTCAATTTGTCAGCTCACTTGTGTTCTTATTCATAAGCATCAATCCGACCACCTTGTTCTTGATAACCACCACCTTCTCACTTGAGAAATCACACGTAAACAGCCATATATTCTCACAGTATAAATGTTACCGCAAACTTGATATATGCGACTATACCAGCAAGGATAGAGGCTCTCCCGAAGCTACCCAAGAGGCGTTGAGTGCCCTCTTGGATCCGTAGACGGGTGTCCGGGTCAAATGTCCCAAAGTAACGGTAAGAGGAAGCACCGGCTAAATCGATCAAAGCACCTTCTACCTCGAGACCATTCTCCTTTTCCATGGAGTTTTCTACAGAAATGCTCGTAGGAGTCGAAGCTCTAGCTCTCACCATCAAGGAAGAACAGAAGGGAAGCAGAATTTAAATGGAGAACAGAAGCAATGAAGACTTACGTTGAATATTGTCGGATATATCCATGCTTTATGCTTGCCAGAACGTGATGTAACGGTTGATATGACAGGTGCTATAAGCCTCAACCTGTACTCGAAAACCGTCTCTTGAAATGGGCGGGAGACGCCTCGTATTTCAAAAAACATTAAGACAGAAGTTATGACATGACAATGCCACCTGGCATTGTTGACTATATCCACCCTGGTACAGTAGAGGTCGAGCTCCAGCCCGGCCAGATCAGGCCAGCCTAAGAGCCACAGAGCATCTAACTCAGATCCGACCTGATCTCAAGATTTAAGCTGGATCTGGGGGGCTTATGACGATACCAGATTTCACCACTCTACGTGTCAAGCACATGACACCCTAAATAATGGCAAGAGTATGCTTAACGGCCTAGCCATAAAGGGCTAGGAGTTCCATCATGGGCTTAAGAGCCGAATTGAGTCCTCGTAGAGGAAGGTTGTTCGGGTCATTCCCCAATCCACCGCAGGTCGGCAAGGAGCGGACCTGTTTAAATAGTGTCCTAAACCCAATGGGGTTGGACCGGATCAAACCGGGTCGGATCATTTCTACTATTTCTTTATGATTATACATATATAATAAATGGCTTTTCTGTTTTCGTATATTTGTTCTTTTAAAGAACCAATTATGAATTGTTATATGATAACGTCCTTAGTATTAAACTGTGAGAGAGAAACCATGATAGGCGATTATGGTTGATGAGATCTCTAATCACTTTAATAAGTTTGATACTTAAATGTCTCTAGGCTGATGTACTATTAAACAAGGCATTGATAGTACGCACAGACTAGCACGTATTAGATGTCTTCTATCTTTAAGGGCAGGGATAGATCTCGTCTATCGAAGTGTGGAGACACTTGGACTGTACGTGGACGTGTATTAGAGAATGCGTATGTTAGACTGACCCACTTACACTGTTAAGTGTCACACTATGTGACGGTTGTGTAATTATCCTTAGGACCGGAGTCTACATGGCGTCACGGTGTGGATTGTCATGCTTTGACACTATTGAGATTTCCCCTAACCATAGGGCGATCATGCAGAAGTGATTGGGTGTGATACTGAAGCATGCGGAGTATACATGTTAGGTCGTCTGGGAATCGCGTACCCTATGAATAGGGGTGAATATCCGAAAGGGCCTTCTTATAAGGAATGTCCTAATCTCGTGAATCTTTGAAAAGTGGAGGTAAATGAGTTACTTCGAGAGAGCATGATATCCAGATTATAAGATACGGACGTTAATTTTGACACTCGACAATGCATTGATCAAAGTCCGTTGTAAAATATTTGAAAATGGAACTAGCTAAGACAATGCTTTGATCCAACGGACTTTCTTGACTATGATAAAGTTGGTTACCTGCCTTCCTTCCTAAGATGTTCAAGAGTGTGGACCGGTGTGTTCCTCGACTAGCAATCCCCCTTCTTTCGAATGAATGAGATCACTTTATGCCTCCTTCTTGACTTAGGTACCCTAAGGCTAATGATTTGACATGATATGCACTTGAACACAAGCCGAAGCTACCCTCGGATAAGAAACTGAATTCCACATAAGGTCAGTTTTACCTTCCGATTCTTCTACCTCTTTCCCACACTCAATATACCCTTTCGGTCTCTACCAAGTGTGTGTATGCAAACTAGGGTTAATTACTTCCTAGATTGCTAGCAACAACATCAAGTAGAAGAAGGCTCAACACTACAAGAAACTCAAATGCAAACATACCAAGTCATTCAACAATCAAAAGAATCCATCTTCACTTCACATTATCTTAGCTAGTGTGAAACTAGCCACTCATAGTTATGAGTTCCAACATGTCAAGGTTAGAATTCATAACAATGAGAACAAATTAAACAAAAGTAAAGGCTAAGAATAATACCAATCACAAGCTAACAACTTGAAAAAGGAAAACTTGCATTCAACCTTCAAAACTCCAATGGAGAGAATGTATCCCAAAAGCTACAACCTTTTCATCCAAGGAATCAAGTCAAGTATTCTTAATGTTTACACTTGCAATTTAAAATCTAAAGTTATGATAACTTTCGCTAGAGGAGCCTTGAAAGTGGAAGTGTCTTCAAGTCTAGAGAAAGAGTATGTTATTTTCCGATCCCCTCCAAATGAAGTCAAGAATAAGCTTTAAAACTTGAAATCCGGTCTTATCGGCGTCCTCCGTCTGTGCACTCAGCGTGCACCGATTCTGGCAGGTAGCTGGGTGAGTCAGAATCAATAAATGCTGCTCAAACTTCCAACTGTCAAATTCCGGCGTCCACCGTCTGTGTACTCGGCGTGCGTCGACTGTCTAATCTTGGCTTGATTCTTTAACATATTCAACAAGAAACCTCTCTAAAGCTCGATGGACTGCTTCTAGCTCTAACAAAACTAATATATAACCTGGGTATCTGCAAAACAAAGCCAAAAACGATACCCCGCATAATTCCGAAAACAAAACTTGGCATAAAAGCCTAAAATTATAGGGTTAGACAATTAAAATTTAATTACAACTTTTGATCTATTTCGTCACATAATTGCATGAATTTGATATAAAAGCGCCACTAAAATCTTAAGAATTGGGATAAAAATACATCATTCGGTTGAGCATTTCATGTCTCTTGGAGACATTTCCCCATTCTGGCATGATTCACAAGACTTAGCAAAACGGTGTGCATCTTTATAAACGGATGGCCAGTAGAAGCCGCATTGCAAAACTTTGTATGCCGTTTTCCACCCTCCATTGTGTCCAC
The DNA here is from genome assembly GCA_024500145.1 of Gentiana dahurica var. dahurica. NCBI lineage: Eukaryota > Viridiplantae > Streptophyta > Magnoliopsida > Gentianales > Gentianaceae > Gentiana > Gentiana dahurica. Next base: position 15,809,843 of record CM044906.1, on the reverse strand, counting down.
CAACTTCCTTTCCATGGCAAAAGGATAATATACTGGAAATTTCACTATCGGGGACACTTCTTCTTATTATGCCATCGGCACATCTCTGGAATAGATCTAGTTTCTCCCAATAGTAGAATTTCAAGTCATGGAAGAATTTTTTCTTTTTCTGCCATGTCCAGGAAGGGGGGATGTATCCGCAAGAAAAATAATTTACAATGTTACCTAACCATGGAGAATTTTCTTTTGGCTTTGGCTCAGCATCAAGAAGTTGCAATGTCGGTGGAGTGTCAATTACCATAAGCTGTTCATCCGGGAAGGTGTCTTGTATCTCTCTCCTCTTCCCTTCGTCTACTGTGTGCTCCAATCGGCTCAGATGATCTGTTACTACATTCTCACCACCTTTCTTGTCCATAATAGTGATATCAAATTCTTGCAGCAGCAAAATCCATCTCAAAAGTCGTGGCTTCACATCCTTCTTGTTTAACAAGTATTTCAACGCCGCATGGTCTGTGTATACAATCACCTTGGAGCCTACTAGATAGGATCGAAACTTGTCCAGAGCAAACACTATTGCCAGAGCTCCTTCTCAGTTGTGGCATAATTTACTTGCGCATAATTCAAGGTGTGTGAGCATAGTAGATTGCCTTTAAAACCTTACCATGGCGCTGCCCAAGTACCGCTCCAAATGCTAAATCACTCGCATCGCACATCAGCTCAAATGGCATGGACCAATCCGGTGCAACCAAGACAGGTTCACTTATTAACTTCTGCTTTAACGTTTCAAAAGCTTCCATGCACTTGTTGACAAACACAAAAGGTATGTCCTTCTCTAACAAATGGCTAAGAGGCTTGGCTATTTTTGAAAAGTCCGCAATGAAGCGTCTGTAAAAACCTGCATGTCCAAGAAATCCTCTTAACGTCTTCAAATTAACTAGTGGTGGTAGCTTCTCAATCACTTCAATCTTAGCTTTATCGACCTCCATCCCTTCTTCAGAAATTTTGTGACCCAACACTATGCCATCTGACACCATCAAATGGCATTTCTCCCAGTTCAGAACTAAGTTGGTGTCCTCATATCTCTGTAAAACCTTCTCCAAATAACTCAGACACTCATCAAAAGAATCTTCAAATATACTGAAATCATCCATGAATATCTCCAGAAATTTCTCCACCATATCAGAAAAAATAGTTGTCATACATCTCTAGAATGTAGTAGGTGCGTTACATAAACCAAATGGCATGCGTTTGTAAGCAAAAGTGCCATAGGGGCAAGTGAAAGTTGTCTTCTCCCGATCTCCCGCTGCAATGAATATTTGTAGGTATCCCGAGTAACCATCTAGAAAGCAGTAGAATTTGTGCCCGCTCAATCGTTCCAACATTTGTACGATGAATGGGAGCGGGTAGTGATCCTTCTTAGTATGGTCATTATGTTTTCGAAAATCAATGCACATGCGGTATCCAGTCACTTCTCTTGTCGGGATCAACTCATGTTTATCATTCTCCTTCACTGTAAAACCTCCCTTCTTCGGTACCACTTGCATTGGACTCACCCACTCACTGTCTGAGATTGGAAAAATAATACCCATCTCTAAAAGCTTTATCACTTCCTTCTTGACAACTTCTTGCATGTGTGGATTTAGTCTGCGTTGTTGTTAGATACAAGGTTTCTCATCATCATTGAGTATGATCTTATGTACAAAAATCTCGGGACTGATGCCTTGTATGTCTGCAATACTCCATCCAAATGCCTTCTTATGCATTCTCAACAACTTATCTTCATGCGAAGTGGTTAGTGATGATGAAATAATAACAGGAAGTAACTTATCATCTTCAAGAAATGCATATTTAAGTTTAGAGGGCAGTGGTTTCAACTCGAGATCTCTCGGTGGTTCAATGATTGAGGGCTTTAGTACCGGCCCTGTGAGTTCCAACTCCAAAAACTTATGCCAAGGTTGTTTGATAAAATCTCCTCCTGCATTCAAATGAAATAGTTCCTAACGCATCTCGTCATCTTCCTTTTCTGCTTCATAATCGGAACACGATAGGCATTCCTTCAATTTGTCCTTGAATTCCTGCACGTTAGTTTCCTCCAAAGACATAGGAGACATAGTTTCAACAAAAGAACAAGAATCATGCAAAGTATATGGGTGCTTCATAGCTTTAAAAACATTGAAAGTTACTGCATCCTCATTTACTCTCAAAATCACTTCACCTCGCTGGACATCAATTAGGGCTCTAGCTGTAGCTAAGAAAGGTCGGCCCAAAATAAGGGGTGTAGAATAGCCAGACTCCATTTTCATCACTACAAAGTCCACGGGGAAGTAGAACTTATCAACCTTGACTAATACGTCTTCGATGACTCCTTTTGGACGTTTAATAGACCTATTTGCAAGTTGGAGAGTCATCTGCATATTCTTAAGTTGACCAATTCCTAACTTGACATAATCCTCATAAGACATTAGATTAATGCATGCACCAAGATCACACAACACCCTCTTAAACAGGAAGCCCCCAATCTCACAAGGGATAGTGAAACTCCTGGGGTCCTCTCGTTTAGGGGGTAGCTTGTGTTGTAACACGGCGGAGCATTATTCATTTAGAATCACATTCTCATATTCTTTAAGACGCTTTTTATTAGAAAGAATGTCTCTGAGAAACTTCCCATAAACAGGCATATTCACTAATGCTTCTATAACATGAATGTTAACTGTAAGATGGCTAAAAGTCTTTAGGAATTGTGCATACTTTTTATCTACCTGCATCTTTTTAACTTGCTCCTTAGGTGGGTAAGGTAATGACTCAAGATCAATACGAGTAGGATTGGAATTCATACCTTCCTTACCTTCGCCCTTTGATGATGATGGGCGATCTTCTTCAAATCTCTGTGCATCAAGTGGTCACCATGAATCATCCCTATGTGTTTTGTTCTTGGGCCTTCTCAAAAGAGTGAATTTCCCTTTTTGGCGTGCGCCGATTTCTCAGGATTCCCCTCGGCGGCCACCGGTGGAAACGCCAAAACTCTCTGTTCTGGTGAATTCTTTGATGTCTCCAACTCGGCATGCGCCGATTTATCCGGATTTTCCTCATTCCTTATATGACATCCTTCAAACAATGTCCGTGCATCACTCAAACGGGGATTCTTCAAACTTCTCCAAGTTCTCGCTTCATTCATACCTTCTTCATCATCACTGTCAGCATTCGCGTGCCTTCCTGACTCAAAAAATCAAAGATCACAGACTCCTCATCTTCACGTTCTGCTCTCCTTTTATCCTCACTCTCTAAACCTTCTCCTTCCAATTCAGGTGTATCATAGAATGCCTTATCCAAATCGTCTTCAATTTCACTTCGTCCAACTCCAAAATAATCACCACCACCTTAGGTCCTTCCACTGCGAGTCCAAATAACGTTGACTTCCTTATGATGCCTTTCGGTGTTACTTGGTAGTCCTTCCGGAGGTCTACTAGTTCTCCTCTCACCATCTCTACTCATGTGCTCTTCCACATTCCTCATAGATGCCTCTATTGTCTTCATTCTCACATCATGCCCACTCATAGCTGTTTTCAACACTCCCATGTCCTTGTTGACTGCACTAATCGAAGTCATCACACTTTCCATATTCTTGGCTTGAGTGGCAACTACTCTCATGAGTTTATCCAAAGTGTTGTCCCATCTATCCTCTCGTTCTTGGTTCGAACTCTCGGTTGTTGGGATAGTTTGTGTAGTGGGTTGAGGGTAAGAACGAGTGTTTGGTGATTGAGTTGAGGCATTGCTTTGGTGACTTTGGTAGGACATAGTGGAATTGTAGAAAGTTTGTGGTTGTGAGGCAAATGGTGGTTGTCTTTGCTTGTGTGAGTTCTCATTCCAACGATAATTCGGATGATCTCGCATAATGGCATTGAAAGAGTTAGAATATGCATTGTTTAAATTCCGGTGTTGTTGCATAAAGCTTACTTCCTCTGCTTGTAAATCATCGGGTTCTTCCATCTCAAAAGATAGCTCCTCATCATTGCCATAAACAATATATTTCTTGCCCTCAATCAAAAAAATTCCTTCCATCCTCTTGCTTGACTGCAAATTATCAAACTTCTTTGACAACTTATCTATCATCTCTAAAAGATTTGAGTTGTCCTTTGGTCCTTCAGTAAAATTTACCTTCCTTGTGCTAGACCCGGTTTCCCACATCCGATGATTCTTTGAAATTCTCTCTATCGCATCATAGACTTTTTTAGCATCGCGCGACATCAGACATCCTCCACATGCGTGGTCAATATTAGAACGTGACACTGTCCTCAATTGTCTACAGAAAAGTTGTATTTGCATGTCGAATGGGTAACCATGATCGGGGAAAGCCTTAAACAACTTCTTGAATCTTTCCCATGCACTCCCTAAGGTTTCATCGGGGCCTTGTACAAAATTTGCCATTGCAACCTTGTTAACGGTGATTTATATGACTTTATTTCGTAGCAATTTCCTTTGTGTTTTATTACTTTTTATAGAAAATTAAGTGTTTAAATGATTTATTGGAAGAATGCGTATGGAAATGATTTAAATGAAAAGTTGAGCTAATTGCGTGATTTTATTGGTAATTATCTATGGTTTTACACTTTGCGTGTTTTTATGGTTTTGTAGGTACGCGAACATGTCATAAAAGGAGATCTAAACGGAAGGAAGGAGATAAAGATGAGATTGGATTGAAGATTCAACCTGAATTTGGAATGAAGTTGAACCAGACGAGCGTTCGATACTCCGTCCAAATGGACGGGCGTTTGAATAACTGGACGGGCATCCAGAGGAGCCACCTGATTCAGAGTATTGATGGATTTCAGTGGACGAGAGTTCAGAAATGCATAGGACGGGCATCTGATATGACTCGGCCCGACTCGAAGATTTTAAACACCCTGGACGGGCGTTCACCATTCTAGACGGGCGTCCAGTCCGCCGCCTCAGCTAAACCGACTTAAAAACCTATTTATAGACGCGTTTTCTGAACCTTAAAGTATATAATTCCATCCCTGGCCGCCCCAGGCCCCTTGGGGGCGACTTTGCTGCTTCCTCTTGCTACCATAAACATAGTTTTATCGACTTTTTATTAATATACCAATGATGAGTAGAGGCTAGGCGATTTGAACGAGCTTTGTGAAGCCATCTCTGCAACATCTTGATTTCTTCTTTGGGATTGTTTTGTGAGTTTTAAATAAAGTTTGTTTCTTTATTATGTTCATATTGTTATGCAATTTAAATCGAGAGATGTTTGCGATTTGATGTTTAACGTTTGATGAGAATCGTTGTTAGACCTAGATCACCGTAGTAAAGATTAGATTTTTAACCTAAAAATAACGAGAGTTGTTAGGTTAATTTCTAGGTTGCTAGATTGAGAAATCTTACACCTTTGTTATGAAAGCGTTAATCTTTAAGATCGAGAGATGAGAGATTAATAGGCGAATTATCTAAGAGATTAGAAATTCATACTTTTGATAGGTGAACCACAATCTTCATTAAATCTTCACTAAACAATCTAGAGAGGAAGTTAAGGGTTGTGAGATCGGTGGATCATTGCTTGTTCGTTTTCAATTTATTTGTTATCATCTTAGTAATTTTTATTATCTTTTTAGAATAGAATTATTTTCATTAGTTTGGCTCGTAACTATCTTTCCTGGCTTTGGATTCTAGATCCTCTGTCCAGTTTATTGTTTTCATTTTTTTTAGTTCTATTTTGTTTTATTTTTCGTGACAACTTTAGAGAAATTAAGAACTAGACCAACCTCGATTCCCTGTGACTCGACTCCGGTTGTCACTACTATACTACGATCCCTGCACTTGGGGTAAACCGGATTATTTTATTACTTGTTTGTTTTTCATTAGATAAAATCCGAGACAAGTTTTTGGCGCCGTTGCCGGGGAATCGGTACGGTTGTCTAGTTTTTCGTTTTTTAATTTTTCATAGGTAGATACCTGTAGAGTTTCTTTATTAAAAAAAAAGAGAAAAAAAAAAGAAAATGTCATCAACTAGGATTATGCAAGATCAGATAGCCATACTGCAACAGCAGGTGGCAGCCCTTACAATGTCGCGTAATCCTATGGGTCAAAACCACTATTTTCCTCAGAACTCTCAAGTTCTGTTCTGTGGAAGTTGTTGTCAACCTGGCCATATGATTGGCCAGTGTCATCTTCTTCCCACTCCTGCATATCAAGTTAATGCTATCCAGAATCAGGGACAGTACAGTCCAGTCATATGCCAGCTATGTGACAATGTGGGACATACTTCTCGTTTCTGTCCTATGGGTGGACAGAGCGTTTTCAGTGGCCAGCAATATCAGAGGTTTAACAATCAGTTCTCTGGCCACAGCAATTCTCAGAATCAGGGTTTCAATCAGACTTGGAATTTCCAATCAAAATCAAAGTTGGTCTGGCCAAAATTTTCCACACCACTTTCATAACTCTCAAGACCCCTCTCACTATAGTAATCTTGAAGCTAAATTGGAGGAGCAGAACATTACTATCCAACTCCTTTTTGGTAGGCTTGTGGATATTGGGAGACGGATCGGGCAAATGGCTCAAGACCAAGGCATTGACCTAACTCCCGCACTCCCCTATGATGGAGAAGATACTTACAATTACGGTGCAAGTTATGAGAATCAAGTCCAGTATAGCCCCAACTATGCACCAGCATACAATGCTGGGAGTAGTAACTATCCTCGTTCTCCGTTGGGTCAAGAGCAAAGCAATTGGCAACAAGGGACGATTGATGAGCTGGCGCCTGATATGGATCGGCTTACGTTACAGAGGTTAGAAACTTCCTTCCCTCCTGCATGGTGTGATATGAAGACGGTTGTCCTATGATGGATCCGACATCAGAGATGGTTAAAGATGTTAATCACCAAGAAGGTGAAGAGATACACCCGGTGTTGGAGAACATAGAGGACGATGTGCCTAAATTAGAGATAAGTCACCCCGAGGAAGTCGCATTTGAGGAGCCGTTGAAGCCAATAAGTGTTGAGGTGATTGTGAACGAGCGAGTGAGCGTAAAGGAAGTGATCTTCCCACTTGATCACTATGTCATGAACTGGGAGGTGGAACCCCCTAATCCCGTTCTTTTTTTATTGGGAAGATACTTCGTAAAGGTCCTTCGAGCCATGGTTCCATTAATTTCCTATGAAGTTGAGTTGGATGGCTCGTATGCTGAATATTCGTTGAAGAACCATGCGAGAAGGACGTATCCGTTTGATAATGGATAGTGAGCTAAGTGTGTCTAGCCAAAGACACTAAAGAGAGGCGCTTGTTGGGAGGCAACCCAATATTAAGAAAAGTTTGTGCTCTTATTATAATTTTGTTTGTGTTGAATAATAACGAAAGATTGTTTTGTTTTGTTTTGTTTTGTCTTGGGTTTTGGTGTCGGTTTCTGTGGTTAGGTAACTTGCATTTTCGTAATTTGAAAAATCAATGTGTTTCCTTCCTCCTGCCGATGTTACATTTGTGCACTACTTTTCACATAGATTCGGTTATTATCAATTATTGCATTGCTTATGCTTTGTTCCATGCTATTGCCTTGTCTATTATCCTTTGTGCCCCTATCCCCGAGGTACGTTTTGTTTTGTTTTTCAAGTGTGCAGGTTATTTTCGATAGCAATTGTGAGCTTTTAAACGATGTCAGTTTTCCGGTGGATGGTCCACAGTCTACTGATTTCTTCAAGCATTTCTGGATCTGACTCATGACCACTTCCAGACTTGCACCTTCGAACTACAATCAGCTAAGTTTTTCTTATTCTGCACAACATGAGGACATGTTGTTATTTAAGTGTGGGGGAGGGATTGGTTGTTTGTACCTACAAAATGTGCTTAATTTATTATGCTTATTATGCTTACCACCATTCTTCAAAAATTCAAAAAATTTCTAACATCCGTCCCGAGCATGAGTTTATTTTGGCTTACTTACTTGTTATATTCCCATACTTGTGCTCAGTTGACTAGTATTTTAGCATAGACCTTTGATAAATAAGCCTTTACTCGAATTCTTTTCACGTAAGCCTCTTCGATGACGAGCTGAACTTAGGAAACTGTACTCATTTAAACCGATGATGTTTGATTATGGTTATCAGACCGTTCGCTTAGTGCTAATGTCATGGAAATTGTAATATGTGCGTAGTTGGAATTGAAGTAGGAAGTATCGTGAATATACCGAAGCCTGAATGTGATAAGTGAAACGTAACTACTGTGCTTTGGAAAAGTTGTTTTAAAAATTGAAATTGGGTGTGTCGGAAGCTGGTCGATGATTGGAGTGAGGTAGGGCGTATCTCGAATGTCCTATACCACTATGATGACCAAAAGCTCACGACAGTCAGAAGAAGCTGCTTGATGATTTGAGTACGGTAGGTCATATCTCGAATGTCCTATTCTGCTATGACGGGCAAGAGCTCATTCTGATGTGTGTTTATATGTGAAAGATAAATTAAATCAACTTACATAAGGAATTTGGTATGAATAAGTGAAAGACTTAGTTATCGCCTACCTTATCCCCAGTATAGGCCAAGGTATATGTTGTAGGGAATATCCTCTGGGTACAACTGAAAAGATTTCGAAAACACATGTATTACTCTAGTCATGACGTGAGTAGTTTTGTAGGGCGTATGTATAGTCAGGGTAATTCATTATCTGTCTTAAATGGGTGTTGGTTGGTTAGCTTGAGTTTAATTGTCAAGTGTGGAATCAGTGGAAATTGAAGAAGGCTTTGCACACACTACACATTCGAGTAGTTGTTTATTACATTGGATGTATATTTTTGATGCTAGTCGACCGGTTATGATTTGAAATATGGGATTTTATGTGGTTCAATGCTTGAGTAAGCCTATGTTTTCTTGTTTTGTCTTGCTCGGGACGAGCAAAAGATAAGTGTGGGGGAGTTGTTAACGGTTATTTTTACGATTTATATGACTTTATTTCATAGCAATTTCCTTTGTGTTTTATTACTTTTTATAGAAAATTAAGTGTTTAAATGATTTATTGGAAGAATGCGTATGGAAATGATTTAAATGCAAAGTTGAGCTAATTTCGTGATTTTATTGGTAATTATCTATGGTTTTACGCTTTGCGTGTTTTTATGGTTTTGTAGGTACGCGAACATGTCATAAAAGGAGATCTAAACGGAAGGAAGGAGATAAAGATGAGATTGGATTGAAGATTCAACCTGAATTTGGAATGAAGTTGAACCAGACGAGCGTTCGATACTCCATCCAAATGGACGGGCGTCCAGAGGAGCCACCTGATTCAGAGTATTGATGGATTTCAGTGGACGAGCGTTCAGAAATACATAGGACGGGCGTCTGATATGACTCGGCCCGACTCAAAGATTTTAAACACCCTGGACGGGCGTTCACCATTCTAGACGAGCGTCCAGTCCGCCGCCTCAGCTAAACCGACTTAAAAACCTATTTATAGACGCGTTTTCTGAACCCTAAAATATAGAATTCCATCCCTGGCCGCCCCAGGCCCCTTGGGGGCGACTTTGCTGCTTCCTCTTGCTACCATAAACATAGTTTTATCGACTTTTTATTTATATTCCAATGATGAGTAGAGGCTAGGCGATTTGAACGAGCTTTGTGAAGCCATCTCTGCAACATCTTCAGTTCTTCTTTGGGATTTTTTTGTGAGTTTTAAATAAAGTTTGTTTCTTTATTATGTTCATATTGTTATGCAATTTAAATCGAGAGATGCTTGCGATTTGATGTTTAACGTTTGATGAGAATCGTTGTTAGACCTAGATCACCATAGTAAAGATTAGATTTTTAACCTAAAAATAACGAGAGTTGTTAGGTTAATTTCTAGGTTGCTAAATTGAGAAATCTTACACCTTTGCTATGAAAGCGTTAATCTTTAAGATCGAGAGATGAGAGATTAATAGGCGAATTATCTAAGAGATTAGAAATTCATACTTTTGATAGGTGAACCACAATCTTCATTAAATCTTCACTAAACAATCTAGAGAGGAAGTTAAGGGTTGTGAGATCGGTGGATCATTGCTTGTTCGTTTTCAATTTATTTGTTATCATCTTAGTAATTTTATTATCTTTTTAGAATAGAATTATTTTCATTAGTTTGGCTCGTAACTATCTTTCCTGGATTTGGATTCTAGATCATCTGTCCAGTTTATTGTTTTCGTTTTTTTTAGTTCTATTTTGTTTTATTTTTCGTGACAACTTTAGAGAAATTAAGAACTAGACCAACCTCGATTCCCTATGACTCGACTCCGGTTGTAACTACTATACTACGATCCCTGCACTTGGGGTAAACCGGATTATTTTATTACTTGTTTGTTTTTCATTAGATAAAATCCAAGACAAACCTTTAACTTCAAATTCCTTCCAGGTGTAAAATATTGCTTTAAAAATTCATTTTGTACCTCATCCCACGTAGTTAAAGAGCAGTGGGGTAAGGATACAAACCATTCCTTGGCCGTTCATGTCAAAGAATACGGAAACATAGATAATCTTGTCAACTCCTTCTGAATCCCATGACTCTTAGCTGTGTTGCAAAGTTGCTCAAAAGAATAGAGGTGATAGTATGGATCCTCAAAATCCTCTCGTACGAATTGACATTTGGTATCAATCAATCTGAAAAGATGCATTTTCACTTAAAAATTATTCGCCCCTTCATTTGGTAGCCTAATAGGATCATTAGGTGCATTCCTTCTCAAAGGTTGATCACAAAGAGGTCTCAAAGGTGGATTGTTTCGGTTGCGGTTTTGATTGTGGTTGTTCCGGTTGTTTTGGCCTTGGTTATTAGGATTTTGTTGGGGATTCGGATCTTCTGGTTGAGGGTCAATATGTGCATTCTTAATATTCTCCGCCATCTCTTCTTGAGTCGAAGAGTCTTGGGATGATTGTTCACCAAGTGTTTCTCCACTAGACTGTCCAACTCTATGCTCAACTCTCAATTGTCTTTCGTACGTGTTAATGTCCGAACGATATGGAGTAAGTGGAGCTTTACCGGTTCGGTAACAAGTCATCAACTACAAAAGTGAAACAACAAGAAAACGATTAAACGCTCTCGGTAACTTACCAAGTGGTAAGCACCAAAGAGATAAAAAGAATTGAGATTAGAAAAAGACTTGACCTTTTCTCAAAAATCTTAAGCTAATATAAGTATTAACCGTTACACTCCCCGAAAACGGCGCCAAAAACTTGACGTATCCCTACTGGGTGTTGAGTCTAACCGGCAGTGTACCGGGTCAACTGTAGCCTAGTTGGTGAGTCAAATTCGTATCCCACAAGGAGTGTATTGGTTAACCACCGATTAGGTTCATATTTTCGATCCAAGTCGCAATTTTTGCAAAAGACAAGTGACCCTTAATATAACGAAACTCAATTGAAAAATGGAACTAGCCAAGACAATGCTTTGATCCAATGGACTTTCTTGACTATGATAGAGTTGGTTACCTACCTTCCTTCCTAAGATGTTCAAGAGTGTGGACCGGTGTGTTCCTCGACTAGCAATCCCCTTTCTTTTGAATGAACGAGATCACTTTATGCCTCCTCCTTGACTTAGGTACCCTAAGTCCAATGATTTGACATGATATGCACTTGAACACAAGCCGAAGCTACCCTCGGATAAGAAACCGAATTCCACTTAAGGTCGGTTTTACCTTCCGATTCTTCTACCCCTTTCTCATACTCAATATACCCTTTCGGTCTCTACCAAGAGTGTGTATACAAACTAGGGTTAATAATTTCCTAGATTGCTAGCAACAATATCAAGTAGATGAAGGCTCAACACTACAAGAAACTCAAATGCAAACATACCATGTCATTCAACAATCAAAAGAACCCATCTTCACTTCACATTATCTTGGCTAGTGTGAAACTAGCCACTCATAGTTATGAGTTCCAACATGTCAAGGTTACAATTCATAACAATGAGAACAATTAAACCAAAATAAAGGCTAAGAATTATACCAATCAAGCTAACAACTTGAAAAAGGAAAACTTGCATTCAACTTTCAAAACTCCAATGGAGAGAATGTATCCCAAAAGCTACAAGCTTTTCCAACTAGAATTAATCCAACGAATCAAGTCAAGTATTCTTAATGTTTACACTTGCAATTTAAAAGCTGAAGTTATGATAATTTTGGCTAGAGGAGCCTTGAAAGTGGAAGTGCCTTCAAGTCTAGAGAAAGAGTATGTTATTTTCCGCTCCCCTCCAAATGAAGTCAACAATATGATTTAAAACTTGAAATCCGGTCTTATCGGCGTCCACCGTCTGTGCAGTCGGCGTGCACCGGTTTCTGGCAGGTAGCTGGGTGAGTCAAAATCAATAAATGCTGCTCAGACTTCCGACTGTCAAATTCCGACGTCCACCATCTGTGTACTCGGCGTGCTCCGACTGTCTAATCTTGGCTTGATTCTTTAACTTCTTCAACAAAAAACCTCTCTAAAGCTCGATGGACTGCTCCAAGGTCTCCCAAACTAATATATAACCTGGGTATCTGCAAAACAAATCCAAAAACGATACCCCGCATAATTCCGAAAACAAAACTTGGCATAAAAGCCTAAAATTATAGGGTTAGACAATTAAAATTTATTTACAACTTTTGATCTATTTCGTCACATAATTACATGAATTTGATATAAAAGCGCCTCTAAAAGCTTAAGAATTGGGATAAAAAGACATCATTCGGTTGACTTACATCACGTAGTAAATTAGATCCAATAGATAAAAGTCATGTATGATATTGATTCGTAATTAGTGCATAGAAAGAAAAAAAAGGTTTTGGAGGGCGGTGACCACATCAGATGCTTGGTGCCTTGGCTGCTCAATTTGCCGGCACCACCGTCCCCTCCCTTTCTTGTTTTGTTTTGTGCATCTTTATGTTTTTCAGTATGGTCCATGGTTGTAATTTCTCTTTTGTTTAGTTGATACCATGTGACTAATCAATGGTTCAAATAGTTTGACCTTTGGGAAGCCATGTGGCATCACCCAATTTTGTTGGGAAGAAATATGATTTGGTTATTAACCAAATCTAGGCCACTCCAAATTTTTGGAATAGGCCTAGGCATCTTCCAAAATATTTGATTTTAGAAAAGGCTTACGGGCCTAGGCCTTCTCCAAAAATATTTGATTTTTGGAAAGGGCCCAGGATGCCTTTAAATTTGGTTTGGAACAAACCAAATGCATCCTTTTGATTAAGAATCAAAAGGAAAGAAACAAAAGTGACCAACTTGATTTTAATTTTATTTAATTTAAAATAGTTTTACATTAGAAAATTAAAATTAAAATCGATTTATTATTAATGGTTAATATTATTTCGATTAAAGCTATTAATTAATAAAAAAAGTTGATTAATTAATTGTTTGGATGCTATAAGACGCAAGTAGTTAAAATTTAATTTTATCTTTTTCATAAGATGTTGATTGTATGGATTAGATAGTAGATATAATATGATTATATGGACCCCGATTGATCATGGACTCGACCAATAGGATAGATGTGAATGCTTTATTTTCTGTTGATTTTTATTGTTGTCCTAGGCCGTATGAAGAACGTGACCTAGTTTTATTTTTGCATTATCTCATTCCCGTTAGCTCCCCCCCCCCGTGTGCGGCGGGTGTAAAATTTATTAGATAGATTTTTTTATGTAAAACAAATTGAAGACAATGATGAAGACCAAAAGAAAGGCGATAAAGATCCATGGAGATGGCGCATGTCAAAGATCCATTGGTGGTTGCGGCTACCCTTAGTTGTGGCCTGCGGTTTCGTCAGTTTGTATTCGAAGGAAAAGTCCATGATCATACCGGTTATATTGTGCGTGGAATGTTGTGTATGTTTTACTTTATATGATATTGTAGTAATATGCACGTGATAGATGAGCCTGTAATTAAATAAAATTAATTAAGTGAATTAATTTAAAATTACTCCCACGACAAAAATCGAGTTATAATATGTCTCCTAATATTATAGTGACGGTAGAGAGTCCTTGTTCGGATCCAACTGATCGGCCCACGTCGGGAGTTGACCTACCTCGGGTATATCGACATTATCGAGATATGATCGTTATGAGATCTCATGAATATTTGGGTTACGACTGGACTAAGAATCTTGCGGTGATTGGCCTACGTCAGGACCGTCTGATTTTAGAGACATAAGGTTGACTATCACATAGACGATGTGAATTGGCAAAGAGTTGACTAGTCAAACCACTGGAAGTCGCGTTGGACGTGATTGGTAAGACGTACCTACCTGTCAAAATTGACCCGGTCGATCGGCCCACGTCGGGGATCGAGTCAACTAGATAGGATTCCAGCCACTAAAGAATTTTGGAAAATTCTTAAAAATCAATTGGGAGCAGTTGACTAGTGGGAGCAAAATCATAATCCCAAAGACCATCTTTGATTTTGCATGTATAATCAACAACACTCTTTTATCTTTATTTTATGTTGTAGTTTTATCAAATTTTATTTATGTTTTGTATTCTCGATTAGTAAAAAACAAATAATGACTGTTACCTTTTGAGAAACGTTCTCAAATAAGGTTTAGTAATTTTAATCCTTTTAAAATAAGCAATGTCGCGAGTAATCACGTTTTCGTAGTTGAAGACAAGGAGGCTACAAATTTGATGGAGTCCTCTAAAACTATAATTATGAACGGAAGCTCACATATTGGACATAACGATATCCAATGGGTCATTCCGTCATACGATGAGGAAGACCACCTCGAATTTTGGAAAGGTTGTTTTCAAAATTGTAAGATTTAAGTATCGCCTTAATTCTTTAATCGTTGTTTGAAAGTAAATTAAATAGTTCATGTTTTGAATATGATTCAAAAGGTTGAATAGAATATTTAACAAACGTTGGATTTTCTTTATGAAAGAAAATTGAAGACACAATTCTTGTGATTTTTCTTAAGTCTTATGAAGACTAATTTAAGAAATATTTACAAGAGTTTGAAGGATTAAAATGGAAAGATAGAGCAAGTTCTTGAGTAAGAGAGCTTATCGAAGTCTCTACCCTAAGCAAGTAAGTTGAGATAAATCTATTTAAACTCAAGTCAACTCTCGGATATATGATATCCTACGAGTGTGATTAAATTAGAAAGATTAAATACAGATTTGGAAGGTGAAGCAAACGTTGTAACACTTACCATATTCTGAATCTAGTAAACTGATAATGGAACTAAATATATGTTATTATGTTCCGGTTCTTATGAAGAACATATTTTCAGCTATACGTTAGGATTTAATGGACAAATTCAATTGTAAGGAATAAATGTTATTCCGACAACGTTGAAAAGTCACTGAATCTAACATACTAGATTAATGTCATTTTATAGTTGATATAGGTGATTGTTAGTAATATCATCCGCAGCGGAAGCGATTTTAAGGATCTAGATCTATAAAATACACGTAATAAAATAACTAGATCTACATCTACAAGGGGGTTGTAGAACATACCTCTTGGATCTCAAAATCCAAGTTGGAGAACCGCAATAGAAAGAACGAACGAAGGTGTGAAGAGCACCACGATCTTCCGTACGTGTGATCCAAGCAACTCCCGGTGGAAGGAAATCCTCGTCTCGAATCCTTCCGATATGCTACCCGGAAAAATCTCCAAGATTTTCCCCAACCCTCTTGGCCGAAATTTCTTCCTCCTCTCTAAGAGGTGGAACTCGAAAATATTGTGTGTATTAAGGCTTGGAAGAACTCTCTTTATATAGGAGAGTAAAACTTAGCCTCCAAGGATTTAATAATTAATACAAAATCAATTATAATAATCCTATTAAATAAAAGATAATCCCATAATATTCTAGAACAAATCTAGAATAATATTTATCTTTATTTCTTTCCATAAATATTTATCCAATAAATATTTTATGCACATGTCTTATTAATCCACAAGAAAACAATTTCTTGTTCCCTAAAATAATACATGGGGCGAAAATACCACATATTGACCTAGTCAATATTAATTTTGCCATAACACAATAATTGGGCCAAGATTATGGAAAATGTCTTTTCCACATATTTAATTATTTAGCCCAACTAATTTAATAGTCCACTAAACAATTAATTCACATATCGTTTTAATAAAGTCCAACAAGAACTAAATTAATATTATTAGGATTCGACGTCCGAGAATAGCTATGCTATATTAGGAGGCACGTCGGGGACCATGGACTAATAATCAGCGGCTCCGATAAATCAAATAAATAATTATCTTTCGAACAGAATAATTATATTCGATAAATCAATCACAGGAATATGCCACCATAATCCCGTGACTGCACTCCTCCGATTATAAGATTATATTTATCTCCTCACGAGAATAATAATAAGCGTCCATTGATATAATCATTACATATGGATTAATCCTCCATAGACTGTTCATTCTAAATCGGGAAGTTACCGTTAACCCTTTTAGAACCTCTTATCCTTATTTACCATTAACCCCTAGTGATCAATTAATTCATACAACTCACTGGTAGCTAATCGGTGTAATATGAACTCCAACGATCGATCAGTTTCTAGGATTAACAAATAAGGGAACTGTCTATCTACTTCCATAAATGGAAGGAATGGATTCCGTATCTGTGATAACACAGACTACTCACTCAATCCAGTACAATGCCAAGATGGGGTAATTCAGACCACAGACTCAGTGTAATCCTTAACCGTCAAGTCAAACTTCATACTGATTCAAGCAGTTGACTGTGATCACCTCAGGATTAAGATATATCCATAAATATGATCATCCATTGATTCGATAAGACTTCTCGATTACGGAATTATATCGTGAACTCTAATCAAATCGGTCCAGCCCTATATGATATATCTATCATATATAAATGCCCCACTAGGTTCTCTTAACCGAAAGTCCGGATAAGACAATCACACCTATTGTGTTCTGGGCGCATTAATAGCACGTTAAAGGAGAGACCCGATACTCTCGATTAACTTCACTACGGGCTAATTGTATTTTAAGTACATCTTCACTAACTCAATCCTCCCGTGTATATCCCATACACTGAGTTAAGTGATTACATAAACGATATACTTTAGGGTTTTCTGTAGTGTAAATACTATTGTCACATCGGTGATTATGAGAATAATAAATATGAATAATAATATCATTTCATTTATTAAATAAAACAATTACAAAATTGTCTTTCGGGCATTACACCTAACAATCTCCCACTTGCACGAAAGCATGTGATTAATTGTTTTAGAGCACACCCTATTATTTAAAATACAACAAACTACATCTCCCACTTGCTCTAAAGCAATGGAGACCCATCCCATATTCTAGTACCCATTAAGCATATCATAACCATTTCAGATGACCAAATACACTCCAAGTGTGCCGTCGTAGGATAGGTCGGTGACTCGGGGAGTACCTACATCTAAATGTCATGGGTCTTAATGATTAGTCAGGTTGTCGGCTCGAGACGATCCTTAGAATCGAAACGTTACCGGTCCATCTAATCATGTGGTACTGAGTAAACACTGAGCCCGAGATCGACTTAACGATCATCCTCAATCTTACTTAAAGTCAAAATCAGTGTATCACACATATCCAAGTTCACACATGAATATGTCCGCATATTGTTCCTCGTTCTCTCAAGATACTAAAGGACATACTAAACTTGCTTTATTAACCGCCGAATCTATGATTCGATCAAAGTTGACGTTCAATAACCTGACCATCTCTTACTAGAAAGAGAATCTATCCCGTTTCTCTTGATCCGAAGATTTAGAGAGTCATTCCTGAGGCATAGGGTAGAACTTCCTCGTTGAATGTTGCATACACAGATGCATCATCTTAACTAATAATATGGATGGGAAACCAGTGACTGATTCTAATGAATTCGACCGAGTCAAACTCTTAAGAATGTTGTCCAAATCCCTGTTGCAGAGAATTGTGGTATTGTCAGATTCTGACTTCAGACAACACACCCATGTTGATTCCAACTGGTGCAGTGTTTTCCTTCACAAACACTAATATATGTATGTATATATTCACTACTGTACTAAAATTGATATCCAGTCTACAAAAGACTTATCAATATTCTGGTCAAATCCACATATTGTAGAAATATATGACTTCCAATGACCGAGAGGTTTGCTTTTTATCCACAAAGGACATAAGCCTTGACAGTCATTCTGTCATTAGTTCATAAGGCAATACCCTTCTGTTTCGAATGAATCCAGACTCCGTTTGTTTGGCAAGAAAATCTTAGGGAATCACCCCTATTTTCTGCTTATGAACGAAATCATGCAATACTAAGTGATAAGAGAGTTCAAGGTCTGATTAACTCTCTAGACCACTCAAGCTTTTCTCTGAAAGATAAACTTTCCTATGCATTCTACTCTTTTCCGTGTAGATCCAATTACTCCCACTGGGCCTGAGACGCTCAGGTGGTTCTACAAGAGCATGAACAAAACTGGAGTACCGAACTCCATTCACAGGGTTATGGCTATTAAACCAACCTCTATTATCAGAATCCTATACTGCTCACAAAAGAGCCATAGGTCATCAATCAATCCTCAGACTACAAAGTCCGCAGAAACCGTAATGGGTAATGGATAAACCATACTCCCAATACTTACTGGGTGGATCGAAATTCTGATCTAGTTTAGTAGTATTTAGTGTTATCACCAACAACCGATGTTGGATGTGGTCTGATTTTAATCAGTTAGTAACTACCTTGAGTAAACGTACTTCAAGGTTCAAGGTTTTGTTGTTTATGGATTCTATCAGGAAGGATGCAACAGTATAACTGTCCCTTCCCGATTTCAAGAATCTTATAACAAACCTTTTTCTCAATGCTACAAGATATATAACGATTGGTCACTGACCGAACGTGTTCGTGAAATTTCCAGACCTACCTTCAAGCACCGTGTGCTAAATGCTTATATTTATGGAAGTGGGGTGAACCGAATCCACACCTTATCCGTAAATTCCAAAGCATATTCTATGTAGACTTCTCGGTCTTACATTTCAATGTAAACCGTTATTTCGCTTCTAATATCTTTATTGAGTTAAGCAGTGTATTGTAGCACATCTAAAACTATGTAAGGCAATTTAACGGTTTCTTACTTAGTGAGAACATGTCACAATGAGGCAGGCTGAGCATCAGTCTCGAGGACTATGAATGGCCTATTCCGAGTATAGAATACTCTATCTCTGATGAAAACAGAGAAACCTCAAAATATTTTGGATAAACTTTCCGGAGTGTTTGAATAGTTATCGGACAAGAAGTCACTACTCGGAAGCTCCTACTAGCTTGTATCTTTCATCAGACCCCGAAGGTCGTCATGAACAAGCTATGTTACTTCTTTATAACCATTATCCTTTCCCGATTGAAAGGAAACTTAGTCATTGAACCTTTGAGACAATATAACCAGACTGGGAGAAAAGAATCACCCTGAGCCAGTCTTCAGGTCTTGTCTTTTAGGGACTATGCACTAACTATGGAATATGAAGCGTTTATCTAAATATAGAAACCAATTGCTTTTAATAGTTCTTAAGATGTGTTTTATATACATATTTCAGAGTTGTAAGTGGTTTTGACTTTATCAAACAAAAGTCCGAGTCTTGGATTCGTACTACAAATGGTATATTCACTTTCTATACGACAAACAAATTATTAAATAGAAGGTAAATCCTTTCGTTCCAACGAATCTTAAACCGAAAATAAATTTTTCGCGATATCCAAGGATTGCATCCGAGATTCATTTCCTTATATCACTCCCACTATTCTAGCTAAAATTAACTGCCCGTTGTTTACTCCTTTAATCGTTAAATGCACCGCTACCTTGTTCTTCCAAAGAACTTAGCTCGAGAAAATCGCCAAGGATTCATAGGTTGGTGATCCAAAATCACTGTCCTTATCCTATGATTTTCTATTAATTAATTTTCGGTTCAGCCTTAAAATTTTCTCAGTTTAGATGACTAACACTTTTAGACATATTCTCCCATTCTTGACTTTCCGTGAATGGAAAAAGTCTTGAACTAGCGGTTCGTTTGAGTAGACACTACTCTTGAACCGTGGGATATCTATTTCGAGTGTTACTCGTCGGGACTTCTTGGATTTTCTAATATACCAGAAAAAACAACAAATCATATTAAAGCTCCCACTAGTTTATCGGTTCCAAATACCGTCTAACAAGCAATGCTTTATTTTAATGATTTTCCGATTTTTTCGATTAGAAAATCTTTCGTACATAGTTCCAATGTTTTCAGAAAAACAATAAATCATAGAACTCCCACTAGTTCATCGATTCCAAATATCGTCCAACTAGCGACATTTCATGACTTTCCGGTTTTTCAATTAGAACGGTTACGTGTGTAGTTAGTTACACTTTTCTAACAAATCATAAAGCTCCCACTAGTTCATCGATTCCAAATATCGTCCAACTAGTAACACTTCATGATTTTCCAATTTTTCAATTAGAAAATTACTTGTGTAATTACTACACACTCAAAATTCACTAGAAGAATTTCAAAGTCCGAAATCACCTTTGATCAAACTAAGTTTGTCTTCCGTTTGACACGAATGACATTAGTGACATACATGTATGTCACTCGGTTTTTAAAAGGCTTAAGAGAAAATATCTCTATCAAAAAATAATTGCATTATCGA
>CM044906.1:15733851-15788736 GCA_024500145.1 Gentiana dahurica var. dahurica | reverse complement strand
GGCGGCGGCTCTAGTCTAGGGTTACACACATGAGTGATCCGCCCCCTCTATTGAAGCCGTAACGCCCCTCTTGTTGTTTCCCATTCTCCATTTAAACACACACTCTCTCTCATTTAAAAACCACTTTTAGGCGGAAGATGAAGCAAGAACACTGGTAGCTGCTAGAGAAAAACAACTTAACAGATATGCAGGTGTTTTTTTCGGTTTTATTTTTTTGTTTTTTGTTTTTTTTTTTTTTTTTTGTTTTGTTTTTTGTTTTTATACTTCTTTGCTGCGCTTATTAGCTGAGTTAGTGGTTCCATGAATCAGATGTGTTCAGTGATTTCCTTCGATTATTTTTCCGTATCCGACAATCTTTTCTACATAAATAGAGAATTTTCTCCGACATCGGGTAAAATTTTCAAATCTCCGGTACCAGGTGAAAATTTCAAATTTCTGGCTCCGAGGTGGTAATTTTAAATCTCCGATGCGAGAAAAATCATTAGATTCAAAAAAAAGTAGTGGGAATTGCTTTGATGTCAATATTTCGATAGAGAAAAGAGTTCTATTTCTTGTTGCTATACATACAGTTGAATCATAGTTATTGATTCAAAGTCTCAACTTTGATTTTATCAAAGGTTTAGACTGTGAAACACCAAGAAGGTGTGAAGGACAGTTGAGTGCAGTCAAGAAGACTGTGTTTGTGATGAGTTGGTGAAGAGGCAACTCTACCCTCCAATGACCAGTGGTTCAAACAGTTGAAGAGCAGCAATCCTACTTGTTCTACAAGTGTTTAGATAGTAAAGCTAGGGATTAGTCAAGGACTATCGGTTTAGAACTTTTTGTAACCGGTCCATCTCAAAGAAGTTCTAGTGGAATTTTCCTCCGCATCACAGGGAAGAGAGGACGTACAGGATTACATCACCTGGAACCTCTATAATTCTTGTCTATTTACTTTATGCATTCGTTTATTTCATTATAGCTTTATTTACGTGGTTTTCATACGAAACTAAATTAACTAGTTGTTAAAGGCTAATATTTCATCCATTGTCAGTTAACAAGACTAAATATAAGTCAGGATTGACTTATATTCAGTTAAGCTAACTGAACTCCGCACAAGTTAAGGGACAGGAACAAAACAACTTAAGATCGGTTTGAGTTTCAGAGAAACTCAGCCTGGGACTTTTCCAGCTTAGGATTAGTTTTTGGTGACAAGTTTATTCACCCCCCCTCTAAACTTGTGTTAGCCTTTCCAAGGGACCAACAATTGGTATCGGAGCAAGTTCTTCCTTTTGGAGGAGATCCGAGTTGTTATTGCTTAACTGATCAGTTATTTCAACAACCATTGTTGAAAACCCTTATTGTACTTCATTACAATGGATACATCTAGAATTAGAAATTGACTAAATAACCCCCTGATTGACTGCTTGCAGAATGTTGTCTATGATTTCCAGGATCAAGTATTTGAAAGATTCAGTACTACAAGCTCTCACACAAATCCGGAACCTCATTTCAGTTATGATGAAGACATTAAGTTTAATGCGAATATTGATGATGAATCCAGAGGATTTCCATCCCTAAGCGATCTTTCAGAAGAAGCAGAAAGAGAGTTACTACGAGTAGATAATTATATAGAAGAAAAACTGACCAAAGATCCATCTAATGCAAAAGCCAAAGATATTGATAAGACTCTACCTACAAGTCATGGAAGAGAAAGTGATGAAGAAATCATACTGCTAGGAGCTACACAGGCGAATGCTATTGATAAAGGAAAACAAGTTCTAATCAGTGATGATTCCTCAACAGAAGGTTTATCTATCAATCATCAGGAGGTAAGTGCATCTACGTCCAAATATCACACTATCCTGAACAATCAAAGAAATGAAGATTTCAATGAAACCTTGGACATACTCATAAAGCAATTAGAGATTATTCAAAAGAATTATGAGAATGTCAAAAAGGAGAAAAAGTTATTGAAAACTGAAATTTCAAGATTGAATGCTGAAATCAATCTAATCAAGACTAATAATGTAACCAAGGTAATTCGACCAACTGATGAACCAACAAAAGTTATAAACATCAGTGAATCATCAGTTGATCCAATTTCCAAAGTTCAATTCAAACCAGGAAAACCATTTGGAGATAGATCTGGTTTAGGATTTGATAATCAGTATAATTCTAAGTTTAGACCAGGATCAGTTGCAATAAAATTTGTGATTGCTCAACAGTCAAAAACTCAGAAAACTAATAAAGTTATTAGAACTGATAGATACTCAGCACAGCCAAATGCACAAACTGATAAAACTGAAAAATCAGCTGGTAAAATTCACCAAGCCAACAGATTTTACAGAAAGACTCAGAAGGCTGAAAACGGTAAAACTGATCCGAAATCAGTAAGAAAAATCTTCAAGTCATATCCATCTAAGAATGAAGATCATTCATGGAATAATAGACTCAGAGGGAAAGGAAGATTATTTCCCACTTATGAAGATTGGAATAGACCATCACATCAGTTTCACAAGCTGAATAAATTTAAAACTGTTATGACAAAACAGGAAAAGTTTGTGAAAACTGACTTCACTCAGTCAAAATGTCAAGAGAGGTATAAAGTTAAAAATAAAGTTGTACCATCAAGAGCTAATCAGTTAGGACCCAAAAAGATATGGGTACCAAAAATTTCTCACTTTGTTTTGCAGGAGAAACACCACTAGCTGAGAACTGAGAAATGCAATTCACAAAACTGAGTTGTATTCACAACTGAGTTTTTGAATTCAGCATAAGGACAAAACTGAGCGTATACAGCTGTTGATACACCGTACCTTCTTTATTCACTTTTATCTAGCTACGGTTATCAAGAAAAGACGTGGTCCTTCTCAATCTAAACCGTTCATAATTTCCACTCACCCACCTTTTCGCAATCTCAAAACATTTATGACAAGACGTTTTAAGTCTCACTCAATTCTGAACTACCCCCACTCCAAATTATAAATACCCAGAATTTTCTTTTATAAATTCTTTACGCTTGAATTCTGAATCTACTCTCTGAATTTCAAATTTTCAAATTTTCAATCAAATCCAGAAAAATGACCTTCACTCTTGTTGAACCTGGAATGATCGTTTCTCTTGATCAATATATTGCAAAGTATGTTGATCAAACTCTAGTCAATTCTATTGCAACAAAAATCCGGAAAATTAAAGGATTGGAAGCTGCCTTCAACATCGATATAAAAATTGTTTGTTTAGAAAGCATCGG
Organism: Gentiana dahurica var. dahurica; assembly: GCA_024500145.1. Lineage (NCBI taxonomy): Eukaryota > Viridiplantae > Streptophyta > Magnoliopsida > Gentianales > Gentianaceae > Gentiana > Gentiana dahurica. The sequence goes on along the minus strand of CM044906.1, from coordinate 15,785,504 downwards.
AGACTTCTATCAATTTGGTAGAACAACTGTAGAAGGAGAAGACACACAAACCTATATCACCACTGTCAGTGATAAGGAAATCAAAGTCACTGAAGATTTAATTGCAGAAATCCTTGGGTTTGACAAATCCGGAGGAGCAGCAGCCATTAAGTTGACTAAGGAACAGAAAGAGAAGTTATGGAAAGATATAGCAATTAATGGAGAATCTGCTGTCTTACAGACATGGAGCACAAGCCTGCTCAAGCCAGAATTTAATTTTCTCTCAAAGATGCTGGCAAATTGCATAATTAGGAATGCTGGAAACTTCAGCAATCTATCTGGAGCAAAACTAGATTTTCTATATGTGATTTGGTTTGAAAAAGATTTCAATTGGGCAAGGTATCTGTTTGATCAATTGATAGCACAGTCAATTGATGTACCCAAAAAGAAGACCGATGTGAAGAAAGGACGATTTTATCACAAGAAGACTCTTGCGTTAGTAGTCCAGAGGATACTCAATCACTTTGGAGTTGCTAAGAGAAAAGAAACACCAATTGCTGACGGAAAGATTGCCATTAAGGAAGAAAAAGCAAGAAAAAGGAAAGCTGAGAAATCTGAGACTGAACTCAAGAAGAAGAAAAGCAGGAAATCGAAAGAACCTGCAACTGGAGATGAAGTGTTGGCACAAATGGAAGACTTAAAGAAAAGAAGAAAACAGTTGGAAGAAACAGAAAAAGGCTTAACTGATCTAGTTACTGAGAAACCAATAGAAATGTCATCAACTCAAGAAGCTAGAACTGAAGTTGCTGACGGATCAGCACCAGAAGTGCAAACTGAAGTTAATCTCACCGAATCTATTCCAGTTTCGGTAATTGAGGCTTTACCAACTCAAGAAGCAGCTATGCATTCACAGAAATGGAAATAATAAAAGAAACTGAAGTTGTCAACAGAGAACAGACTGTTGAAACTGACTTGCAGAAAGAAGCTGTAACTCAGGGGGAACAGACCCTGAGAACTGAGCCTGATGATGAAGAATCCGATTGTGATGAAAGACTAATTGATGAAACAACATTGAACATGCTTATGTTGCTTTCAAAGACCAAGTCTACTCCTCAAGAATCTGTACCCAGTTTGGAACAAGAGGAAACTGCTAAAGAATTTTCAGCTCCTCAAACTGAAGAAAAGGAGGCTGAAGCTGAAACAGAATCAACCAAGATTATTCAGTTGGATGAACAAGTTCATGAAGTTGAACCCACTGAACACACAACGAAAGAAGTTCCAGTTGTTGAATTGGAACCTGAGCAAAGTGAAAGACAAGCCGTTGAAGAAGATGCAAGTGAAAAAGTTTTGCAAACTGAGCCAATAATCTCATTTCCTGATATTGAAAAAGAAACATCAGTTGTCCCAAACACTGCTGAGGGAGAAACCAGCAGAACCAATCTTATGCAAACTGATGATTCCATGCAAATTGAAGTTCCTACTCAAGAAGAAGATCATGAGATCACAAGAGAATCAGAGGACACCGTCACACCATTCAAATCCCCATCTGATCATAAAGAACTTATGAAAGCTGATTATGAGCGATTGCAAAGATACAGAACTTGGAAGTTCAGTTCTATAGATAATCAAAGAAGTCAGCGTGCAGAAATGGAGATTATTGAGAAATGGGTATTCGATCTTTACAACATTACAAGTTTAATGGAGATAATCAATACCGACGAATTCCTAGATCAAGGATATGCGCTGATCAGAAATAGCTATTGGAGGGAAGCCATAGCCAGTGGAAGTTCTAAGAAGAATGTTGATAATGATTTTGAGGAAGATCCTGACCTACAAAAAGGGATTCTTGCCTCTATACAAGAAAAGGAAACTGCAACAGAACTAAATACTGATGAAGACTCTAGTAGTTCTGGTGAAAGCAGTGGAAGTTCAAGTTCTGAAAGCTTATCTGAAACACAGCTGGACAAAGAAGCAGAAGGAGGCTACCAATCTCCCACTGATAAATCCACACTTGAAATAGCAAGAACTTTGGCAGACATACCTGGAGAAGAATCAGATGATGAACTTGAAGTACATCTTTCACCCACAAAAGTTATTGATTCATCAAGATTGGAAGAAGCTGAGAAACAGTCTGAAGAGAAAAGACAATCAGCTGAATTTAGAGAAAACTGAAGCAAGTTGTTCTCTCACCTCTAAAGCAAGCTAAACCAACTGAGGCTGAGACAAACAAAGCAAAGAAACAACAAGGAGGAAATTCACAAGATGTTCCTACTCAAGTTGATCTCATTAGGTATTATCACAATGAGATACTCAGAATTCAAAAGGATGATAAAAGCTTATTCGGAAAAGTTTTAAAATCCTTAGAAGCCAGTCAAGATGAACGAACCAATCTTGAAAAGAAGATGGACACTGTGAATGACAACTGTCAAACCACTCTGCTTGAGATTCGGAAAACAACCACTGAACATGTCACAAAGAAAAATGAAACTCAAGACAGATGGGAAGGCATTCTTAGTAATCTAGTCGATAGAATGTTTTTAATGGAACAGGGCATAAAGGACTCAGTCGTGGTTCAAACCATATTGGCATCAACTCAACAAACATTGAATTATTACATCAAAAGTCTGACTAATAAAGATGATGTCAATAAGGGGGAAATTTTGGATATCTTAAAAGTCCATGCAGCTGAAATGCCACAAGCCCTCACAAATGTTGATGATAAGTTGAGTGAACTGAAGAAAGCAAGAGGAGATTTTACTGATGATGAGATGAAACTTATTGTTAAATACTCAGAACCAACTGACAAAAGAGTTGGTCAGGATTCTCGTCTCTACAATCTATTCAAGAACTTACCAGAGAGAGAAGGAGTATCAAAAGAAGAATCTCTTGAAACATTTCTACACATGCAGAAGATACTCGTGTACTATTGAAATAAACTGAAGAAATGGGAAGCAGATGGCACCTTAGATAGAGCTTCAGAGAAAGTTGAAAAGGCTGAACCTGAATTTGTTCAAACTCTACTGAGAACAGCCACCAATGAAAGACTAAGGTCATCAGTCTTTACATTTGCAGTTCTATTCAAAAGCAATTTTGTCAAGAAAAACAATTTATCTCAATCATGGAATATTTGGGCAAGCATTCATGGAATTGAACATTCAGCCACGAATGATGAAATGAGAATTGTTGCGGAAAACTATGATAATCAACCAGTTTAACAGTCAAGTAAAAGGAAACTGAATTTAGTTGTTTTTACTTATGTTGTATTTTATTATTCAAACATTGTAACTCAGTAATCAAATAAAGTTTTAGTTTCTCAATTCATAGTGTTACTTACTGTATTTTGTCTTTTATCTTTTTGCATTGCTTTTAAGGAGGGTATTGACATCATCAAAAAGGGGGAAATTGTTGGAAATAAAATTTATGTTTTGATGATGATTCATCACTTATTTGTTAGTTGTTCTTAACCCCATTGATGAAGTGTCATAACTAGCTGTTATAGTGCAAAGCAAAAAGAAGTCTAGATATCAATGTATAGGATTTATTAGAGTCTGATATTTGTATATGTTAAATCAGACAAGCACTGTAATGGTTCTAGACTGGAACTGAGAAATGAAGAAACTGAGATTTAATCTAGCTAAGATTCTACAAGAAACTGACAATAGAGCACACCAACAGAAGATTGAAGAAGATAAGTTCACTGAGGGAACAGAATCGGTTGGCTTATCTAGAAGACTGAAGAACTGAGGGACACAGACTCAGTTATTGAAGAATGAAGAACTGAGGGTTCAAACTCAGTTATGAAGATTACAAGTCGAGACTGTAAAGTTGGACTTCAGGCAAGATTGTGGTGACCTGAACTGACTTTATGGATCTTGTATGAAGACCTAAGAATCATAAGGACAATGAATTCTTAGATGATAATGAGTCATGGTGTACTCTGATTAAGTCAATTATAATCAGATGAAAACTGGAGTACTGATATTTGAAGAAGAGTAAAATCTCAGTTAATGCTCCAAATCAGTTAGGAAACTGACAAATGAAAAACTCAGTATAAAACTGATAAGGAAACTCAGTTTTATAAGTCAACCATCCAACAAACTGATCGTACAGTCGAACGTTGTAAAGAAAGCAATTTCATTGGATGAAGTACTGACACAGCAGAACGGTCAGAAAATATAGCCGTTACAAGCAGGATGAACGTTGAATGAACCCCTATAAATAGACTACCTCTACAACATCAATAAGGTGTGCAGGTATATGATAATAAAGCAAGGAATTAAAAGGAATCTATCTAGTCAAGAAAGATCAAATTGAGGGGGAAAGCCAAATCCAAAAGAATACCTGCTAAGTACTTAATTGCAAGATCAAGAAATTTCTTCAAAGTGTTCAAGCATATTCAAGCAGATTCAAGATCTAACATTTGAAGAAATACAGAGCCGTGCTTAAATTAATCATCCAGAAGAAAAGCTTAAATCACAGTTGAATCATAGTTATTGATTCAAAGTCTCAACTTTGATTTTATCAAAGGTTTAGACTGTGAAACACCAAGAAGGTGTGAAGGACAGTTGAGTGCAGTCAGGAAGACTGTGTTTGTGATGAGCTGGTGAAGAGGCAATTCTACCCTCCAAGGACCAGTGGTTCAAACAGTTGAAGAGCAGCAATCCTACCTGTTCTACAAGTGTTTAGATAGTGAAGCTAGGAATTAGTCAAGGACTATCAGTTTAGAAATTTTTGTAACCGGTCCATCTCAAAGAAGTTCTAGTGGAATTTTTCCTCCGCATCACAGGGGAAGAGAGGACGTACAGATTACATCACCTGGAACCTCTATAATTCTTGTCTATTTACTTTATGCATTCATTTATTTCATTATAGCTTTATTTACGTGGTTTTCATTCCGAAACTAAATTAACTTGTTGTTAAAGGCTAATATTTCATCCGCTGCCAGTTAACAAGACTAAATATAAGTCAGCATTGACTTATATTCAGTTGAGCTAACTGAACTCCGCACAAGTTAAGGGACAGGAACAAAACTGAACTGAAGATCAGTTTGAGTTTCAGAGAAACTCAGTTCCTGGGGTTTTTCCAGCTCAGATTAGTTTTTGGTGACAAGTCTAAACTTGTGTTAGCCTTTCCAAGGGACCAACAAGGGGCCACGGACGTGTTGCTAGACGCTATTCGTGATCGTTAGATGTGAAGGGCATTTTCGTAATTGCGCCTTCTGTCTACGGCCAACATATTCGGGAGCCTATCGGGTCACACACATATGAACATCGAGTCGGATTAAAATGTGGTTATAGTTGATGACCAAATAAGGAAAGTTAATCTCATTCTATAAAGGTTATAGTGGTAAATTAATATGGTGATATTTATTTATTATGAATAAGTATGACACACGTGGCTAATAATGTGGCGCCATCTTTTGGTGTATATGATACATTTGGATTGTGTAATTTAATTAATAAAATTGCCATAATATTAATATTTGATATTAATTGATATTTGGAAAATAGATTTATGGTAATAAGATAAAAAAAAAGTCAATATTAGATATTGATAAATATCTTGGAAATATTTAATATGAGATATTAAATTAAATGAGATAAATCAATCAAAGAGGATTTTTCTTATTTTACTAGTCAAAGGTTTTCTTTCTCTCCACTCTACCCAAGACTTGTTCCCCAAGGATTTTGGGAATGCTTGGGGCGCCCCATATGCCTATAAAAGCAAGGGGGTGCTAAGCTCTTGTATGCATCATAATAATTTCAAGAGCTAATTGTTCTTGTGAAAAATAAAAGAGTTTTTTAAAGAGAGATTATAGAGAGAGAAAAAAAGGCGACCTAGCAGTCGAGTTTTTCTGGTAGCAATCCTTGGCGGGATTCCGGCGAGGTGCTCGTGTGGATTACTGGTAGAGGCCGGACACTTGGACGGCTTGCGCACATGTACTCCTACCGGACAGTCAAAGCGTCGATCTTTTAGATCAACCAAGGTGATATTACCGTCCCCCCACTTATATGTTCATTGTTTAAACGAAGACGATCCTGGGATCGGGAGATCAATTTTTAAATTCCGCTGCGCTGCTTGATTGATTTCTTAACAAGACCAACGTAGCTCGGTCAACCCGACCTTAGAATCTCACCGCATGTCGGTTAGGGAGTATAATGATGATAATAATTCTACGATAATTATGGAAAGAATCCTAAGACTTTAAGGCTCTGATCCTCATCATTTAAACACGGATATTTGAATGTCACAATTATCTCCTAAAATCAAGGGATAATCTCAGAATTATCTCTAACTTGAACAATACGAAACAAGAGTCCACATTGGACACGACCCACGCAGGCCTAGGGCACAATCGCTCCCTATATAAACAACCATAAAGAACTACGGCTGACTTAATTTCAACAGATATATTGGATACGTAAGCACCTTGGTGAAATTCCCAGGCCAGTCTAAATCACCCTCAAAAAAATTCCTTCTCACCTTCATATTTTTCGTTGATTATTCATCCTCACTATTTATCACTAGATTAAAGGGCCTAGATTTTATACCCAAAGAATTTTGATTCGTCATGCCGGTAATTGATGAGCTATCTGCAGCGGTGACGGTGGTGGTGAGGCCTTTAGGGAGGTTTGGAATGGAGAATGACTTAACGGGTTGTGGATGCTTGTAGGAAATAAATGGTTTGGAAACATTTGTGCTCATGATTTTGGCATTGAGTACAACCATTGTTGTAGCCATAGGTTTTGCCATTGGTGTTACAAGGTTTAATCTTGCTTGCAGAGGAGTAATTTATTTGAAGGGTTGAGGGAATTGGAATTTGGTGAGGAAAAATCTGGGATTTTTCTTGAAAATTGTGATGATGAGATTTGACGGAAGAATTGGATAGGGGCCATGGAAGTAAAATGAGAACCAATAGGGAGTGCGTGGTAGGAATTTTTTTTTTTAAATATTTATGCTGGAAAAAATGAAAAGAAAGGGTAAAAAGGGAATAAGATAAAAGTATTTGTCTGAATTTATATTTGATGGTTTGGGGAAAACCATAGGAGGTAAACCGTACGTTTTTAAACCACATGAGGAGCAAAAACTTCAATTTCAGTGTTAATTTGAAGTGTCATTTTTCCATTCAGTCATCTTCTCTGATAATTCCGAAGCCAAGAAGAATAACAGTGATATTATTCTCTGTGGCTAGGTTCATGCAGACAACCCCGACAGGCTTTTCAAGATTCTTTCCTTCTCATTCCAAGGATTCTAGGCTTGATTTGAAAAAAAAAAAAAAAAGGATTCTAGACTCCTCTAATTTTGGTAGTATGTGTGGAGAGGTTTGAGAACTGATATTGTATATTGCATTTTTTTAAAATCCCATTTGGATTTGCAGGGAATAGTCCGTATTTCCCGACGTCTTCACCATTCTTTTTTGCACATTGAAAACGGGTCTTTATGTTGTAACATCAAGAGCGTTGTATTTTTTTTGTGGTTAAAAGCTCGTGGAATGGGTTTGTTAAACTGTGCCGAGCAGTCCATTTCGACGCTAATTTCGGATATGCTCCTGGATGAATTACTGAGTACTTATGTTATTAAAAACTATCAAATGAGTAGTTTATTATAGACTTTTAAATCATTCGATTCGCATATCGAATAAATGAGAAATTAATACTGAAAAATTGGAGGAAAATGTGTATGAGAGAGAAGAGTTGAAAGTAAGATCAAGACTTCTATCACACATTGCTCACTACCCTCTACATTTAAGATGTAGATATTGATAAAGATAATGCATCCGACAACTATAATGGGGATGGTGTTGATAATGAAGAGCTTCGGATAAATAAGGTTGGACCGGAGTGATAAGGAGAGCTCTCACTACTTAACTAGCAATCCTCGAGTTATCCGTTTAAGTTCAATATGGGTGTCGACCTTGGGTATTATTTTGTGCATGGAATAATGGGGAATCAATAATACAGACGCCATTCCTTTATTAGATATGCATGATGCTGGGGATTCTCTATTCATTGTAATATATATGCATGATACTAGGGATTCTCTATTCATTGTAATTTATATGCATAATACTAAGGATCCTCTACTTATTGTATATATATATATATATATATATATGCATGTAACAGGCTCTGTCGACAATCAGAAAAGAATAATAGAAAAATCCATTCTCCTGCTTACATCCCTTCTTCATTTCCTTGTATTTCATTATGGTATCAGAGCGAGTGTGAGTGCAGCACATAAACACACACAACCCTCCACAAATTCGATCTCAGATCAATCACAAACAAAAAAACAAAAAAACACAAAAAAAGAAAGCAAATCCGTTCCATAGCAGCAGTCAAAAAGGAGGCAGAACAGAGTTCAAAGGAGCATTTCGAAATCGTCTTTTTCGGGAAATCACATCTTCCCAATCAGCCATCATGTCCACACTTTCACTCAACGTCGCAAGCTTTATCACTCTGAAACTCACACCGAATAACTATCCGTTGTGAAGGGAACAAGCCCTCGCTTTAGCCGAAAGCCAAGACCTTGTTGGACACCTTACCAACGAGACCAAAGCTCCAAGCAAATTCAAGGTAAAGGAGACCATAAGCTCCACCAATACAGAAGTTACTTCTCAAATCTCTGAGGCGACCACTCAAACTCTCAATCCAGAATTTGTATCATGGAGAAAGTCAGATAGGCTTTTACGTGGTTGGCTTATTGGATCATTGTCTGAAGAATCCCTTGGCATAGTTATAGGCCAAGACACAGCACATGAAGTTTGGGAGGCCCTCAAAAATGCCTACGCACAGGACTTGCAAGAACGCGAATTCACACTTCGACAACAGCTCACCTATCTGTGAAAGGACGATGATAAGGACATCAACGATCACATTAGGAAATTCAAAAGCCTTTGTGACATCCTTGCCTCCATTGGTAAGCCGATTCCCGACCATGAAAAAGTTTATTGTCTTTTAACAAGTCTCGGGCCTCCCCAATAAATAGTAAATATAAATATATAAATATAATATAAATATAAACGAGTCGTTTACCACTACCATGTTGAAACCGCCTCGCCCAACTTACTCAGAATTAGTATCACATCTCCAAAATTTGGATCAGAGAAGGAATTGGTTTTCCAATTCATCCAATAATATGCAAATTGGAACACATATGGCATATTTTGGACAAACGGAACAGCGTGCTCAACCTGGTGCCAATCGCAGCAATCAACAGCCCAAATTTGCAGTGCTGGACGCGGCTTCCAGGCTCAGCAACCAAAGGGAATGAGCAGCTCAACAAGGGGCCAGCCGAAACCCCCACCACCCGGTGAACGGAGAATGACCCCAGCCGAAAGAGACTTGTACAAGGGTGAAAGGTGTCCATACTGTGAAGTGGTTGGACACATTGCCAAGATATGTTGGTGGATACCAAAGCAACCTGCCACGAACGACCAACTTCACCAAGCTTTATCTGCACTCACTTTGGACAACACGATCTCTGACACGGACTGGACAATTGACATGGGTGCTTCAAATCATATGACTGGGAACCGAGGTATGATAAATAATGTTCAACAATTTACGGGCAGAGACTCAGTTGTTGTTGGGAACGGCTCAGCCCTACCAATTCGTGGTGTAGGGCAGTCTTCACTACGACAACTAGACTCCACCTTGTCATTAAATGATGTACTTTATGTTCCTAATCTTACGAAAAATCTACTGTCAGTTAGCCAACTCACTACACAACACCCGGTTTTATCTGAATTTACTGACAAATCTTGTTATGTTAAGACTCAGGAAACAGTCAACTGGTAACCACAGGGAAGCGCAAGGGTGATTTATACGTCATTCCCTAAAAGTCTGAAGCAAATTTTGCTCATAGATTTCAGACGGGGAGTGCAAACTTATGGCATCAACTCTTAGGCCATACACAACTTTCCTCTATTCAGTCATTAAAAAATAAAGGTTTCATTCAAGTCCTAGGAAAAATAAAGACAGATCGAATCTGTCATAGTTGTCAATTGGGAAAACTTAGCAAATTGCCTTTTTCTTTATCAAAACATACTAGTACGGGTCCTTTTGACTTGGTTCATTGTGACTTATGGGGGCCATCTCCAGTTAAATCTATCGGGAATTATTTTTATTATGCTGCTTTTGTTGATGATTTTACGAGATACACATGGTTTATTCCTCTGCATGCTAAATCTGATTTTTTTGATGCTTACATAATTTTTGAAAAAATTGTGCAACGTCAGTATGGTTGATGCACGTAGATCAAGTGAAATTAAAATACTTGACCACCAAAACCAATACTAGCAAGAGGACTAGGTCCATCGTAGTATAGCTATAGCGAATCAAGGTCGATCCCACAGGGAACCAAATTGTGGGTCATTCTATAAATAATTAATTAAGCATGGCAAGCACATAAAATGGTCTATGACCAACGAAGAACAAGAAAAGATAAATTGACAAGACTCGACACAACTCAAATAAATACAACATAATTAATCTCCCCAATTATTACATTATCGTCTGGATCTAGAGATTATATATAATTAAACTAGACTCGACAACTATTAATCCGATTCGTATCTCTCTTTTATATTGGCTACAGGAGTCATCCCCTAGACTAGACCTAGCTCCGGGTAGGCCATCCAGATCACTATGCTACATCACGTGACTTCGCTTTTTCGGCCTTCATCTCATATGACTCGCACGCTTACAAAACTAGGGATGCCGATATTAACCGTATTCCTCACCTAGGCAACATTCCTTTGTTCAGGCGTACTTCCTAAGCGATCGCATCAGTCTCCATCCCATTAACACTAACTTTTTAGGTATCATGTTAATCTACGATTTATGTATAATCAGGCGCGCGCAATCCCCTAATATAACACAGATCTAGATCTCGCTGAAAGTCCTGAAAGATCAATTCATGAGCCGACCTAGGAGCACTATATAGGTATTTCCTCACTACACATTTTAATTAAAACAGACGAGCAACGTAGCCGTAGCCATACCTACTAAGATAAGAAATTCTAATTGGACAATCACACCATAAAGACGTGGCTAGACTGACTCGGCGAAAAACTAAATCTTAGCGTTTCTCTATACTTATCGGATAAAATAGAAGCTCATAAAGTAATTATATATACTCTCTAGAAACACGATTATTAATAAAATCACACATAGATCACAAAACATAGACGTGGGCGTGTGGATCCTTATAGACGAGGAATCCCCACCGCCTCACGTCGTAATCCTAGATCTACATCTTTTAACTAAGAAATAATAATCTCAAACGATAAATAATAATTGGGGAAAATTAATTATAAAAAAAACTAAGAGAAAATAAATACAAGAACTTACATAATTGAAGAACTTGTAAAAAAAACTGCTCCAAGTAAAACTGAAGATTTTATTATGAATTGTGTGTAATGTGGTGTGTTTGTGTGTGGCGTGTGTATGTAAATATATAGGGGAGAAATTTACATAGGATAAACTTAAACCAATCTGAAATAGTTTTCCTAAATCCAAAAGGAGTTTGAAAATACATTAGGATAATTCCCGGCTAATCTTAGGATAAGGTCACAAAAATGCGCCCCCCCATGCATGCGGCCTCCATATGTCGGCGCCAATCTTCATTGGATTGGCTTGCCGGCTTTTGTCTTGCCTTACTCCTCTTTTCCGTGCTTATCCGATCTTTATCTTCAATGCATCCGTATTTGCTTGGATTTATCTTGTAGTTTAATTCTTCCATTTATAATTATCCTCCAAAAATTATCTCAATCTACAAAATAAATAATTATCCCGAAATAAATCATATTTAAATAATAAAAAATGGATAAATACCAAATTATATATTATAAATCACATACATTAAATAATAAATATAACCATATGATTTAATATAAAATATATATTATTAGGCCCGATTCAAGGATAATGTTGATGACTTTTACGGGTATATTTTGACCGTCATCAATGGTCACCACATTAAGATCTTTCACTCAGACGGGGGTGGAGAATTTGTCAATAATAAATTAACCTCACACTTCCTAGCTCGACAATGGCATTTTACACCAAATTAATTACCCTCACACGCCTCAACAACTAGGGAAGGTAGAAAGGAGACATCGTACTATCAAGGAATTGGGCATGACAATGATGTTCCATGGTAGACTCCCTCTTTCCCTTTGGGTTGAGGCTTTTAGCACTGCTGTCCACATCATGAATCGTTTGCCTTCTGCCACTCTTAATAATGATACACATTTTTACAAACTTCACAACACACAACCTGACTACTCCTCCTTGAGAGTCTTCAGGTCACGATGTTTTCCCTACACTTGGGACACTAAGAAAAACAAGTTTGATCCAAAAACTTTGCCTTGCGTCTTTGTTGGTTACAGCACACAACATAAGGGCTATAAATGCTATCACCCGGGCACCAAAAAATTTATTATCTCACGCCATGTTGTGTTTGATGAAACCTTTTTCCCTTATCACAATCCGTCTCACACTAACACACACCTCCAACACAAGCACGCACAAACTATCTTTGATGCCTGGTTACCAAACCTCACTCCCACTCCCTCTCCATCCTCTTCAAATCTGAACCCACCCACCTCCATTCCCTTATCTGATGTAGCCATCCCCCCTCCCCACCCTCCATCGCCCACTGTTGACCCAACCCCAACTTCAGCCGTAACCGATACCTCCAGAAATACCATTGCACCCCAACCTATACATGTCCACATACCTCCACCGGCGTCCCCAATCACCGACCACCACAGCTCCAATGACATCCCCGAGTCCCCTGCCTCACCGTCCTCCCCTTCCCTCACCAATGAGCCCCTTTCCGGTTCGGATGTCACCCATCAATCCTTGTCCCGTGAGCCCTCCCCACCACCCCCTTCTCCCTAACCTATCGTCACCCACTCCCACCATGGCATTTTCAAACCCAATCCCAAGTATGCACTTCACGTTACTCTCCTTACCATTCCCCGCGAACCCCGAACTGTCAAAGAGGCCTTAGCCCACCCCGGCTGGAGGGCATCCATGCACGATGAAATCGCTGCTCTCCATGCTAACCGCACGTGGGACCTTGTCCCTAGGCAGCCCGGCATGCATGTCATCGGGTGTAAGTGGTTTTCAAGGCCAAGTTAAAGCCGAATGGTTCTTTTGACCGCCTTAAAGCCCGGTTAGTTGCTAAAGGGTATCACCAATTGGATGGGATCGATTACCTTGAAACTTACTCCCCTGTGATTAAACCAGGTACAATTCATCTAGTCATTGATGTCGCTCTTGTTCAAGGTTGTCCCATCCGCCAACTTGACGTCAAGAATGCCTTTTTGCATGGTATTGTGTCAGAAACTATCTACTTGGATCAGCCCCAGGTATAACTGATAAAGATAATGCATCCTATGTGTGAAAACTTAATAAATCCTTGTATGGCTTAAAGCAGGCTCCTCGTGCGTGGTTCGACAGGTTCAGTCAATTTCTGCTCAGTTATGGCTTTTATTGTAGTTTGGCCGACCCTTCCCTGTTTATTTATCATTCATCTCATGGTTCACTCTTTCTGCTGTTATATGTTGACGACATGCTAATTACAGGGACACATCCGCCACTTCTGAATTCTCTTATCCAGGTACTCAATCAGGAATTCGCAATGAAAGACATGGGTCCTTTCATCACTTCTTAGGTGTCGAAGTGGTCCCCACCTCAACCGGCTTACACCTGTCTCAAACTCACTATGCCGTTACTTTACTTGAACGTGCGCAGATGAAAGACTGCAAACCCGTGGCCACACCTTTGGAGCTCAAACCAAAGCATTCTGAGGTAGCCACCCTTCTTCAAGATGCTACTTCCTACAGGAGCCTGGTGGGGGGGCTACAATACCTAACATTTACCAGGCCAGATCTTGCCTACAGCGTGAACTACGTATCCCAATTTTTACAACAACCAACTCAGTACCATCTGAAACTTGTTCATCGACTCCTTCGCTTTGTCAAAGGCACGGTCCACCTTGGGCTTAATTTTCTCTCCAACACCTCTGATCTTAGTGCCTACACAGATGCTGACTGGGCCGGGTGTCCCACTACTCGACGCTCCACCATTGGCTATTGCACCTATTTAGAGCCAACCCCATCTCACGGTGTGCCAAAAGCAACCCACTATTTCTCGATCCAGCACCGAAGCCGAATACTGAGCATTGGCCCACACTGCCGCCGAATTGACATGGCTCTCACATCTTCTCCAAGATCTAGGTGTCCCTAGTAGCGCCACACCTTGGCTTTTCTGTGACAACCTAAGTGCTTTGCACATGACTGTCAATCCCGTTTTCCATGCACGAAGTAAGCACATCGAGTTAGACTACCACTTTGTTCGTGAACGTGTAGCTCTTGAAAAGCTAGTCACTCAACACATCCCGGCATCAGCACAACTAGCCGACATCTTTACAAAGTCCGTGCCCAAGGCCCTCCTTCTCAAATTCTGCAACAAACTTTGCCTCCACCCTCGGCACAGTTTGAGGGAGGGTGATAAAGATAATGCATCCGACAACTATAATGGGGATGGTGTTGATAATGAAGAGCTTCGAGAAATAAGGTTGGACCGGAGTGATAAGGAGAGCTCTCACTACTTAACTAGCAATTCTCGAGTTATCCGTTTAAGTTCAATATGGGTGTCGACCTTAGGTATTATTTTGTGCATGGAATAATGGGAGAATCAATAATACAGACGCCATTCCTTTATTAGATATGCATGATGCTGGGGATTCTCTATTCATTGTAATTTATATGCATAATACTAAGGATCCTCTACTTATTGTAATATATATATATATATATATATATATATATATATATATATATATATATATATATATATATATGCATGTAACAGGCTCTGTCGACAATCAGAAAAGAATAATAGAAAAATCCATTCTCCTGCTTACATCCCTTCTTCATTTCCTTGTATTTCATTAGATATGTTCCTTTAGGATTCAATTCATCCGAATTTCTAAACAAGGTTCTGTCCAATTGCATAATATACATGTTTGCAAACACTTGCATAATTTCAAGTCAAAGAAGAGATTTATAGAACATGGTCGGTTCGTCGTCTTTTGTTAAATGAAAGTCGATTTGGAAAGAAGAAAAAGACTGTTGTAGTATATTGGCTTACTATTGTTTGGATATTGGCTTACTATTGTTTGGACAAAAGAAAAAGACTGTTGTAGTATATTGGCTTACTATTGTTTGGATATTGGCTTACTTTTGTTTGGACAGAAGAAAAAGATTGTTGTAGATTATTGGCTTGAAAAATTATGCTTAAAAAGCAAATTCTACGATAAATATGCCTTGCATGAAGTTGTTTGAGAAATATGCTTACGTCGTTCATTCGTTACTCATGCGTCGGGCCCCATACGTAGCGCATGTTGGACCTGATTTTCTAGAAGAGATGCACAAGCCATGCTCGGGTCAAGCATACGTCACGCAAGTATCATGGTGTATATTGATTCGGTTGCACGTGGCGTATGCTTGACCCGCGCATGGCTTGTGCATCGCTTCTAGAAAAATAGGTCCAACATGCGTGACGATGGGGTCCGACGAATGAGTAACGAATGAACGACGTAAGCATATTTCCCAAACAACTTCCTGCAAGGCATATATATCATAGAATTTATATTTCAAGCATAATTTTTCAAGTTTCCCTTCTTTCTTTAACACTTGGAGAGTAGACTGGATGTGGACTTGTATCCTTTTTATCAATGGATTGGAGTTTGATACTTTTATTTTGGGATTCTGCGGTAGTATGATTGTTTTTCTTTTGAGTATTGATGTCGCATTTGATGACCAAAATAGTAATGACCAACCTTAACCGGCAGAGTACCGGGTCAGAAGCACTATAGTGGAGAGCAAGGTCGTATCCTATGGAGAATTAAACGAATACCAAAGTCATTTTTCAACTTAGTTTAGGTGAATCAAAGGTTGTTCAAGTTATCAATTACACTACGATGACAATTAAACTAAAAGTACTTATAAGAGAGAAGCATAGCCAAGACATGATCCAATTGAATACTTTCACCCCTCTAATCGACTATCTCGGGAACGAGCTTAACCAACCAACCTACCCAATGATCATATCGACTCATTCACGGGCGTAAACTCCTAAGATAGTGTAAGGCGCCATGCAACAATCAAACACCCTTTGCCCGGTTCAACAATCCGCCTTTAAGGATTTAATTGACCGAAACAAGATTAGTGCGCTCGAGTTGCCCGATTTCACAACCGAAAGAACATCACTCCCTAATCTATCAAAACAACTCAATTGATTATAAGAAATTATCTTAAAACCTCTTTTTCCACACCCTTTCCCAACATACATTTATAAAAGTGGTGTGTGTGATCATGAACTAGGTGATCAAGCTAATTCAAGCATTAAGAACAAGTTTTAAGATATGAATTCGTCGATATAACAACAATTAAGCACTACCCATTCCCAATTTCATCAATTAGAGGGTGATTTCTTCAATCGTCCCATGACTTAGCTATGATATGTTTAGCTACTCATAATTAAATAAGAAATAGCAATCAAAGAAAGGATTAAAGCCATAAAAACGAGAAATGAAATGCTATAATTACCAAAATCACCGAAATTCGTCTTTACATAAAGTTTCTTTAACACCCATGTCCAAAGATGAAGAAGATGATCCAAAATGAAAAATCTAACTTGATTGAGCTAAAATCTAAGGTTGATTTAGCTCAATCTAAGGAAAGGAGGAGTAGAAAATAATATAGGGATCAAAGGGGAGAATTTCGACCTAAAAGAGTGTAGGAGTGTCTAAGAATATGTGTGTAAATGTGTGTAGAAGTCTGAAAAATCTATGCAAAACGAATTTATATGTGCTCCAAAACGTGCAAAAAATCAGCCTAGTGCGCATGCACTGAGTACTAGTGTGCACGCACTGCCCCTTGTTGGCTGGGAAAAACTTGGTACTGCCTCGTGTAGTGTGCTTGCACTGGCTTTCAGTGTGCTCACACTAACTCTCTGTACAAAAGCTAGACCTTCTGCCTCTATGGTGCGCCCGTACTGCATCTGGTGTGTCTGCACTGGAAGCTTTGTTCCACAACTCGCCCTTCTGCTTCTCTGGTGCGCCCGCACTGGCTTTGGTGCGCCGCACTGGGTGTCAAATCTCCAAATCTTTATTTTTTTCTTCAATTCTTCCATTCCCGAGCCTCGGTTTCGTCTTTCTAAGCCCAATGCCTCAAGTTCTGGGTTCTCGAGTCACATGTATCTTGCATCACAACATCCAAACACATACCGAGCGTAACTCTGCAAGATAACTAGGGCTCGAAAAGGGCTTAAAACATCATAAAATGATGAGGTTTTCCATCTATGTGATGGTTTGCCTCATAGTGGATGTGCAATGCGGTTTTTACCCTATACGGTCTAAGACTACCCGGAATGAACCAAAAGTGCCGTAAACGGGGGTTGAAACTGTTGGTCCTTAGAAAAGGCTGACACAAGTTTAGAGGGGGGTGAATAAACTTGTCCCCAAAAACTGAATCTTGAACCAGATTGAGTTTGATCTTAATTTTGTGCGGAGTTAAGTTAACTTAGCTAAGTATAAGTCAAGACTGACTTATGCTTAACTGAGTTAACCGGCAGCGGATTGTAAAAGCCTTTTTATAAACTTGAGTTATCAGTTTGTCTAGTTGAATGCAATGTTGTGCTGACTCAGTTTCTTATGTTTGCTGGGTGTGTAATCTGATGTAATACAAATTGTAATACTGTAAATAAATACATAAAGTAAATAAATAAATAAGAAAAAGTTTATAGAGGTTCCAGGTGGTGTAATCCTATCAGTCCTATCTTCCCCTGTGATGCGGAGGAAAATTCCACTAGAACTTTTTGAGGTAGCTCGGTTACAAAAAGTCCTGAACTGATAGTCCTTGGCTAATCCCTAGCTTCACTATCTAAACTACTATAGAACGGGTAGAATTGTTGCTCTGCAACTGCTTGAACCACTGGTCCTTGAAGGGTTGTATTGCCTCCTCACCAGCTCATCACAAACACAGTATTCCTGACTGCAGCTCAACTGTCCTTCACACCTTCTTGGTGTTTCACAATCTAAAACCTTTGATAAAATCAAAGTTGAGACTTGAATCAATAACTATGATTCAACTTGTGATTTGAGCTTCTTCTTCTTGGTGCATATGATTTGCTCAAGCTCTGTTTTTCTTCAAGTGTTTTGATCTTGATGCTTTCTTGAATGTTTAAGAACACTTTGAAGATTTCTTGAAATCTTGCAATAATGCATACAGCAGGAGTTTATATTTGATCGATTTTCCCCATTTTTAAAAACTTTCTTGATATCTAATTCATTAGAACTCCGCACTTCTTCTTGAGGTAGAAGTGACCTATTTATTGGGGTTCCTCCAACGTTCATCTTGTTTGAATTTGAATTCATGTAGCCGTTGGTTTTTCTGCTTATTCTGTTGAATGTCAGTGTCCTTTCTGGCATTTCTGAGTATTCAATAAAATTGTTTGCATTATAACGGTTAGATTCTTCTTCAGTTTTTATAACTTCATCTTGAAACTGATTTTCTGTAATCTAGTCAGTTTCAGCTTTAAAAGCATTAACTGAGTTTTTACTCTTCTTCAAAAACTCAATACTCTATTATTCATCTGATTATAATTGATTCAATCAGAGTACACCATAACATATAACTCATCCAAGATATCATTATCCTTATGTATCTTAGGCCTTGATACAAGATCTATAGAGTCAGTTCAGGTCATCACAATCTTGCCTGAATTCTAAGTTTATAGTCTTGGCTTTAATCTTCATAAACTGAGTTTGAACCCTCAGTTCTTTATTTTTCAATAACTGAGTATGTGTCCCTCAATTCTTCAGCTTCTAGATAAGTCAACCGAGTCTGTGTCCCTCGGCGAACTTACCTTCTTCGGTTTCTGTGGGTGTGCTCTGAATCAGTTTCTTAATCTTCAATTGTGAGCTCGGTTTTCATAGTCTCATCAAGTCAGTTACTCGTTTTCTCAGTTCTGATCCTAGAACTATTACAATGCTTGTCTGATTTACTTATACAAATATCAAACTCTATTTAAATGCTATACATTAATATCTAGACATCTTTTTGCTTTGCACTATAACAGCTAGTTATGACACTTCATCAGTGGGGTTTAAAATAATAACTGAATAACTGATGAATCATCATCTAAACAAAAAATTTATTTCCAACAATTTCCCCCTTTTGATGATGTCAATACCCTCCTTAAAAGCAATGCAAAAGATAAAGACAAAACAATAACAAACACAAAGAACTGAGAAACCGAGTTTTTATTGATGATACTGAGTTACAAAATACATAGTATTAAAATACAACAATATATGAAAAGAAACTAAGTTTCAGCTTCCTTTCCCTTTCCTTGGTCAGTTCCTTCAATCTTCTTGTCATTTAGTTCAACAATTTCTTTCATGGCAAGATTTGTTGAACCGTTCTCAATTCCATTCATATTTGCCCAGACATTCCATGAATTGGTCATAATATGCTTTCCGAAAAACTTGCTTTTGAACAAAATTGCAAACAAGAACACAGTTTTCTTCAACTTCTCAGTTGTAGCTGTTTTCAGTAAATCTTCAATAAACTCAGATTCAACTCCTACAACTTTCTTCTCAGCTTTTTCTAGAGAACCATTTCCGTCCCATTTGTTCAATTTATTCCAGCCATAGGCATATCTGCTTACTTATCTAGGATCAAGGGCTCCCTTTTCTTCTTACGGATGAACAAGAACTTTCTGCATAATTAGAAAACTTTCTAAGGCTTGTTCTCTTGATTCACCTTCCTTTGTGGGTAGCTCCTAAAAATGTTGTAAATTTGTGAATCCAAGCCAAGTCTTTTCTCAGTTGGTTCAGAAAATTTCCCAATCAGCTTCATTTCTTCATCAGTCATGTCTCCTCTGGCTTTTCTGAGTTCAGCCAGTTTCTCATCTATACTTTCAAGAACCTCAAGCATTTCAGCTGCATTGACTTGTAAGATGGCTTCACTTTCCCCCTTATTGGCATCATTTTTATGAATCAAACTTCTCATATAAGAGTTCAAGTGTTTCTGGTTTGATGCCAATATTGTTTGTGCAACCACTGAGTCTTTCATGGCATTTTCCAGAAGAAGCATCATGTCATGTACATTTGTAACCTTGCCTTCCAATCGCTCTTGAGTTTCAGTTTTCCTAGCATCTGTTTCAATAGAGGTTTTTCTGATTTCAATCAAAGTGTCATGGCAATCCTTTTTGACACTGTCTAACCTCTTTTCCATACTAGATCTTTCATTTTTATTTTCCTCCATGGATTGTAACACCTTTCCAAAGATGCCCAAATCTTCATTCTGTATTCTCGCAAGCTCATTGAAATTGTACTTGATGAACTCAGCTTGTGTTGGCACATCTTTTTCATTTTCAGCTTTCTTCTCTGTTTTGCCTTTCTCAGTCTCAGATGCTTTCTCAGTTTCTCTCTTTTCTTTGGATGGGGTGGAAATGATTGCTTTCAGTTTTCCTTTGTAATCTTCAGACTTCCTTCTCTCCTCAGACTCTTTTCATAATTTTATCTAGAGTAGAAAAATCAGTTTCCCTTACTGGTGACAGTTTTACATCAAACTCGTCATCAGTATCTTCTCCAGCTTAGTCAACTTCGGCATGGTCAGCTTCAGCTTTTGCTATTTCGAGCACATCTCTGTCAGTCGGCGACTGATATCCTTCTTCCTCTTCTTTTTCTGATTCAGACTGAGTCTCAGAGTCTGAATCACCACTATCTTCAGAACGTTCTTCATCAGAATTTCCAGCAACATCTTTCCCTGCTTCTTTTTCTTGAAGAGAGGCAAGAATCCCTTTTTGTAAATCAGGATCTCCATGTGAATCATCATCGTCATCATTATCATATTTCTTTGATTTTGAAGTTTCTCCCTTAAACTTCTTCCAGTAACTATTTTTAATCAGAGAGCATCCACCACTCAAAAATTCATCAGAACTGAATAGTTGAGATAGATGAGTGATATTGAATAAATCAAAGACCCATTGCTCTGTGTTTTCCATAGCTTCTAGTTGGCTTCTTTGATTATCAATTGAGTTGAACTTCCAATGTTGATAAGCATCAAGTTTTCTACAGTCAGCTTCAATCAGTTTCCCAATATCGACAGACGGATCAAGCTGGGTTATAAAAAATTTCAGTTTCTCCTGGAATCTCTAGATTAGATTCAGCTAGAGTCTCAACTTGCTCTTCAACTTTCTCAGCTTCAATTTTGCTGGATTCCCCCTACGCAACAACTGGGATATAGATGATTCAGTTTCAATTTCAGGAACTATAGTGACTTGCTCAGTTCCCAGATTCTCTTCAGCAACAATTCCTTTTTCAGCTACAGGTTCCGCTTCAGCTACAGGTTCAGTAACTTGTTCAGGGTTCTCTTTTGATTCAGCTGCCTAAAGCTCACTTGGTTCAGCAACTGGTTCCTTTTCTTCTTCATTTTCATCAGTTTTCTTTTGAACTTCTTCTTCAACAAGTTCATCCAAGGTGATGACTTGTTGTGGTGCAGATTCAACTTCAGCAAATCATATGCCTTCAGACTGTGAGGCTTCCAATTCTTTGATTGATTCCTCATACTCAAGTCTAGAGGCTAACTTTTGCCGTGTAGATCTTGATTTGGATATTAAGTTGAGCACTGCGATTACACCAAGTCCAATCAGTTCCTCATCACTATCAGTTTCCTCATCATCAACTTCAGTTCTCAGGGTTTGTTCCTCCTGAGTTTCAGCTTCTGGTAGTGATGGAACGATTGCTTGAATTTCTTCAACAGATTCTTGAATGGGTACATCTTCAGCAATAGACTTGGTAGGAGTTTCAGTTTCAGCTCTGGGTTTCTTTGTTTGTCCTCCAGTTTCTAAAGCCACAGATGTTGCTGGTGATGGTTCCTTGCTTTTCTCAGTTACTTCAACAGCTTTGGCTTTCTTCAAATCATCCAGTTTTCTCTTTCTTTCTTTTAATCTCTCAAGATCTTCCAATGCTTCATGTGTGGTGAGTTTCTTAGATGACCTTTTCCTTTTCTTTTTAGGTTCAGCTTCAGAACCTTCAGCTTTTCTCTTTCCATATTTATTCTTTTCATCATTTACTGCAATTTTTCCATCAACAACTGTAGTCGATCCTCTTCTTGCAATTCCAAAGTGGTCAATAATCCTCTGTGCCATTAACGCAAGTGTCTTCCTATGATAGAATCTCCCTATCTTGACATCGGTTTTCTTCTTTGGTACATCAGATGATTGTGCTGCTATTTGGTCCAGAATATATCTCTTTCAATTAAAGTTTTCTTCGAACCAGATCACATACATCAAGTCTAACTTGGTGCCGGATAGATTGCTAAAATTGCCTGTATTCCCAATTACACAATTTGCTAGCATCTTGGTCGATAATTAAACTCATGTTTGAGGTAACCTGTTGACCCTGACAAAGATATGTTCGAATCTCTTTTAATTGCAAGTCCTTCCACAACTTCTATCTTTGCTCTTTGGTTAATTTGATAGTAGAAGAGTATCCAGACTTCTTGAAACCAAAGATTTCTGCAATAAGGTTCTCAGTAACCTTAATTCCCTTCTCATTGACCTTGGTTATGTAGGCTTTTTCTTCTTCTAAGGTTGTCCTTCCAAACTCATAGAAATCGTCAATGCTATCCAAACAAACATTCTCCAGGGTAATGTTGAATACTTCTTCAAGTCATTTGATTTTTCTGATCTTGTCCACGATTTCCTTGGCAATGTCTGAATTATTATATTTTTCAAGAAATTGATCTAGTGAGATGATCAAACCGGCTTCAACTCTGTAAAAGTCATGATTTCTGATTGTTGGAGTGAATTTTGAAGAATTTGAAGATAGAAATAATTTTTCAGATTAAGGATTGAGCAAAAACTGAGTGTAAAGAATTGATAAGGAAAATACAAGGGTATTTATAGGTGGTAGATTTGGTAGATAGAGATTTTGAGTGGGTTTTAAAACGTCTCATCGTAAATCACATCCGGCGTTGAGATGCGAAAAAAAGGTGGTAAGTGGAGAAGATGGACGGTTGAGATCTGTGTAGGTTACGACTTTTCTGCCAAGTGTAGCTAGTAACAGTAAATTCAATTGATGCACTGTATCTCCAGCTCATCGGTTTGATCTTATCCACAACATGATTAGTCTTTAGTTAACTCTATCTCCGTTTTGTGTTTCTGATCAGTCATTGACATCTCAGTTTTGACGATGTCAGCTTCCCATAATTCCCCAGTAGTCAGTTTTCATCTGCAAAAAAATTAAGAGCTTTTTGGTACCCATATTTGTTTGGGTCCTTTCTTGTTAGTTTTTGGATTAACTCTTGAGTTTCTTGAAGTTGCCTTCCTTTTCTCAGGATTAATTTCTTTTTTTAGAGCTTTGAATATTTTAACAATTGAGCTCATATACTTTTCTCGACTTTTTGACTTAGTAAAGTCTCTGTTAGATTTGTCAGTTTTCACATAATTCTGTTGTCTTGATTTTCCAATCCAATCCTTATGAATTTTGTGAAGCTGGGTTGATCTAGCAGGAATTGTAGATCCATTCCAATCTTCATCAGTACGAAAGAGTCTCCCTTTCCCCCTGAATCTATTATTCCACGAATGATCGCCATTCTTTGGTGAATATGACTTGAATGTTCTTTTGACTGATCTCTTATCAGTTCTGCCTTTTTCAGCCTTCTGAGTTTTTCTGTGAAAATCTGTCAGTTTGTAGATTGCCACCAACTGATTTTACAGTTTTGTCAGTTTTTGAACGAGGTTGTGCCGAGTTTTTGTCAGTTCTAACAATTTTATCAGTTTTCTGAGTTCCCAACTTTTGTGCAGCCACAAACTTAGGTGCAACTGAACTAGGTCTGAACTCTATTGTCAAACCCTAAACTTGTTCGATCTCCAAATGGTTTTCCTGGTTTGAACTGAACACTAGGAGTTGGACCAACTGATGATTCTGTGATATTTATTACCTCTGTTATCTCATCAGTTGAGCAATTTTCCTGAGCTCCATTGTTAGCCTTGATAAGATTAATCTCAGCATTTAATCTTAGAACTTCAGCTTTCAACAATTCTTTTTTCTTTTAGACATTCTCATAATTCTTTTGAATTTTCTCAAATTCCTTCATGAGTATGTCCAAGGTTTCATTGAAATCTGCATTTCTATGATTGTTCATGACAGTGTGACAGTTGGATGTAGAAGCATTTACCTCATGATGTTTGATTGACAAGCTCTCAATTTCGGCTTCTTTATCTTGCACTATATGTTTTCCTTTACTTGATATAGCATTATCCTCATCTGGTTCAACTCCAAAAAGAATGATTTCTTCATCACTTTCAAAGTGATCTTGTGCAGCAAGGCTTAATGGTGAATTATCTGAATTCTCATGGCTATTGGTATCCATTGGATTTTCAACGAATGTCTCGATTAATCTTTCTTGGGTGTCAGCAACAAGAGCCTGCAATTTGCTTTTGTATTCATCAAATCTTAATAATGAGTAATTAATTAAACTTCTAAAGTGATGCTATGTATTCATGATGCAGTTTTGAAAAACTTGAAGACTATCAAAAATAACTGATGGCCAGTTACTTCAAGCAAACAAACTGATATCGAGAATCAGCTATGGATCTCTTCGGAATAGAAGCTCTGATCCGATACCAATTGTTGGTATCGGAAATAACTGATGACCAGTTATTTAAGCTAAAGACTCAAAGTAGTAACAACTTTGGATCACCTCCAAAAGGAAGAACTGCTCTGATACCAATTGTTGGTCCCTAGAAAAGGCTGACACAAGTTTAGAGGGGGGGTGAATAAACATGTCCCCAAAAGCTGAATCTTGAACCAGATTGAGTTTGATCTTAAACTTGTGCGGAGTTAAGTTAACCTAGCTGAGTATAAGTCAGACTGACTTATGCTTAACTGAGTTAACCGGCAATGGATTGTTAAAGCCTTTTATAAAACTTGAGTTAATAAAACTTGAGTTATCAGTTTGTCTAGTTGAAATGCAATGTTGTGATGACTAAGTTTCTTATGTTTGCTGAGTGTGTAATCTGATGTAATACAAATTGTAATACTGTAAATAAATACATAAAGTAAATAAATAAATAAGACAAAGTTTATAGAGGTTCCAGGTGGTGTAATCATGTCAGTCCTCTCTTCCCCTGGGATGCGGAGGAAAATTCCACTAGAACTTTTTGAGGTAGCTCGGTTACAAAAAGTCCTAAACTGATAGTCCTTGGCTAATCCCTAGCTTCACTATCTAAGCAACTATAGAACATGTATAATTGCTGCTCTGCAACTGCTTGAACCACTGGTCCTTGAAGGGTTGTATTGCCTCTCCACCAGCTCATCACAAACACAGTATTCCTGACTGCAGCTCAACTGTCCTTCATGCCTTCTTGGTGTTTCACAGTCTAAAACCTTTGATAAAATCAAAGTTGAGACTTGAATCAATAACTATGATTCAACTTGTGATTTGAGCTTCTTCTTCATGTATATGATTTGCTCAAGCTCTGTTTTTCTTCAAGTGTTTTGATCTTGATGCTTTCTTGAATGTTTAAGAACACTTTGAAGATTTCTTGATCTTGCAATAAAGCATACAGCAATAGTTCTTTTTGATCGATTTTCCCTCTTTCTAAAAACTTTCTTGATATCTTATTCCTTGGAACTCCGCATATCTTCTTGAGGTAGAAGTGACCTATTTATAAGGGGTTCTCCAACGTTCATCTTGTTTGAATTTGAATTCATGTAGCCGTTGGTGGTCCTGCTTATTCTGTTGAATGTCAGTGTCCTTTCTGACATTTCTGAGTATCCAATAAAATTATTTGCATTATAACGGTTATATTCTTCTTCAGTTTTTATAACTTCAGATTGAAACTAATTTTCTGTAATCCAGTCAGTTTTCATCTTTAAGAGCATTAACTGAGTTTTTACTCTTCTTCAAAAACTCAGTACTCTATTATTCATCTGATTATAATTGATTTAATCAGAGTACACCATAACATATAACTCATCCAAGATATCATTGTCCTTATGTATCTTAGGTCTTGATACAAGATCTATAGAGTCAGTTCAGGTCATCACAATCTTGCCTAAATTCTAACTTTATAGTCTCGGCTTTAATCTTCATAAACCGAGTTCTTCATTTTTCAATAACTGAGTCTGTGTCCCTCAGTTCTTTAGCTTCTAGATAAGTCAACCGAGTCTGTGTCCCTCGGTGAACTTACCTTCTTCAGTTTCTGTGGGTGTGCTCTGAATCAGTTTCTCAATCTTCAATTGAGAACTCAGTTTTCATAGTCTCATCAAGTCAGTTACTCATTTTCTTCGTTCTGATCCTAGAACTATTACAGTGCTTGTCTGATTTACTTATACAAATATCAAACTATATTTAAATCCTATACATTAATGTCTAGACATCTTTTTGCTTTGCACTATAACAGCTAGTTATGACACTTCATCAATGGGGTTTAAAATAATAACTGATGAATCATCATCAAAACATAAATTTTATTTCCAACAAAAACATGCACCGAAGCATAGGAAAGTTGACTCTCATCAACCACCCCCCCACTTAGCGTTTGCTCGCCCTAGAGCAAAAATGAGCGTTTTAAAAGAAACCAAAGAGTCAACGCTACACGCATAAGGTAAGCCAATCACATATCAAAGACAACCGGAAAGTAAGAGAGTAAATACATGCCACTTAACCCTACCTTATCAAGTAAACGGGATGTGTGTGTGTGAATAGTTTCGCCTACATTTACCACGGTGCACCGGTTCGGATTAAGGTTGCTAGGTAATCGCAACTACACTATGGCTCATACTTCATAGGCATCGAGACCAAACCTAGGCTAAGCAAGGTTGAGCAGGACTTGCACGGTTGTAAGGTTTGGCTATGGACGGGGCTAACCAAAGGGAATTTCTGGGAAATAAATAACAAAGAGATAAACGCGAGCAAGCTTAATCATGGGGTGTATCAATATACAATGTAGCTAGGTCTACCCTTCTCTAGCTCAAAAAGAAACTAGAAACATGATCCAAGAAATAAAATGCCATATCGCACTATGTCTCAAGTGTAACGAGGCAAAAATGTATAAGAATCATGCTTCTACACCAAGGATTCACCCCAACACCAACATCACATGACAAGTCAATAAACGAGTCCTCGACACTTGGCTTTCTTTGACTCAACCTTTATTACTTTTAACACTTCATTTACAAGCTTTCTTTGATTGATTTCATTTTCTTTTGATTTTTTGACTTCTCTTCTTTTTTTCAACTTGACTTTTGAATTTAGAAAGTTGCATTATACAATGCTTTTATTAGGTTTGAGTCAAAGGCCATAACATACACATAAAATGAATCAAGCTCCTACCCTCCAATATCATGAAATAGCTCATAAAACCAACTCCTCTATACAAACACACCATGCTACCACCCCACACTTGCCCAAGTGTGATCTAGATGAAAAGATTAAGCTTAACTCGTAGGGTGTTCTACGGAATGTAGACCACAAATAAGGCTTGGTGTTAGGAAATTACGGGCTAAATACGAACGGCTAAGTGTCGGATGGGGGTCTAACCATCCTACCAAGGCTTAGAGGGGTTACTGTGGAATATGTCATGGGATGACTATTTGGCTCTGGTCGGGTCAAAGAAACGCCATAACTGTCATCCCAATATCTACCAAAGTCGGCCTTTCTATTTCGTCTTGAAGTTAATGGTATGAGTTCTAGGTAGCCAATTCGTGCCCATGTCTACCATAATCTGTCACTAGTTACCATGGTTCATGAAATCAAAGCTATACGTGCGTGAAAATACCGTCTCCAAAATAAGGTAGTAAGCCAAGTAAGTGGCATTCAAACATTCACTAAACCATTTATCCTATAAACGTGAAGGCTCAACATACGAATGCAACATCAAGTCCTCGGAAAATTTTAAAAATAGTTCAAATTTTACTAAAGTAGTGCCCCAATGATAAGTATGCAGCACAATGGCTAAAATCAACAACGAAGCACATATCATAGCTAAGCCTACCACCCCCCACTTTAAATGCAACATTGCCCTTAGTGTGTGAATGATAAAGGAAAAAGAAGGCTTAGCTTAACCCGGCAGAAAGGCACAAATGATGGCATATGACATATCCACGAAGCTCCATCTCGTACATCTAAAGCCATGAAACCAAGAAACACGAAAACGCATACACAAGGAACAGCCACCGTGCCAAAAGTAGGCAATAGATAACGAGATATAAGGAAAAGAATCAATGTCACATACACTATCATAATATAACCGATGGTACCGAACTCGATTCACATGAGATGAAAAGATAATAAAAAGTGAAACAATCATCCATGCATAAAATATGTGCCAAAATGATAACAATCCAAGTACGGTATAGGAACGAAAAGGAAGTTTTCACCCAAGAGCTCTTTTCCTAGGCCAAAATTCTCCACTCTTTTACCTAAGACTCACTCATAACCTTATCAAACAGAGAAATAGTGGGTTGCCTCCCACAAGCGCCTTTGTTTTGCGTCGTTGGCTTGACTTATTAAGAAACTAAAAGAAAAACAAAAAGCACGAGTGAAATGAAAGAAAAAAATTGCACATCTTTTGCTCAATAGCCTCAAGAACATGGAAATTAAAAATAAAAAAAACTTTCATCCACTTTTATTTAGCACAACAAAAAAAAACATCAACCTAAAACATTTTAAGTTTAAAGTACTTAGTTCGACTTCCTACCCCCAACAATGCTAGGGATAGTCTGAACCACATGAAATACCATTTAACCATTGTGGATGCTCTTAGCGGCAATGGCCCACCGGCTTAACAGTGGTCTTTTGCCTCAAACATCATCCGTTGTTATGTCTTTTCAGTTTCTAGTCTGGTATGTTTATTTGTCCCCATGTATTTCAATGCTTTTGCTTTTATTTATATCTCTATTTGATGTATGATATCATTGTCATTTAAGACGAAAGATTTTATGATACAATCTTTATACAACGGTTGTATTCTAAAATTTTCATATAATAACCTACGTGTTCAATCGATAATGGGTGAAGCATGTGCCAAACAATATGTTCTCATTTTATTCTTGCATATGAAACATTCCGTTACACGTGTTTTCGAGCTACCTTGTGTTGAGGGACAAATTGATATATCCCTGTAATAAGCATGGATCATCTCAATTAATCAGCGTTATGACTATGAGAATGAAGACGCGTTTAGAATTTCCTGCTGAAAGTAAGGGTATTTGTTTATATAGTACCCTCTTCGAAGTTCTTTAGTTATTTAGTACCTCAGCAAAGTTTCTTACTTAAATAGTATTATGCATATATTTTTCCCTACAAATAACATGTAATGCCTAAAATAACCCAGACTGTTTTTTTTTATATTAATAATACCGAATTACCCTGTCTTGGAAGAAAAAGAAAAATAGATATCCAAATAAAAGAACGGGAGTTTCTTCCTAAAACCAATTCATCGGTTTTCTTCCTCCTTTCCCAGCCATCGGCTTTCTTCCTCCTTTCCCAGATTAGAGGCTGCTTTCTTCTTGCTTTTTCCCAGTTTAGCGGCGGTGGTGACGTCGTCGACAATAATTCAGATCACCGCCGCTCTGTTTTTATTATTAATAGATTTGGTTCCAAGGTAAAGTAAAAGCTGCTCAAATGTGCTAAAAAAAAAAAGGATACCCAGCAAGCATGGAGAGCATATCAGCCGTCGTTTCCGCCATTAAAAGAGCTTAATTTGGACCCTCTTTTAATTATCTTATTATGATGAGAAAATACAGTAAGTAATGATTTATATAGAAACCGTATATATAAAGAACATGTTATACCGACCTTGAATTTGAAGGAACATCAAAGTGGTGGATGCGGTTCGGTTTGATACGATTAATGACTTGACTAATGAACTGAACCGAAAATTTTGGGTTCTTGAAATTTGAAACCAAATCGAACCGTTTGTTGTATGTATCGAATTGAAATGAATCAACATATTTGGTTTAATTCGGCTAGATTAACCGAAAATTTACATTAAATTTAACAATTCTTTTGAGTGGATAATTTGTTAAATTTACTTCAATTTTCCGTTAATCGAACCAATTTTCGGTTCGAAACAATTCTATTTGGCTGTAAATGATTTGGTTTTTATTCGATTTTATAATTAGATTATAACTTGTTCGGACAACGGTCCGGTTATATGCAATATTTCAAAAACGGTTATAATATTTTGGTCATAGAAACTACTTATACAGGTTTAATATAAACATTTCGGTTACGATTTTCTATTCAATTCGTTAAACGGTTGGTTTTTTATTCAATCTGGTTTCCGGTTCGATTACAATAATTTGTGAAGTTAACCATAACCAAAACATAAATTTTGGTTTCCTATAATACTAACCGAAACCGAACCAAAATAGTTATTAATCGAACTGAATTGAATCAATTGACCATGGTTCGATTCGGTTATCAGATGACCACGGAACCTCGATTTAACGTCGGACCACATGTGATCAACTACGATCAAAGTAATCTCCTACCGAACCTCGATTTAACATCGGACCACGTGTGATCAAATTTGATCAAAGTAATCGCCTTGACCGAACCTCGATTTGACGTCGGATCACGTGTGATCAACCCCAAACACAGTAATCGCCTTGACTGAATCGAACGTCAATCACGTTTGATCAACCTCGAGCACAGTAATCGTCTTGACCGAACTTCGATCATACATTAGATCATGTGTTATCAACCCCGGGCACAAGAATCGCATTGACCGAACCTCAATGTAACGTCAGATTATGTGTGATCAGCACCGAGCATAGTAATCGCCTTGACCGAACCTCGATCTATCATGGGAATATATGTGATCAACCACAAACACAATAATCGCCTAGACCGAACCTCGATCTAACGTTAGATCATGTGTGATCAACCTCGGACACAATAATCGTCTTGACCGAACATCGATTTAACGTCGGATCATGTGTGATGGGCCCCGAGCACAACAATCGCCTTGACCGAACCTCAATCTATCATGGGAATATAAGTGATCAACCCCAAACACACTAATCGCTAGATCGAACCTCAATCTAACGTCAGATCATGTGTGATCAAACGCCCTGACCGGGCCTTCATCTAATGTCGGATCATGTGTGCTCAGCCCCTTACCACAATAATCGCCTTGACCGAATGTTGATCTAACGTCGCATCATATGTGATGAACCCTTACACAATAATCACCTTGATCGAACATCGATCTAACGTCGGAATATATGTGATCAACCTCGGTGATAGTAATTGCCTTTACCGAACCTCAATCTAACTTCGAATCATGTGTGATCAACCCCGAGCATAGTAATCACCCTGACCGAACCTCGATCAAACGTCGGATCATGTGCGGTCAACCTCGAGCACGATAATCGCCCTGACCGAACCTTCATCTAATGTCGAATCATGTGTGCTCAACCCCTTACCACAATAATCGCTTTGACCGAACGTTGATCTAACGTCGCATCATATGTGATGAACCCTGAACACAATAATCGCCTTGACCAAACTTTGATCTAACGTCGGATCATGTGTGATGAACCCTGAGCACAGTAAACGCCTTGATCGAACCCAAATCTACTATTTGTAGTGAAAGCTATGGGTGTAAACGAGCCAGTCAAACCGAGTATTACACTAAACGAGTCGAGCAATTTAAAATATTCTCGAGTTCAAGTTTGAGCACGAGTATTTCGAACTTGAGTTCGAGCTGAGATTGAAGGAAGTTTTAAAAAATCGAGTCAAGCTCGAGTTTTGCATCGAGCTTATTGATTATAATATGTTTTGAAACATAATTCGAAAATAATTTAATTATCACACAAGGATAACAAAAACTGTCACTGCGGACAATTAATATTTGATTTTTTTATTAAAAATGCAAAGGATAATTTATTGAGTACCTAAAAATATTTTAAAGGCAAAGTATTTGATAGACGACAAGTCAATAAAAACTACACGTTTCCACCCCCCACCGGCCCCCACCCCGAAGTTGATCTTTATCTATGAAGTTGTTCGCCGAGCCCGCGAGCTTAGACTAGCTTGGCCTGGATTTTGTTTTTTCGATCTTCTAGTACATGTAATCTACTCTCGGTTTGCTTTGTAAATTTTGTAAGCTTGTACAGTTTTGATTCTTAATAAATATCCGGTTTCGACAAAAAAAACTACAACGTTTGGTAATATAATTTTACATTGATTATGAATATAACGATACATATAGTAGTACGTCAGTCAAACCACAACACTGCAGTAACCGTATATATATATATATATATATATATATATATATATATATATATATATATATTTGAGTTTGATCGCCAAGAGTCGAGTTGTGTATTGTATTGTTCAAGCATCGTTCGTTTACTCTTCAAGTCGAGTCGATTTCGAGCTAATTTAAGCCGAGTCGAACTCTAGCCGATCTCGAGCTACTCACAAGTAGTTTGACTCATTTAGAACCCTAATGAAAGTAAAAGCTAACACACGCACACCGTTTCGCTACAACACACGAAATGAGCTTATACGGAAGGTAACGTGTCGAACTAAAAATAAAAAATAAAACTGAAGGGTAACATATGATACCGCCAAAATAACATCTTAAAACGCAACAAAGCGATGACCAAACATCTTAATTTTAACAACTACCTGCAAAACAGAGACCAAAGACTGTAGCTATATTTCAGCAAAATACCAAGACCAAAATTCAGCTAAAATAATTGCAAAACAAAATTCAACCTCTATTTTATTTCTTTATTTTATTTTTTGAGAAAATTATTGATCTTCATCCACCCATTTTCTGCAGCCTAAAACCAAAATAGCAGCAACCCACAAACGAAACAACTGCTACCCAAATCAAACGGTACAAATTCATTTTTTGACATTTGGTTCCAATGGCAATGTAGTGATGGTACTTCAAAAATATGCTAAAACTGAACCTAATTACCACATCCCGTGTCTTAAAAACATAAACAAAATACAATTGCACAAAAAAGGACACCAAAAGTCCCCAAAACGAATCAGTTTCACCCAAAAATAAATATATACTTCATAAAATTGGATTGTCGATTGCTCGTCTTCGATTCGAATGGGTTATCTTCCATTGATGGTTGGAATGGGAGGGAGGGGTCTCCTGCATCTGCTGTTTTGTCAAAGGAGGGAAAAAATCAGTAAAATGTGAGGTTAAAAAGAGGGGTATGTTTGTCCTTTACTATTAATATTTTCTTTTTTCATTTTGGGTGAATGACTCCGCATTATGGAGTACTACTTAGCTAAAAAACTTTGAGAAAAAGACTATATAGCTCATTTCGCCGGTATGGGACCAACGGGGAAACTTACATACACAATTTTGCACAGCAGGATCCCAGTGGCCACGTGGGATGCACGGACCCTGAAAAAAACCAAAAAAAAAAAACAAACCTAGTTGTCGGAAAACTAGGCTCTGTCGACCGACCCTCTCCGTCACAATCCGACGCCGACGAACACACATTTTCCAATCCGACGACGGCACTCAACATTCTACACCTGCAAAACTGAAACAGGTAATCTTTTTTTTTTCTTGTAAGGAATGAGAAGTAAAAGAGCAGAGAAAATAGGAAAAACAGAGGAGAATAAAAGGTAAGAACTGAGATTTTTATTAATGTCTTCAAGAATGCTTTCTTACATCAGTTTACAGCCTTTTATATGCATAAGGAAACACTAACAACAATTTGACAGCTCATAACTAGCTAATTACAGCTAACACTTAGTTAATACAGCTGCTATAAAAAATATCTAAGTAAAAATATCTTCGAGTTCCTGACATCCCTCCCTTCTTGAGCAACACCATGACCTCATGGTGAAGGAAATTCTGGAAATTTAGTGCTGATGTAGTTTGCATCTTCCCATGTAGCTGCTGCCTCATCCAAATTGATCCATTTCATCAACCACTGAACTACTGGTGCATTTTTCCTCTTAATAGTTCTGATACTCAAAATCTTCTCAGGATATATGGTCATCTGACCATCTTCTGATGTAATAGGAGGATGAATTGATACAGGAATATGAGCCCCTTTGTATTTCTTCAACAATGATATATGGAACACAGGATGTAGTCTTGAATTCTCAGGTAGAAGTAACTTGTAAGCCACAGGTGATCTTCTCTAACACTCTGTAGGGTCCAAAATATCTAGCTGACAGTTTTAAATTTCTCCTCGAGCCACAGTATTCTGTCTATAAGGTTGTAATTTGAGAAAGACTAGATCATTAACCTGAAACTCCCTATCAGTCCTTCCTTTATCAGCAAAGTACTTCATTCTAGATTGTGCATGCTCTAAGTTTTCCTTTAATTCTCTTGTAAGTATGTGCTTTTGTTGAAGGAAATCATCCACTGTAATATTTGTTTGCTCACTGAAACTACCAACTGGTATAGTATTAGGCTTATAGCCATATAGTGCTTCAAAAGGAGAAGTTTGTAAAGCAGTGTGGAAATTTGTATTATACCAGAATTCAGCTAATGTTAACCATCTGAACCACTGTTTTGGTCTTTGGAAGCACATACATCTTAAGTACATTTCTAGGCATTGATTCACCCTCTCAGTCTGGCCATCAGTTTGAGGGTGATAGGCTGAACTAAGGGCTAATCTGACCCCTGCTAGTTGGAACAAACTTTGCCAAAACTCACTAGTAAAAACACAGTCTCTGTCACTTACTATAGTAGATGGAAGGCCATGTAATCTGTATATTTGGTGAAAGAAACTGTCTCTGTCACTTACTATAGTAGATGGAAGGCCATGTAATCTGTATATTTGGTGAAAGAAAACATCAGCTACAGATTCTGCTGTATACCCCTTATTCATAGGCACAAAATGACCCCATTTTGTGAATCTATCCACTATTACCATAATAACATCATGCCTTTCAGAATTTGGAAGTCCTTCTATAAAATCCATACTGATATGTTGCCATGCCTGATCTGGAATAGGTAAGGGCTGTAGTAATCCTTGTGGATGCTCATGAAGGCTCTTACATTGTTGGCAAACTGTACAGGATTGAATTAATGTCCTAACATCATCTCTCATATGGGGCCAATAGAATATAGAAGAGATTCTTTTCAAACATGCTCTAATACCTGAATGTCCTCCAATTGGACTTTCATGGAGCTGGGACATAATTTCTTGTCTCAAAGTACCAGAATTTCCCACATATAATTTCCCTTTGTATTTAAGGATCCCCTGCTGGATTGTATAATCTGGTTCTGTGTTTGGATCCAAAATAACACAGCTGGTTTTATACTGAGCTTGCTCATCACCATCATAACTTTCAATTACTTTTGTCATCCAAGTAGGTAGGACAGTAGTTATAGCCATTGTACTAGCCTGTTCCACTGGTTGCCTTGAAAGTGCATCAGCCACTATATTTTCCTTTCCTTCTTATACTCAATTCTGAAATCCAGACCTAACAATTTGGTAATCCCTTTTTGCTGTAAAGCAGTGGTTACTTTTTGTTCTAATAGGTACTTTAGTGATTGTTGATCTGTCTTGATAACAAAATGATGTCCTTGTAGATAGTGTCTCCATCTGTTAACAGACATAATCACAGCAAGCAATTCTTTCTCATAGATAGATAGGCCCATCTCTTTAGTATTAAAAGCTCTACTAAGGTAAGAGATTGGTCTCCCATGCTGTTGTAAAACTGCACCTAACCCATTACAGCATGCATCGGTCTCAACCACAAATGGAATAGAAAAATCTGGTAGGGCTAACGGTGGTGCTTCACACATTGCTTGTTTCAGTTTGTTGAAAGCATTATTAGCTTCCTCATCCCATATAAATCCATCCTTCTTTAGTAAATTGGTTAATGGCCTAGCTAGAATGCCATAATAAGGTATAAATCTCCTGTAGAAACCAGTCAGTCCCAGAAAGCCCCTTAATTCTGTTATGTTTTTAGGATCGGGCCACTTCTGCATACTTTCTATCTTGTGAGGATCAGGCATAACCTCTCCTTGTTGGATAATATGCCCCAGATATTCTACTCTTGTTTGTGCAAAGCTGCATTTATTGAGCTTAGCATGGAAAGTATGATTTCTCAGTAAATCCAATATCTTCTGTAAATGAGAAACATGAGATTGCAGATCTGGACTGTAGATCAATATATCATCAAAGAAAACCAAAACAAACTTCCTCAAATAAGGTTTTAAGAGCTCATTCATTGCTTTCTGAAAGGTAGCAGGTGCATTGGTTAGACCAAATGGCATAACAGTGTACTCATAGTGCCCATGGTGAGTAACAAAGGCTGTTTTGGGAATAGCTTGAGGATGCATTCTGATCTGATGGAAACCTGCTCTTAGATCAATCTTTGTGAAGTACTTTGCCTTGCCTAATTCATCTAGTAACTCATCAATAAGAGGAATAGGATACCTGTCCTTGACGGTGAGGTCATTTAACTTCCTATAATCCACACACAAACGCCAGGATCCATCTTTTTTCTTAACCAGGAGAATTGGTGAAGCATAGGGGCTGTGGCTAGGTTGAATAAACCCCTGTTCTAACATCTGTTCAATCTGAGTCTCAATTTCTTGCTTCTGGTAGTGGCCATATTTGTAGGGCCTCTGTTTGAAAGGATCTGTCCCATCTTTAAGTATAATATCATGTGTCAAGTCTCCGGTTGGTGGCAAGGCAGTAGGGGTGGCAAACACATCGGAGTCTTGATCCAGTAAGTCCTGGATTTCATGGGGTACAGATTCCGCCATTTGCAATTCTGCTTGAGTTTGGATGAAATTGATACATGCCATAACCCCACTGGATCCTGGTCTGAAATTTTTATTCATCTGTTTACTACTGATACTCTTAATCTGGGAGGTTTCCGAGATGCTCTTAAGAATAACATGCTTCCCTTCCTTCTGAAATGATAATTCCATCTTGTTAAAATCAAATATCATAGGACTAAACTTCTTCATCCAGTCAACCCCTAGTACCATATCACAACCCCCAAGTTTTAAGAGTCTTACATCATGAGAAAACCTTATGCCCTGCATTGTCCAAGGAAGGTTTGGACAAATACATCACTGATCATCTTATTTCCATCAGCAACTGTTACTCCCATAGGTTTAGTTGCTTCTACCACACACTGAACATCCTTGGCTAATTTCTGGTCAAGAAATGTATGTGAACTCCCACTGTCTATGAGGATATTTATTGATCTCTTTTTAAGCATGCCCTGAATTCTGATAGTATTTGAACTGATTTGTCCTGTCATAGTCCTGATAGATAATTGTGAAGTCTCATTTTCTTGTCCATCACACTCCTCAGAATCATCTATGATTAAAAAATCATCATCCTTGTCATCAACCAAAATGAAATTCAGCTGCTTGGATTTACATTGGTGGCCAGGAGTATATTTTTCACTGCATCTAAAACATAATCCTTTTGATCTCCTATCTTGAAGTTCAGTTGGTGTGATGTATTTTGTAACCTCCTTTCCTTTAATCGATTATTGGGCATAAGCTAATTATATTTCTGAACTGTATTCTGCCTAACCAGGGTTGGATGTGTAGGATTTAGGGATTCTAATACATCTTCTTGTGCCCTGGCTAATTCCAATGCTGTGGCTAAATCAGGTGGTTTATTTACTCTCACAATAGCTCTGATTCCCTTCTTTAAACCTCCTATAAAGCTTGATACAAAATAGGCCTCATCTAAACCAGGATTCTTTAATGATACTAGAGTTTTTATTTCTTCAAATTTTGCTTGATATACATCTACTGAACCAGTCTGTTTCAATTTGTGGAATTCATCCACTACATCATCATAAGTTTGATTAGCAAACCTTCTACACAATTCATTGCAGAAAATAGACCATGTGATAAACCTTTTATTGATCTTCCAACTGCTATACCATAACTCAGCTTGGTCATCAAGATGCATTTCTGCTAATGATACTTTTTCCTCCTCTTTAACAAAATGAAACCGAAAATATCTTTCACATTTTCTTAACCAAGCTCTAGGATTCTCACCTTTAAACATAGGGAAATCTACTTTAGGACGCTTTAAGGAGTTATCATACCTCTGTTCACTAGGAGGAGGCCCCAAAATTCCTGAACTAGAAGGTGGA
Organism: Gentiana dahurica var. dahurica; assembly: GCA_024500145.1. Classification (NCBI taxonomy): domain Eukaryota; kingdom Viridiplantae; phylum Streptophyta; class Magnoliopsida; order Gentianales; family Gentianaceae; genus Gentiana; species Gentiana dahurica. Next base: position 15,747,337 of record CM044906.1, on the reverse strand, counting down.
ATTTCCACTGCTGCGGTTTTGTTGGACAATGCTACAAAAACAGCAGCAAATTGATCCTTCATGAATGCAAGTTGATCCTCTGAGTTACATTTGAGGTCCTGTATAGACTTGCTCAGCTCTTCGATGTCCTTTGCATTCTTCTTAGTTAGCTCATCTACGGATTTTAAGCGTGTATCAGCCATGGCAGAGAATCAGTGTCTCTGATACCAGATGTAAGGAATGAGAAGTAAAAGAACAGAGAAAATAGGAAAAACAGAGGAGAATAAGAGGTAAGAACTGAGATTTTTATTAATGTCTTCAAGAATGCTTTCTTACATCAGTTTACAGCCTTTTATATGCATAAGGAAACACTAACAACAATTTGACAGCTCATAACTAGCTAATTACAGCTAACACTTAGTTAATACAGCTGCTAGAAAAAATATCTAAGTAAAAATATCTTCGAGTTCCTGACATTTCTCATCTACTTTAATGCCATGAGAGACGGTGATCATTGACCTAGATACCTCTGCTACCAGTGGAGTTAATTGAGGGTGGGAGATAATAACTGAGCATCTTTGGCTTTGGTCTGTCCCTCAAGCTTCACCTCGCCGCTGCCGTGCTCAATTTCAAGCCACTACCGCCATTGCAGGCCTGGTATAAGCTATTTCAGTCTCTGATTTAGAGTCCTTCTACTTTGATTTTCTTATTATTTTCGTCCTCATCTTCGTTTTAAGCCCTTCTTGGATATAGTTTTTTTTTTATATATATAAAAACTGGCTTCTAATTTGGATTTAAAACCTCTATCACATATGTTCCACAACATTTGGCTTTCAATATAAACTTTTAGCCAAAAAAAGCATTCTGAAAAATGGCTAAAAATCTGATGTTTCGTTTGATTTATATCAGTGGTTAATTCAGCTGTAGTTATAGTTCTCCCAGATGGATAATTCACCCATATGGCTCTTCCCACAGTTTTCTTTTATTTTTTCTAAAATATGTTAACAAATGTGCTTCAACCACATGATCCTCATACTCAATGAAAGCTTTTTGTGTGTTAGTTTTATATGTATTTTGACATCTAGTTGTGTAATTGATATGATTTCTTTTTCCTTGTGTAGATTGGATGCTTGAGCTCCTAATAGAGCACATTCGTGTGATCTTAGCATTGTCTTCTAGTTTTAGAGTATTATACGTCTAGCTTATCCAGGTCTATGGTACTTGTGCACTATCTACGATTCTTTTGTCTAAATGGGTCAGTATTATATATCATTTAACAGCTAGATGAAATCCAAAATTGTCATACCTGAAGCAGAAAATCGCTGAATATTGTGTTTTTATCTTTTTGAAATAGAATGTGGTTTCGTTTGTTTCATACTAATTTGACTAGAGGTTAATCTGATTTACTATTCTGTTGAATATGCCCTAAATGTGCTCTGAATGTTCGCATATGTATATGTACATGTATATATGTATATACATCAGATTATAAATACACTTCCTAGCCTTGATGATGTTACTTTTCGTATGTTATCTTCGTATTTATGTCTGTACATAGGCATTAATGGAATGGAATGATATGTCCCCTAGTCTAGGACAGACTAAGTCTTTTTGTTTTGCTTGGAGGGAACATAGAGGTAAGTACTTGATTACTTAATGCTCTGTGGATTGTTTAAGGCCTGCTTTAATTGAGTTTGGACTCTTTCAAAACTGGTGTTTACCGCATGAAAGAAATTATTTATTATGTAATCATCTCACCTTTGGTCAAACACTCTTCTTTAAGGGGCTCCATTTCTTACTTTTAGGGGTGGTGTTCATGCAGCATATCTGTGCACATAAATCACATCTCTACCAACTGGATGTGGTTTCTCGTTGAGAAATCCAGTCTTCATTTGAAAGCTACCGGGCGATTGTTTAGATTACCATGGCATTTGCAGACACATTTTTGTTCAGACATTCCGTGCACAAAATCAAAGCTTTCTCCCCTTCAGGTGCTTGTCTTTACTTATCCATGTATTCTTGATGGCACGGTACAAGTTATATTAGTACATTTGTACAAAAAGACAAACTGATTCTTATCTTCTGTTTTTATTGCACCGAAGCACTGATACCATGATAGGTATACAAAAGGTCAAACCGATTCATATTTTTTTACACGTCACGAGTCTGGTTGTATGTGTATATATATATTCATTTATTTCTTCCTGACAAAACTTATATTTGTATATCTATCTCTGCATTATTTTCATGCCGTGTTCTGTATATTAGTATCTACATCCTTCCCTGAATTTTTATTTTCCCCCTTAAAATACTCTGCTGAAATAATGCTGGTTAGTGGTTAGTCAACATGATGCTTTATAAGTGGGTTGCATATGTGATAATTTTCAATGGTATTTTTATCATTATCGTTATCATCAATTAGTTTACGTAAAAATTGATCATGTTCTTCATCCATGGATCCATTATTGTCTTTTTTAGGATCGGAAAATGATCGACCGTGTCAGGATGTGGGCTAAAGGAGGAGATGGAGGCAATGGTTGCTCCAGCTTTCGTCGCAGCAGGCATAACCGTCGTGGTAGAGCTGATGGTGAGTTCTTATCTCTATTAGCCTTGGTATTCTTTAAACAAGTATACTATCACAGAATGAACGGTGGTTATATTTTATTTGCATTTTATGAGACCTCTATGATGATCTATGCTATCATTTTATCCAGTATCTTTAATGGTGACTTTGAAATCGTGTTGGTAAACATTTATAGTCATAAAAAGTTGCTGTAAAATTTTAATTAAATATGCAAACTCATTATCCCTTTTATCCATTTCACTTATTTCTGAAGAATTTTGCATTCTAGCATTTGATTTATATATATACAACATCAAATGGACTAATGGAATGTGGATTTGACTAAGAAGTGGGAGTTGTAAGTTTAAATTACTTTTAGAAGGATGCCTCTTTTCTTTTTGGTGATAGAACTTTTCCAGCTTTAATTTGATATATGCCATCTTAATGCAGGTGGGAATGGAGGAAGAGGCGGCGATGTTATTTTGGAGTGCTCTCCATCAATTTGGGACTTCAGTGGTCTCCAACGTCACGTAGTATGTTAGTGTTTGCTTAGTATTGGCCTGTTTCTCCATTTTATATTTGAATTTTTGTAACTTTCTTCCTCTATTTTTTTCATGTTTGATCGTATTCAACTGTAAAGAATGCAAAGAGAGGGGGACATGGCTCATCAAAGAACCTGATTGGAAGCAGAGGGGCTGACAAGGTTGTCTAAAAGTCTTTCTTCATCTTATAATGATGTATATGATCACTTGAGTTATCTCTGTAACCAATTGAATTCCTTCCACTTGATGACCAAGTTTCTTATCTTTTGCAGGTTGTCCATGTACCTGTTGGTACTGTGATTCATCTTGTTGAGGGACAACTCCCTTCCGCAGTTGAGAAGCATGTTTCCGAAGCTTTAGATCCCTGGGATATGCCTAATTCTCCTATGGATGATTCTTCTGAAACGCTCAACCGAAGTAGAGAAATGTTAACCGAAACAATCAATTCAAGGAATAGCTCAGCTTCTCCGGTTAGTACTGAAGACAAAATACCACCAGCAAAAACGACTCACCAACATCTTTCTTATGCTTCATTTACTAGTAGAACGGAAGATCCTGACTCCAGTATGGAAGAAGAACATGAAGATTTTTTTCCTGGAGAGGAACATGAAAAAGGTTATGAAACGGATGCATCATCGGTGCAGTATAATGTTGCTGAATTAACCGAACCTGGTCAGCAATTAGTTATTGCTTATGGAGGTGATGGAGGCTTTGGCAATATTTCAACTACGAAACCATTCGCAAGAAAACATAACGACGTTGATGCTAAAGTAGATGATGATGATGGTAATGATGATGGTGAGAAGCATGCGCAGAGGATCGGGATGCCTGGTTCTGAGGTAATTCTTGTGTTAGAGCTAAAGAGTATTGCAGACGTCGGCCTTGTAGGAATGCCAAATGCAGGCAAAAGCACTCTTCTTGGAGCTATGTCAAGGGCTAGACCTACAATAGGCGATTATGCATTCACCACATTAAGACCTAATCTAGGAAACGTAAGTTATGAGGATTTCTCTATAACAGTGGCTGACATCCCGGGGCTTATAAGCGGAGCACATGATAATCGAGGGCTTGGACACGATTTTCTACGTCACATAGAACGCACTAAAGTGCTTGCGTATGTAGTTGACTTGGTCGCAGATATTGATGGGAGACGAGGTATTCCACCTTGGAAACAACTACACGAGTTGGTTTTGGAGCTTGAGTTTTACTGAGAGGGGTTATCAAAACGGCCTTCGTTAGTGGTAGCAAATAAAATAGACGAGGCCGGTGCTGATGAAGCTTATGCAGAATTGAAACGAAGGGTGCGTGGAGTTCATATATATCCGGTTTGTGCTGTTTTGGAACAGGGAGTATCAGAAGTCAAACATGGTCTTAGGATGCTTGTGAATGGAGAAGTTTTGTCTAGATTAAGGTTAGATGACATTGTTCTTGACTAGGATGCAGATGGCTGGATGACCCAAACGATGATGTTGAATCTATGTAGTTGTTTTATTGACAAAGTTGAAAGTGGACAATTGGACTTTAAATTTTTAGACAGGTTAGAGACACAAAAAAACATCACACAATTGAAAATCCTTTATTGGAGTAAACAGAAAAGTAGAACCGGTATGAGTCTATGAGATATTGGAAGATCTGTGTTATCCTCTATTATCATAATTTCATATGAGTGCAGCAAACCGTTGATAACCGGTGTGGGATGTGTAGTGTGTAGTGGGAGGGTTGTAGGATCCTAACGGGCAGGGAAGTCAAAGGAGATGAGGCTTTGAGGTTGGGTAAGAATTGATAAGAGGGACCGGACACCTTCGAAGGTGCACTATACTTCATGAAAAATGCAAAATCACAGTACTCCTATCAAATTACCTACATGGTATGTCCACATGAATTTTCATTACACAAAAAAAACCTAAAATAAAAAATAAAAAAATGTCGTCCCTTTTTCTTGTTTTTTTTATATAAATTTTATAATAATAATAATAATAATAATAATAATAAATAAATAAACAAACTATATTAAAAGAGCCAGTTGTTTCTCACGTAAGTGTTTTTCCTTCAGATGTTTTCCTCAAAAGTGTTTCTCTGCATAATAATAATATTAATAATAATAATAATCAAGATAAACACAAAAAATTAAAAGAATCCATACCTAATAGTACTACACATCCTATCATCACCCAAGTTGTAAAAAAAGCTAACAATGTAAGCTTAGTTAGCAAAAAAAAAAAAAAAAAAACTACCGTGATTTTTTATTTTTTTAGGGTACTACCGTGAAATTAATAAAAAAAATAAAAAATAAGTTTTTTTTTTAGAAAGAAATAAGTTAATCCAAACATGTACTCTTGTCATGAAAGAAATAATAATAATAATAATAAATACAAACGAAGAGGATAAACTTCAGCATTAAAAAAATCCATTCATATAGGTAACCAAAACCGAAAATGAAGCATAAAAAATAGTAATAAAATATTATAAATACATTATGATATAGTAACAAAACATATAGCATTACATAATTTCACCTAAACTACTTTATACTTCCCAACAAAAAATCCATGCTCATACTAAAAGTTCCCAACAATAATTCATTAATCAAAAATAAAAATAAACATCATAAACTACTCTATTGTTCCCGACCAAAAAAAATCATGCTCAAACCAAAAGTTTCGGTAAATATTTATCATACAACAATAAACTGGTGTTCAAAGAAACAAAATATATATATATATGGAAGACAAAGGAAAAAAATATTTTGCACCAACCAAAAATTGCATGAATGGTATGTCATTGTTATTTTATTCAATGTATACATATATACATGTATATCTTATTTGTATCATTATAGACACATGTTCAAAATTCACATTTTAAAGCCTATATTTTCTTGCAACTTTTCATTAAGATTTTACAAAGCTGTTTTTACTCAATTTCAATTGGTAATTTTAATTTTACATAGCCTATATATAAGATGAAGCATTGGTGCAGTTGTTACGATTGCAGCCTAATACAACATTCTTTCTTTCTTTTTTTAAAAGGTAACACAACATTCACATTTAGTTTTCAATAACATAAAGTAAGATATTACACAAAATTGACACAAATCCATTCACATTAAAAAAAACACATACTTTATGCTAATTACTACACAACATGCATGGATGCATGCAACTTAGATGACACATTGAGTGCAATTTCTTAGTATAATTTGAATCGTTATTTGATGTATGATGATGGAATCAACTGTGAAGGTAGTCAAGATGATGCAAATACAATCCTCATAGACAGTGGTGCATCTCACACTTTCTTAGACTAACAAGTTGCCAAGGAGGCGCAGTGTGTGACATAACCGACTCACCCTATGTTAATCACGGTAGTAGATGCCTAGATGGAAACAAAATGATGACTGAGTTTAAGTGTCCTAACTCAAGGACGGAGCTTACTTAGGGGCTGAGGGGGCTAAACCCACCCAGTCCTTTTTATTTTTTTTCTATATAGTATGTATGTCTAGCTCACTAAGTCATCAACCTAATAGATAATTAGCCTTACAGCCCACCAAACATGAGCCACTAAAAGTATATGTTATAACAAAAAAACGATTCCATTGACATCACACGTTTATTTCCGACCCCACGATCATTTCAAACACTCAAAACATTACTTCAAGCACCACGATTATTTTTTATGAAAATAATGTGAGTGATACCTGGCGTTTAAAAAAGAGCGTCGGTGATGATAGTGACATTATAGTTACAGAAATGTCACTTGTGAGTAACGTCAGATCCAATGAATTGACACCGGAGTTAACGTTTGTAGTGTGGTGCGGGAATTAAAACAAAATTGACACCGGAGTTAACATTTGTAGTGTGGTACGAGAAGTAAAAAAATACATCATAAAATATAAATAAATTTGTCGTTTACAGAAAATTATGTCGTATAAATAACATTGAAAAAAAAAATTTCTCAGCCTACCCGACGAAAATTTCCTGGCTCCGTCCTTGTCCTAACTTGTCATGGATCATGCAAAAGGGTTAAGTTGCAACAAGATGTGAGATTGATCAAGTTGAAAGGATGTAACATGGTATTAGAGGTGAATTGGATGAAAAGGTACAATCCAATGGTCTTGACTTCAACAGAACTTAGCTGGTTTTCATTAACGAGGAGAACAAATTAGGTTGAGAAGTTACATAGAATAAGCTCAACTTAAGATTATTAATTGTAAAATATTTACTAAATAATTGAGAAAAGGGATATATGGACACTTTGGATGCTTCAATATGATACAAGAACATCCTCTGAATCAACTTAGCTTGTTTTCATTAACGAGGGAGAACAAATTAGGTTGCGAAGTTACACAGAAGAAGCTCAACTTAAGATTATTCGCTGTAAAATATTTACTAAAGAATTGAGAAAATGGATCTATGGACACTTCGGTTGCTTCAACATGATACAAAAACATCCTCTGAATCATGTGTCTATTAAACTTACTAATGTTCTAGAAAAGTATCATGAGGTGTTTGCAAATCCCAAGTATTGCCACCAAAGAGGGGCTATGAGCATCCCATAACTTTGAAAAAGGAGTTGGACCTGTGAAACTGAAACCTTATAGGTATGCTCACTATCAAAATGATAAAATAGAGTAGTTGGTGGATCAAGTGCTACAATGGGGGGTTATACAGCATAATAGTAGCCCATTTTCATCACCATTGTTCCTTGTGAAAGAGAAAAATAGATCCTAAAGATGTTGTGTGGACTACAAAAGGTTGAATGACTTGATTGTCAAAGATAGCTACCATACTCCCTTAATTGTTGGATGAATTAAGGAGTAGTGCTAAAGCATTTTCAATAATAAACTTGAGGTTTGGATTCCATCAGATTCGATAATAGAAGATGATGTCCAGAAGACTGCCTTTGTAACTCATCATGGCCGATTTGTATTCAAAGTGATGCCATTTGGGCTCACAAATGCCCCGGACACATTCTAGAGAAGTATGAATCTGATGTTGAGACCTTGATTTAGGAAGTTTTTGCTTGTATTTTTTTATGACATCTTAATCTTCATCCCTGACATGGCTTCACACGCACATCTTAAAATGGTTCTAGAAGTTTTGAAGAAGAACCGATACTATGCTAAATTGTCCACATGATCTTTTGGACAAACCAATGTGGAATACTTAGGCCGTATCATACATGAGGGTGAAGTGCATGCTAACCCAAGCACGATTTAAGCCACGTCAAATTGGCCCCAACCCTAAAATGTGACTAAACCGAGAGGATTTTTGGGCGTAACTTGTTTCTATAGCTATTATAAAAATAGCTAAGCCCTTGAATGCCCCACTCAAGAAAGACGAGTTTTGTTGGTCACAAAGTGCCTAAAAAACATTCTAGAAACTCAATGAGACCATGTGCAAATCACCAGTACTTTTTTTGCTAGATTATAGAATTCCAGTTTGCTTTTTTGCATTGAAGCAAATACACGTGGCAATGGCTTAGAAGCTGTTTTACAGCAAAACAAGAAACTTGTGATTTATCTAAGCCAGACCTTCAACTCCAAGAAGATGGGATTGTTTATCTACGAAAAGGAACTTGACACTCTCTATGGAAAAAACTAAATAAAAGCCATATTTTCAAGGCAAACCTTTTGTCATCAAAACTGATCAACGAAGTCTCAAGTTCATTCTGGATAAGAGGGCCACCACTACACTACAACAAAAATAAGTGGCCAAGTTACTTGGGTTGGATTTCACTACAGTGTACAAAAAGAGAAGCGAAAATGTAGTGGTTGATGCCTTGTCCAGGCAAAGTCATGCTGTGGGACAACCGTGTGTTGTGAGCACAATATCACCTTCTTGGATGCAATAAGTAACATCCAACTACAATGGTGACCTAGCCTTGAAGGAAAATTTTCGGCACTGATGATTAGTACAACCTTAAATCCCCAAATACACTATGCACTAAGGATTCCTTAAGTACAAAAAGAGAACATACGTAGAAACCCCATGGAGGTTTGAGATCCAAATTGATAGGGCAGTTGCACTCAAGTCCAATAGAGGGTCATTCAGGGGTCATGGCATGCTATAATTGGATTCAGAGACTTTTTATTGGCCTCAACTTAATAAGGATGTTCATGAAATGACTCAAAGGAGTACTATTTGTCAGCAGTGCAAGAGTCTATAACTAAAAGAGCTTATCATATTTAAGAGAATGAATACGTAACATGACAAGTTTGATTCAATACCTATCAGTACGAGAAATGAAATAATTCTACCAAGTATAAAGTCATTGTATAATGAATATCATTATTTAACATATAATTATTTTATAAATTAAGTGTATAATCAACAATATACATAAAATATTTTAAAAAAAAAGGTTAACCGAACATATGCGATGCACGTGCATTTTGCTAGTTTTACAAAAAGTCAAATAATCTTTCTTAGTATTTTTTCCCCTCGCAAAACCCCTTTCTCGTTTCCCTCTTAGAGAACCCTTCCCTTCCATCTACCTATTGAAGAGAAATCGATCAATTTGAAGATGTAAATTTCATTCCAAAATAAAACAATCCATGAAAAATTGTTCTTTTGGCCTCAGATTTAAAAGGTAATGTTCTGAATTTATCACTTAGTTTTTAATTTTCTTTTGATTGATTTGTGTGATTTTTATCACAAAATGCAGCAAAATAAATTGATTACTCATCCGTAGGAAAGCTGTTTTGTTGCTTGATCTTGTGTGGGGTTAGGGTTGAGAATATAAGGTTTTGAATTCTGGGAAATGTAAGAGGGATTTTTTTGAGCTGTTGTTCACATTGAAATAGAGATTAACATCGTTGCTTATACTCGTAGTAATCGTACATAATTGTTTTTTTTCATGACTTCTTCCTTCTGTTTTTTGTGGTGATTTTGTTTTGTTCTTTTGTTGTCTAGTCTTTCATTAGGCAGGTGACGAAGTTCGGACTAACTTCTTACCACGTGTCATTCCCTCGTTAACGTAAGAATAAATATAGAGAGAAGATTAAACACTAAGGGCCAGAAGCCCTACTTCAAGACCGGAGGTCAGACCTAAACCCCAGGTGGGAGGTCGGCCTACCTAGCTTCTCAGTCCACCGCAGGTCTGTTAGGGCGCAACAGAGCTCATGCAGTGCAACTCGGGCCTCACAGGTCTCCTAAGGGACTCGACGCAGGTCGGCCTGAGTATACCTTAGACGGAGTAGCCCACGTGCACAATATAACAGATAAACATGAAAAGAATCCTCAACAATAAAGGCTCTGATCCTATATTCAAAATACCGTGATTATCTCCTACAATCAAGAAGATAAAATCGTGATTATCTATTCCTTATGAAACACGAAATTGAGTCCATAATAGACACGACACATGCAAAATTAGGGCATAACGCCTCCAATATAAACAATTCCTTTTTTTTTTTTTTTCTGAGAAAGGAAAAGGGAAGTGACGAAGTGAAAACGCGTTTTTCACATTAAATTGGTTTTATTACATTTTTTTTCTTTTGTAATTGGGATATGAAACAAGTATTTCCAAAACCAAAACGTTAAAAAAAAAAAAAAAGAAAGTAAAAGTAAAGCTGCAACCGTACTTTTGCATCCAGCTGGCATCCTTTATATTAGTATTTTTTTAAAAGGAAGGGGGGGTTCACAAAAAGCCTGGCTAAACTTGCCGTTGAAACTCAATTAGCCAAAAGGATTTACACTGCAGATGGCGAACGCCGGCGAACCGGTGCTGGATAGAATAACATCCGAATCGGATAAAAAATCGATGTGCGAGTTTAGAATCGGCCAACGAGTTCACTCAGTCACCGACACTAAACGAATCGGAACGGTGAAGTACACAGGGCCGGTGGAGGGCATTTCGGGAACATGGGTCGGAGTTGACTGGGATTACGACGGGGATGGAAAACATGATGGGTCCCACAACGGAATCAGTTATTTCCATGCCAGAGGCCCTAAAACAGGATCATTTTGCCGACCGCACAACTTGAGCTCCGGCATTACGCTTTTGCAAGCTCTTGAAGTTCGGTATCGTAGTGTTGCTACTAAAGAAGAAGAAGGTCAGGAAAATTCTTACAAATTTACACAAAATGGATTGTAAAGTTCAAATTTGACCAGTCACATTGGTCCATTATTGCAACGAGCATTCCTTGTATTATAAGTTTCCGCACCCGCTGCTGTTGTAGATTATGTGATTGAATCTTAGCAAGTTCTATACCGTCTGCTTCAAGGATTCTATGTACCAATTTGTTTACATTTAAAAGCATGTATGTTTTGTTAATTTTTTTTTTTTTTTTGTGTCTATTTTCACGAAGTGGACTGTGGAGTAAGTTAAAGCTGCTGTGATATATTTGTGATGTTTCTGATTATGGTGCAGATGAGATGTATGTTCTTTCTTCAAGTAATAAACGAGTATCAGTCGAGTTTCTTGGTAAAGATAAAATCCAAGTCAGACTGAGTAAATTCGATGAGTTGACAAGTGCATCACTTTCATATCTGGGAGTTAGTTCCCCAGGCCCTTCGACTCAAATCAGTGAAACTATACCAAGTGAGTTTCATTTCTTGCTTCTTGCTCTTACGTTTTCTTTAACCGTTTCATGATTTTACTTCCTGCTTGTGGTCCTTTTTAAGTCCTATTTTTTTCAGCTTACTGCTGGGCTGCATTTTTATTTGTCTTATCAGCTTACTTTTGATTTATCACTGTCATCATTACCCCTATGTGTAACGTCGAATTTTTCGGTAGCTCCTCTTCAGTTTCAGCTTTATGTCTTCTCCGTGGTGGTGAAGCCTCTGATTTATCTTTCCTAATGTTGTAGCTGCCGTAGGCAAATTTAGCCTTCCATCCGTATGTAATGTTATGTACTCAATCTTTTGCCAAAATGCCATGTACTAACAAGATACTGAGTACACCGAATTGTACATTTCCTGGTATGAAGATGCAAAGAGCAAATGGCCATGGCTTGCATGGTGCTTAATTTTCAACTCTGAATGAAAAGTTTCTGTTGTTCTTCATACATTTCAATGGTGCTTTATGTTATGACAAAGCAAGAACACTTTTTGATTTATCGCTCCCCAACTTTGTAATCAATCCATGGTGATGAATCTTTGACAGAAAAGCCCACTAGAGAAACATGGTCAACCTAGGCTCTCTCCTGTCGGCCCAGCCTTTTTTTTTTGAACAGCATCGGCCCAGCCTTGTTAGTCTTCTCATATTAAGGTTGCTCTCCCTATCTATCTGTCCCTTAGAGTACCTTTAGTCATACTGTAACTGTGTACCCGATTCGCTCCACAGCCTTGTTTATCATGTTCGCCGACCACCGTATATCAATAAATTTGTTATTATTATTTTTAATTTTTGCCTCGCTCACATTTGGGGCATAGGAAGATTTGCCCTGTAGAAATGATGTTGATTTCGTTCCATTTGTTCTTATTTGGATTAACTAGAACAGTAGAACCTTTTTGTGATAGCATTGGCTAAGTAAATATTAAAGTGTGATTAGAGTTTGAGTTAAAAAATATGTTATGCTTGTGCTTGAACTTGAGTTTGATGAATTTCAGGTACTCGACTCCTTTAATTTTACGAAATCACCTCACCTCACCCCATTTATACATGCTATGACTACAATTTCGTACTCAATTTGGCTCGATATCTGGTTGTGGGTCCCAACCTTTATCTGATGAATGCTCTTTCTCTATTCCTTGTTCCTGTTGATGATTTAGATTTTACGAGTGTCCCCAGTTTTCATTGTGCTGTTATACAATAGACTATTGAAGATTTTATTGCGGTGCATTGCAGATATGAAGGAGCTTGATTTGACAGGGAATCTGCTATCCGACTGGAATGTATGTCCTAAGGCTGGTAAAGAAATAAATCTGCCTAATAATATCAATCATATAAGGAAAAACAGAATTTTGGCCAGATTTAGGATAGGGTGATTGGGGGAAGTGCTTCACTACTTATTTTGCAATCACCTTTCCATTCGCACAATCTTTCTTTCTTTCTTTCTTCTTCTTCTTCTTTTATTTTTTTTTTATTTTTTTTTAAATTTTTATTTATTTATTTATTTATTTATTTTTTACCTATAGATGTAGTTATTTAAATTAGCTGTACCGTTCCATGCTTAAGAACATGCATTATTCTACTTCAAGATCTATTGCAATCAGTGTTCTAAAAGACGCTAGGCGGTAGTCGGGCGGTCATGGGGCTCCTAAGTGTTTTTTTTTAACATTTTAAATAATACAATGCTTGTCCAACATAAATCCTTACTTCATAAAGCATAAAAATCATGTAAAAATGTGTCAAAAGACTAATTAAAGTACGAAAGCACATGAGATTATGTCGGAATGCTGGCTGTCCGTGGTCGGAAATTGATGTCTGGCCGGTCACTGGTCGGCGGTGGGAGGGG
>CM044906.1:15678727-15733351 GCA_024500145.1 Gentiana dahurica var. dahurica | reverse complement strand
AAGGATAAGAGGTTCTTAAAAGGGTTAACGGTAACTTCCCGATTTAGAATGAACAGTCTATGGAGGATTAATCCATATGTAATGATTATATCAATGGACGCTTATTATTATTCTCGTGAGGAGATAAATATAATCTCATAATCGGAGGAGTGCAGTCACGGGATTATGGTGGCATATTCTGTGATTGATTTATCGAATATAATTATTCTATAATTATTTATTTGATTTATCGGAGCCGCTGATTATTAGTCCATGGTCCCCGACGTGCCTCCTAATATAGCATAGCTATTCTCGGACGTCTAATCCTAATAATATTAATTTAGTTCTTATTGGACTTTATTAAAACGATATGTGAATTAATTGTTTGGTGGACTATTAAATTAGTTGGGCTAAATAATTAAATATGTGGAAAAGACATTTTTCATAAACTTGGCCCAAATGTGTTATAGCCAAAAATTAATTATGACTAGGTCATAAATTAAAAGTGGCGCCCCCCCTCTTATTTTTGGAACAAGAAATTAGTTTTCTTGTGATTAATAAGACATGTGCATAAAATATTTATTGAATAAATATTTATGGTAAATAATAAAGATAAATATTATTCTAGATTTGTTCTAGAATATTATGGAATTATCTTTTATTAAAGGATTTATTTTGTTTGATAAATAAAAATCCTTGGAGGCTAAGTTTTACTCTCCTATATAAAGAGAGTTCTCACAAGCCTCAATACACACATAAATTTCAACTTCTCCCTATAGTAGTGAGAAGAAAAGAATTCGGCCAAGGGAGATTTGGGGAGAAATCTTGGAGATTTTTCCGGTAGCATATCGGAAGGGTTCGAGTCGAGAATTCCTTCCACCGGGAATTGCTTGGATCACACGATCGGAAGACTGTGGTGCTCTTCACATCTTCACATTCATCCTTTGCGGTTCTTCAACTTGAATTTAGAGATTCAAGAGGTATGATCTACATCCCCCTTGTAGAATAGATCTAGTTGTTTTATTACGTGTATTATATAGATCTAGATCCATAAATCGCTTCCGTTGCGGATGGTATTACTAACAGTGGTATCAGTCGCCATGGTGATCTATCTTTATACGTATAAAATATTAGATCTAGGAGTGGTAAAACATGTAGAATTTTTGTCCCAATTTTTTTTAAATAGGGCCGACGCATGCTTTAATTTTTTTTATGTTATGAATGTCTTGGTTGAAGAGATGGATTGAGGTTGGTACTGTTTACTCGTTAGATCTATTGTAGCTCCTTTGTTTAGTAACAATTGAGCATAGGAATTGTATTTATTTTACGTCAATTTTCGAAATTTATATGTAAAATTAGCATCTTTTATTGTAATTTTGATTATCCGGGCTGGAAAAGATGAAGATCTTGCTGAAAAATTGAAGATCAAGACGACACCCAAGGTATGAACGAGGAGAAACGGATGAATTTTATTAAAAAACTGCTACAGGACTTTCTGCGACGCTGAAAAGCGTCGCTATAAGTCCTGTTTAATATAAATTGCGGCTAGGGTTTTTTTATTCATGTTGCGGCAGCATCAATTTTTTTAGTTAACCTAATTTTTTTTTTATTGTTTACTAAACAGCCGCATGTAAAATAAAAAAAAAAATCATTATTTTTGGAAAATAATAGCCGCATATAATTAATTATAATAAATTGGATTTATTTAATTAAAAAGACCTTTTCTCCTCTCGGGTGTTCGTGGTTCGTGATCCGGCGGTTCGAGTTCAAGATTCGAAGATCAAGACTCGAAGACAACAAGATTGTAATTTATTTTTCCTAGGATAGATTAGTTACGGGGGTACCAACAATCCAACTCGGTGTTTAAATTTCCGCAATTTATTTTTTATGTGCTCAATCATAAAATAGATATAAAATCGGAATTGCCATGACATGCATCATATCATAAATCCACTCCATGCATACATGTAGAATTTTAATTTTGGTAATTAAAATAGGCATGTATACAAACTCGTGTAATTAGTTGAAATTTAATTAATACGTGATAATTAATGAATTTAGTAACTAATTAATGATCCGAGGACGGGTTATGAAATCGTTAGGCCTTTCGGTGTGTGTTCTCGGTGAACCGCCTTAAAGCCCAAACGAGATCACGTTTTCAATTCGTAGTGTCTACGAGATTGAATGATGGTAAAAGAACAATAAAAATCTTGGATAAAAACGGTTCGCTTATAGGTTGGGTGGTCAACTGAGCTAGGCTCGACCGACTTAACCCTCCTAGTGTGATGTATGCACGGGGGTCCGGCAAGACTAAGCTACACCGGAGAACGGAGGGTGATTCCTTCTTATCTCAATGGGGCTGTCTTGACCCGATTTCGTCCGACTGTCACATATGTTCCAACGAATAGGACGGGTAGGCTTGCCTACGTCACCGACACCATTCGGAATCCTTGATTTGATGAGCTTTTATGATAACATCAAAAAGACGTGGTTAGTTAACCCACAACCACTTCCAAATTATTGAGTGGGAGCGGGGGAGGCGACAGCCAACCCCACGGCCTCTACTATAGATACAAGTAAGTGAGAGAAGGGTGACGCCTCAAGGAGCTTTGATTTTGTCCCCCTAAGGATGGTGTTCACCCCTATCAACATTCATGGCTTGGTCTCCGAAAGGATAGGTTTTCTGGGTACTCGTCGGGTCACTGACCTATCCTAAGACGGCACACTCGGGGCGTACCTAAGAGATCCGATATAGTAGGTCACACTCATAAAGGATATTTTTGATAATATCTAGGCTAAAAAAGGAAGGTAATCAATGAATAAAGGGATGTTCGATTCCCGTGGGATGTTTGATTCTCGCAAGTTATTCATTGATGAGATTGTCTCGATTTAACCGTCATCTCTTTGACCTACCATAAGGCGGCACTGAGATGTGAGGTTAAAACCTTGGAATGGTAGAGTAGACTTATTTTTTAGTTTACAATTCCTAAAATTTAATATAGTAGTGTTAAACTTGAATTAATACATGTCATTTTATTTTCAGCAAAATGTCTGCTCAAATTTCTGCTTTACTGTCTGAAAAATTAACGGGAAACAACTTTAAGAAATGGAAGAGTAACTTAAACGTGGTGCTCACGTATGAGAATGTGCAA
Source organism: Gentiana dahurica var. dahurica (assembly GCA_024500145.1). Lineage (NCBI taxonomy): Eukaryota > Viridiplantae > Streptophyta > Magnoliopsida > Gentianales > Gentianaceae > Gentiana > Gentiana dahurica. The sequence goes on along the minus strand of CM044906.1, from coordinate 15,730,220 downwards.
CATGTACTTACTTTAGAATGCCCTACGCTGGCGATCCAAAAACCTGGTAAAGCTGAGATCGAACAGCGTAATCGCTGGATCGAAGCAGATAACCGGGCTCGTGGGATCATCCTGGCGGCAGTGTCGGAGGTTATTAGGACCCAGATAGAAGAGTTTGAATCTGCAGGAGAAATCATGCGGAAACTTACTACGATGTTTGGATCACCTAGCAACCAAGCAAGACACGATGCCATCAGGTTGGCCGTCAACACGAAATTGAAGAAAGGTCAAGCAGTGAATGGTCATGTTCTGAATATGATCAGTTACTTCAATGACGCCGGTATTCATGGATCAAAGTTCGATGAAGCAACTCAAGTATCAATGATTTTGGAATCGTTGACTCCTGAGTTTATCCCGTTCAAAACTCAGTATCTGATGGGCAAATATGAGTTGACCATGACACAGATGCTGAATGAACTGACTATCTACGAGGGCCTGCTATCGAAAGATAAGGTCCAAGTAGGGGATAAGAAAGCTGAAGCCAATATGGCCGAAGCCAGGTCATCAAACAAGCCTAAGGCCAAACCGAAGAAGAAGGGTAGTGTTGCACCGTGCCCAAGCCAATGAAGAAAAAGGCTGCCAAGAAAGTTGACGAGTCCAAGCCCAAGGGCAAATGCTTTTACTGTAAGGAGGTAGGACATTGGCGACGCCATTGTCCCGAATACCTTCGTGATGTGAAAGATGGCAAAGTCAAGGCTGTCGTTGGGAAAGATAAGAAAGGTAATTTGGAATTACTATTCTTGGAATCTTTTAATGTAGCTAAAGATGTGTCCACTTGGATACTTGATACTGGAGCTACTAACCATGTATGTTCTTCATTGCAGATTCTTAGTTCGTACGAGGAGCTGGAAGAGGGTTCTCAAGTGATGCGAGTAGGCACTGGGGCGCTCATTTCGGCTAAAGCAGTGGGAGCTGTGGACTTGCATTTTAATAATAGAATTTTACATTTAGAAAATGTTTATTTTATTCCGAATTTCAGGAGAAATTTGATTTCTTATTCTGCCTTAGTTGAACAATCATTTTCTGTTTCAAGTTTGAATGGTGAATTTGTTATTTCAAAGAATGGCTTTGAATTGTGTTCAACTATAAATGAAAACGGTTTATATTTTGTAAGACCACATAAAGCTCCCCTACTTAATACTGAAATGTTTAAAACTGCTCATCAAAGATCTGCAAAAAGGCAGAAAGTTTCTCAAGTAAAAGAAGATAAAACATACTTGTGGCATCTAAGGCTTGGCCATATTTCCTTGGAAAGACTCAAAAGACCTAAAAAGGTTAATGCCTTAGGTGAGTCATCTGTTGACACACTGCCTGTCTGCGAGTGTTGCCTGGAGGGAAAAATGACTAAGCGTCCCTTCTCATCAAAGGGTAATAGAGCCACAGGAACTCTAGACTTAGTGCATTCAGACCTTTGTGGTCCGATGAACATACAAGCTAGAGGCGGATACGAGTACTTTGTGACTTTCATTGATGATTACTCGAGATTCGGTTATGTTTATCTGCTGCATAGAAAGTCCGAGGCTTTTGGAAAGTTCAAGGAGTTCCAAGCAGAAGCCGAAAGGCAACTAGGCAAGTCATTGAAATGCCTTCGCTCGGATCACGGAGGTGAGTATTTAGATACTGAGTTCATTGACTACTTGGCTGAAAAAGGAATTTGTTTCCAACGTTCAGCGCCTAGGACACCTCAGCAAAACGGAGTTGCTGAGAGGAGAAACAGGACATTGATTAACATGGTTAGATCAATGATGAGCTACGCCTCACTACCTATATCCTTTTGGGGTTATGCTTTAGAAGCAGCGGTCTACATTTTGAATGCAGTACCGTCAAAGTCTGTCGAAAAGACACCCATTGAGATGTGGTCCGGACATCGTGAAAGCCTTCGTCACTTCCGCATATGGGGTTGTCCTGCACACGTGCTGATGGACAAGACTACCAAGCTACAATCACGTACGAAAGTATGTTTGTTTGTAGGCTATGCAAAAGGTACACGTGGTGGTCTATTTTACGATCCGGAAGATAACAAAGTGCTAGTCTCGACTAATGCTACGTTTTTGGAGGAAAGTTATATGAAAGACCACAGACCTCGAAGTACAATTGTACTAGAGGAATTACTCTCCGATGACATCAGGCCTATTGTGGCTGCTGATGTTCCTGTAAACAACACTAATAATACAACAGTCACTTCCGACATTCCTGTTCCACCCAGACGTACTGCGAGAATGGTTCGGCCACCGGCTCGGTACGGCATGGATTTAGAGGCAAACGTAGTCGCCTCTGATGGGGTGGAAGATGATCCTCCGACCTATAAGAAGGCCTTATTGGATCACGATAAGGATAAATGGATTGACGTAATGAATCAAGAGATGGAGTCTATGTACTCTAACTCAGTCTGGAAACTTGTAGAACTTCCTCAGGGTGAAAGGCCCATTGGATGTAAATGGCTCTACAAGCGAAAGAGAGGAGTAGATGGGAAGGTTGAAACCTTCAAAGCACGGCTGGTAGCCAAAGGTTACACACAGCGAGAGGGTATAGACTACGAGGAAACCTTCTCACCCGTGGCCATGATGAAAACCATCCGCATCCTCCTTTCGATTGCTGCATGTCTGCATTATGAAATCTGGCAAATGGATGTCAAGACAGCGTTTCTAAACGGCTTTCTTGACGAGGAAATCTATATGCAGCAACCAGAGGGATTCATTGAAGAAGGTCGAGAGCACATGGTGTGCAAGTTGCTCAGATCCATTTATGGGTTGAAACAAGCATCTCGTTCCTGGTATCATAGATTCGATCACACGATCAAGTCTTATGATTTCGAACAACACTTTGCTGAATCTTGTGTGTACAAGAAGGTTATCAAAGATAGTGTTGTATTTCTAGTGTTGTACGTTGATGACATACTCCTAATTGGCAACGATAAAGGGATGATGTCCGACGTGAAAAGTTGGTTGACCACGCAATTCCAAATGAAAGATTTGGGAGAAGCGAGTTATGTTCTAGGGATCCAAATTATAAGGGATCGTAAGAACAGGATGTTAGCTCTGTCCCAAGCAACTTATATAGATAAGGTGCTGGCACGCTTCAGTATGGAGAACGCAAAGAAGGGTTTTCTACCAACCCATCACGGCGTTTACCTATCTAAGTCTCCGGGGCCTCAAACCCCTGAAGAGGCTGAAGCTATGGGAAGAGTGCCATAAGCCTCGGCTGTTGGTAGTCTTATGTATGCTATGAGGTGTACGAGACCTGACATTTGTTACGGCGTTGGATTAGTCAGCCGTTTTCAGTCAAATCCAGGGCAACCGCACTGGACAACAGTAAAGAATCTCATCAAATATTTGAAGAGAACCAGAAATTATATGCTCGTCTATTCGAGTGGGAGTTTGGAGCTAGCAGGGTACACCGATTCTGATTTTCATTCAGACAGAGATGATTCTAAATCTACCTCTGGTTCAGTGTTTACGCTTGGTGGTGGTGCAGTAGAATGGAGAAGCCAAAAGCAATCCAGCACAGCCGATTCAACAATGGAAGCTGAGTTCATAGCGGCCTCGGAGGCAGCTAAAGAAGCAGTTTGGTTAAGAAAGTTCATCAGCGGATTAGGCGTTGTCCCGAATGCTGAAGATCCTATTACTCTCTATTGTGATAACAATGGGGCCATTGCCAACTCTAGAGAACCTCGAAAGCACAGTAAGTCAAAGCATATAGAGAGAAAATACTGGGTGATCAACGATTTTGTCGATAGAGGGGACATTTCCGTCAAGAAAATCGCCTCCGCCGATAATCCTGCTGATCCATTCACCAAGACGTTGTCGATTGAAGCTTTTAGTCGACACTTGGAGACTATAGGTATTAGAGACATGTCTCATTTGCTTTAGAGCAAGTGGGAGTGATAGTTTGCTGTATTTTAAATAATAGGGTGTGCTCTAAAACAAATAATCACATGCTTTCATGCAAGTGGGAAATTGTTAGGTGTAATGCCCGAAAGACAATTTCGTAATTGTTTTATTTAATAAATGAAATGATATTATTATTCATATTTATTATTCTTATATTCACCTATGTGACAAATAGTATTTACACTACAGAAAACCCTAAAGTATATCGTTTATGTAATCACTTTACTCAGTGTATGGGATATACACGGGAGGATTGAGTTAGTGAAGATGTACTTAACATACAATTAGCCCATAGTGAAGTTAATCGAGAGTATCGGGTCTCTCCTTTAACGTGCTATTAATGCGCCCAGAACACAATAGGTGTGATTGTCTTATCCGGACTTTCGGTAAGAGAACCTAATGGGGCATTTATATATGATAGATATATCATATAGGGCTGGACCGATTTGATTAGAATTCACGATATAATTCTGTAATCGAGAAGTCTTATCGAATCAATCGATGATCATATTTATGGATATATCTTAATCCTGAGGTGATCACAGTCAACTGCTTGAATCAGTATGAGGTTTGACTTGACGGTTAAGGATTACACCGAGTCTGTGATCTGAATTACCCCATCTTGGCATTGTACTGGATTGAGTGAGTAGTCTGTGTTATCACAGATACGGAATCCATTCCTTCCATTTATGGAAGTAGATAGACAGTTCCCTTATTTGTTAATCCTAGAACCTGATCGATCGCGCGAGTTCATATTACACTGATTAGCTACCAGTGAGTTGTATGAATTAATTGATCACTAGGGGTTAATGGTAAATAAGGATAAGAGGTTCTAAAAGGGTTAACGGTAACTTCCCGATTTAGAATGAACAGTCTATGGAGGATTAATCCATATGTAATGATTATATCAATGGACGCTTATTATTATTCTCGTGAGGAGATAAATATAATCTTGTAATCGGAGGAGTGCAGTCACGGGATTATGGTGGCATATTCCTATGATTGATTTATCGAATATAATTATTCTATAATTATTTATTTGATTTATCGGAGCCGCTGATTATTAGTCCATGGTCCCCGACGTGCCTCCTAATATAGCATAGCTATTCTCGGACGCCAAATCCTAATAATATTAATTTAGTTCTTGTTGGACTTTATTAAAACGATATGTGAATTAATTGTTTAGTGGACTATTAAATTAGTTGGGCTAAATAATTAAATATGTGAAAAAGACATTTTTCATAAACTTGGCCCAATTGTGTTATAGCCAAAAATTAATTATGACTAGGTCATAAATTAAAAGTGGCGCCCACCCTCTTATTTTTGGAACAAGAAATTAGTTTTCTTGTGATTAATAAGACATGTGCATAAAATATTTATTGGATAAATATTTATGGTAAATAATAAAGATAAATATTATTCTAGATTTGTTCTAGAATATTATGGAATTATCTTTTATTAAAGGATTTATTTTGTTTGATAAATAAAAATCCTTGGAGGCTAAGTTTTACTCTCCTATATAAAGAGAGTTCTCCCAAGCCTTATACACAATGATAAATTTCGACTTCTCCCTATAGTAGAGAGAAGAAAAGAATTTCGGCCAAGGGAGATTTGGGGAGAAATCTTGGAGATTTTTCCGGTAGCATATCGGAAGGGTTCGAGTCGAGAATTCCTTCCACCGGGAATTGCTTGGATCACACGATCGGAAGACTGTGGTGCTCTTCACATCTTCACATTCATCCTTTGCGGTTCTTCAACTTGAATTTAGAGATTCAAGAGGTATGCTACATCCCCCTTGTAGAATAGATCTAGTTGTTTTATTACGTGTATTATATAGATCTAGATCCATAAATCGCTTCCGTTGCGGATGGTATTACTAACAAATATTTGTATGGCTGTTATCCTTGATATTTGTAGTTGTTCAAGATGTCGATTCTCTGGAAGAGAAACGTATAATCAAATGTCATTCAGATGATGTCTGAACCATGTGATTATGAATCATATAGGTGATACGTATCTTATCTAAAGATGACTAAAATACCCTTTTATGAAAATGTTATAAAATCTAGAAAAATTGTCTAAAGCCTAAACATACTGATGTTTGTTGGCTTATGACAATTAATGCCACACAAAAAATTGTTTGTTAATCTTTATGACTATTTTTGGAAATAGTTGAATGTACTTATTGAAGTGCAACAATTCGAAAAGCCTGAAAAGTTCAAGCTAGAACGAATATGAGATTGATGAGCTACTTAGGAATTAATCTTCAATTGGATTGAAGCAATTAATACCTGAAGGGTGTTTCAGAAGTTGTTTGAAAAGGAATAAGATTCTTCCCTTGAAGGATACCATCTTTGGGATACGTAATTAGATTATGTTCCCAAAATGGAAACAACACTTTATACGATAAAAGTGTGACGCAAGCCATGCGAAGTATCCCTTACCCATTTCGGGATAGTGCCCTTATACTTAACCGAGTTCCAAAGAATAATGGTTGAATAAATTCCATATTAGATATGGAAGAGGATAATGTCGAATCTATCTTAACCGATGATTTGAAGTTGTCATAGGCAAAGTCGAAAAGGCTTGGAGCCTAGTACGACAGATGCAACTTTGTGGAATATCTTAGCAAGTACGCTAGACAACGTTTACTTGACCGCGGAGCAAAATGTGTTTGTCTCCAAACATGCCATCTTCTAGATGAAGTGATTCTTCCAAAAGAGATAGTGGGAGTAAATAAGATCTCAAAAGAGTTTGAGAACCACAAAGATACATTCAACCATTGGAACATGAGCACACACCGCATAGCGATGAGGTGTAGAACACTGCTCAGTGCACACAAAAGTTCTGTAAGTCTGTAGATAACCTCAGGCCTGAAAAGGCTGTTGGTATGTTCATCTTGAAGAATGAATATCTCACGACTTATGAAAGAATGTTTGGAAGGCAAGATTGAGAGATATGGCCAGGAGCCATAATATCTGAATTAGATTCCATCAGTGACAACCAGGTTATGAACCTAGTCAGTCTTACCTAGAGGGAATGTCCCTATAAGGCTGAGCCCATTTCTATTCAGACTATGCTTGTTGTAACTTCGTATCATGGCTATATGATAGTGTTGAAGACGTTGGGCAGAAAGCTCGATGTTCATAGACGATGACATGATATGTAAGCCCACGAGATTCACTTATGGACTCAAACAAGTTTCTGTAGACGATTTCTTTGTTTGATTTAGTCAAAAGAAGAATATGCCCCATGTGCAATATGGATGTGGGAGTGTGTTACGATTTTTGAGTAAGGTATTAGATATCTCTCTCAGGAATCATCACCCCATGTCACAGTCAATTAATGTTTGGTAGTTCAAGGTCTTTACGAAAGCACTTTGATTGGCAGTTCTTATTTTAGAAATAGGAATCTATAATGATAGATTTAAACTGTTGTTAGATTATAGTTTACCTATATAGATGTGATGCTAAAAAGGCTTAGCATAGATCATGACAGGGGATACTGCTAGCCGGTGTTCTCAAGATCTATCTATGTTATAACGTTAGTCCTAAAGATGAGGTGAAAGATGATGCTTATGAAAGGTTTCCTTCGCTACGGCAATAGGAACCACCAGAAAGGTAATGCCGGATGTTCATAGTCCATGAAGAGTCATGAGCAAATATGAAAGTAAATCTGGTGAATGTCGAGAATATCCTTAAACAAGTTAAGGAAAAGTTCCTAGTTTATTGAAACTTGGAAATAAATAAACATAGTTATACAGACGTATATCCTGAGTCTTATGAATGCGAGTGGGAGCTACTGTATGGGTTTGCAGTCACTTTGACTAAGTAATACAGTGAGATGGAAATGTTCTTAGCTATGGGTCACTGTACATTCTACAACAGAGACAAGACACAGTATATCCTTGGAGGCACAGCGGGAGCAGAACATGGATCTAAAAGGTTCATTCCTGAACCTTGTTTGGTTCTTCCACCTTTTCTATATAGCTGATATAGTAAGTGGATTCATTGCTTGAAGCAAGGACCAGGGTCTCGTCAGAGATTCGTGTGTGTGTTGAGGCGCTTCATTTGACTTGGTCATTTGGAGCATGGTATGAAGATAGTCTGAGTCCCCACAGATAGCGATCCGTTAATGGCTAAGGCTAGTTGCGAGTATTGCATGAGATTCTTGTGTTTTTTAACTTGGTCTTGTGTGTGCGAGTGATTGGTTTTAGGCCAAGTGGGAGATTGTTGGAATAGTGTCCTAAACCCAATCGGGTTGGACCGGATCCGACCGGGTCGGATCATTTCTACTATTTCTTTATGTTTGTACATATATTAAATGGCTTTTCTATTGTCATATATTTGTTCTTTTAAAGAACCAATTGTGAATTGTTATATGATAACGTCCTTAGTATTAAACTGTGATAGAGAAACCATGATAGGCGATTATGGTTGATGAGAACTCGAATCACTTTAATAAGTTTGATACTTAAATGTCTCTAGGTTGATGTACTATTAAACAGGGCATTGATAGTACAAACAGACTAGCACGTATTAGATGTCTTCTGTCTTTAAGGGCAGGGATAGATCTCGTCTATCGAAGTGTAGAGACACTTGGACTGTACGTGGACGTGTATTAGAGAATGCATACGTTAGACTGACCCACTTACACGGATAAGTGTCACACTATGTGACGGTTGTGTAATTATCCTTAGAACCTGACTTTGACACTATTAAGGTTTCCTCTAGCCACGGGGCGATCATGCGGTAGTGATTGGGTGTGATAGTGAAACATGCGGAGTATACATGTTTGGTCGTCTGGGAATCGCGTACCTTATCAGTAGGGGTGAATATCCGAAAGGGCCTTCTTATAAGGAATGACTTACTCTCGTGAATCTTTGCAAACTGGAAATAAATGAGTTACTTCAAGAGAGCTTGATATCCATATTTTAAGATACGGTCGTTGATGTTTTGACACTCGACTAACGACTGTATGGATATTATTACAATGATAGGATTGTAAGTTACACGGTAACTGTTTCACATGAAAGGTAGTAGTCATTGCATTTGACTCTTCCGATGATAGGATTGTAAGTTACACGGTGTGTTGCTAGACGCTATCCCGTGATCATTAGGCATGAAGGGCATTTTCGTAATTTGCATTTTGTGTCTACGGCCAACATATTCGGAAGCCTTTCAGGTCACACACATATGAACACCTAGCCGGATTAAAATGTGGTTATAGTTGATGACCAAATAAGGAAAGTTTATCTCGAGACTATAAAGGTTATATTAGTAAATTAATATGGTGGTATTTATTTATTATGAATAAATTAAATACAAGATATTAATAGTATTATATTAATTAAAGAATATTCCGGAAGCCAATTTATGGCTAAAGGTGGCGCCAATATTAGTGTATAAAGATACACTTGGATTGTGCAATTTAATTAATGGTATTATCAAATATTAATATATTTGGTAATAAGTGTATAAAGATACACTTGGATTGTGCAATTTAATTTATGGCTAATTAATGGATTGTGTCAAGCTCTTTTGTATATCACAATTCCAAGAGCTAATAGTTCTTGTGTAAAATTGAGAGCATCCTATAGAGAGTTGGAGAGAGAGAGAGAAAAGGCCGGTCTTGCAGCCGGATTTTTCTAGTAGCACTCCAATGGTGGATTCCGGCGGGTTGTTCGTGTGGACTAGCGATAGAGGCCGAACGCTTGCACGGCTCCGTGCATCGCTACTCTCCTTAGACGGTCAAAGCGTCGATCTTTACGTAGTTAATTTTATCGTTTAAATCACATAATTAAAAGATGAAAGATTTTTGATTCACAAAAGTGATACATGAAAGAAAACGAGATCGGGTGGTGCTCGGCCGACTGGCGGCGGCACCACCACCGGCAGCGGCTGGTCGGCGTCGGCAGGGCAACCTGCTGCCGGCGTCGGTTGACCGGTCAATGCTGGCGGATCTCCTAAATTTTCTTTTGTGTATTTTGTGATTCAATATGATTCATAGTTGTGATTGGTAATTTCTCCTTTGTTTAGTTGTGTCATGTGGCTAACCAATGGTTCAAATAGTTTGGGCCATTGGGATGCCACATGGCATTAAAATAATAATGGTCTTTCCATACTTTGTTTGGATAGGCCTAGGCCCTTTCCAAATATTTGATTTGGAAAAGGGCCTAGGCCTAGGCTATTTCCAAAATTTTGATTTTGGAAAGTGGCCAAGCATATTAACCAAAATATTGGCCTTTCCAAATTTTGTTTGGAATAGGCCTAGGCACTTTTCGAAATATTAGATTTTGGAAAAAGCCTATGCCTAGGCCCTTTTCAAAATTTTGATTTTGGAATGGGCTAAGGGATATGCCTTTTGGTTTAGGAAACCAAAGACATCCCTTTTGATTAGGAATCAAAAGGAAAGAAACAAAATAGACTTTGAATTTCTGGAAATTTTATCTGTTCATATCGTCCCTATAAATGCAATTCTGGAAATTTTCTCTGTTTAAAGGGACGACATATCGTCCCAATAAATATCTTATAAAAATTATTTTTTTCCCAAATTATTTTTATACAATTTTTTTTTCCAAATATATTTGAAGGGACGACATTTGTCGGCCCTTTACATGTTTTTATATAAAAAATATAGTTTTTTCGTATTTAATTTTATTATTAAAACTGTTAGGAACGTTCTATTATGTTTTGATGATGGTCATACTAGCTGTTATAGCAAGCCTGAAATAAGTTAGAATTCTCTGTATAAGTCTTTACTTAGAGTAACACTTACCAGATCAGATTTAATATACGTTGAAGATTCAGAAGATCATGCATTAAATGCACAATCAATAGAGGAATCAATCAAGGATGGATTTTCTGCTATAAGTTTGAAGAAAGAATCCGATCACTGAAATCAAGGAGAATGCAATTAAGGGGGAATCAAGAATAAAATCAAGGTTTATTCCCTCATTAATATAGCCAACGGACGGAATTTCAAATCAAGGTTATTCAAGGCTATAAATAGAAGGCATTGACAGACAAAGAAAAACAATGATCTGAAAAGAAAAATCAAGCAGAAACTCTGTCAATTTGAAAAGCCTTCTCTCTGAACTTACAAGGATACATCTAATGATCAACTCAGATATCAGAGCTACAAAGTCATATTCAGCACTGAGATTGATCAAGCAAGTGTGTGAATCACATTCACATCAACCTGAAGCAACTGAATCAGAGGCAATCTGAGAAGGAGTTGAATCTGTGATAGCTGTTGAATGATTTTGATCTCAATGAGCAGCAAAAGAGACTGAATCACTGAGGCTGTTGCAGTCAAGGAGTGATAGTCTTGTAGATTGTGAAGCTTGGGAAGCCAAGGACAATCATACTACTGTATCTGTGAAAACAATAGTGAATTCCTCCGATCATCACAGGAGAAGAGTGGATTAAGGGATTACACCACCCTGAACCACTATAAGCCTTGTGTCAATTTACTTTCTGCAATTTACTTTACAGCATTTATTTAAATTGCCTAGATCATAACTTATATCTGTGCTTGTCTAAACTGATTTGAAAACAACATAGTAAGAAGGGACTTATCCGCTGCCCAAAAGCTTTTAAACAAAAGAAAAGTTTTTGAAACTCCACTATAGTCATTCACCCCCCCTCTGACTATAGTTTCACCCTTCTCTGGGACCAACAATTGGTATCGGAGCAGTGTTCCTAGTATCAGAACCTGTTCAGATCTAATTTCTGGTAACAAGGAGATCACACATTTTCAAAGTAGTTTTCAAATCTAAGTTTTCTATACGTTTACATTTATATCTTCACTTGCACTTATGGATTCCTCAAACTTTTTGTCAAAAGTACCTGTTTTTAATGTTAATAATTTTGATGAATATAAAATAAGAATGATGTCTCATCTTGCAGCAACTCATGAAGAGATGCTGGATGTAATTAATGATGGACCAATCATAATCACTACTGTGGTAGGCACAGGAGCAGATCAAGGGAAGGAAATCGATAAACCTAAAAAGGATTGGACCAAGGATGACAGGAGAAGAGCAAATCTGGATTTTGTTGCAAAAGACATGATTTTGAAGACCCTAGATAGCAACATGTTCATGAGAATCAAAGACTGAAAAACAGCAAAGGAGATGTGGGACAAGCTAGCATTGATAAATGAAGGATCTGAAGCAGTTAAAGAAAACAAATTATCTGTTGCAAAATAGAAATTTGAGAACTTCAAAATGAAGGCTGGTGAATCCATTGATCAAATGGACAACAGATTCTCAAGCATCATCAGTGAACTGCAACAGCTTGGACACATATATCCCCTTAAAGAAGTATGCTTGAAGATTTTGAGAGGCTTACCTAAAAAATGGAAGATCATAACATCAGTAATCAGAGGAACAACAAATCTTACAGACACAGACACTCTGACCCTGATGTCCTAATTAAAATCTCATGAATTTGAATTGAACGGTGAAGATGGTGCTCCGGCAGAGACACAAAAAATCACTGCACTGGTTGCACCCCAGCAAAGTAACTTTGCCGATTGTATCAGCAGAGAGACACAAGAACTCAAAGAACATGTAGCTTTATTAGTCAAACGTTTTGACAGGTTTAGCAAGAAGAAGACATTCAAGGGAAACTCATCATCAAACAAGAGGTCAAGCTCAAACAAAGACATGAAGAAAAAGGATGATGAATACATATGCTTCAACTGCAACAAGAAAGGTCACTTCAAGGCTGATTGTCCTGAAGAAAATAACAAAGATGATGAAAAGAAGAAATACAAAGCATTTGAAAAGAGGAAAACCAAGAAGGCACTGAAGGCTGAATCCAGTAGTGAAAAGAATGAAGAATCATTTGATAATGACTCAGATGACAGTGAGGAAGAAGATAGCTCAGAAAATGAAAAAGCATGCTTATGTCTCATGACCAAAGAATTAAATGAAGATGAAGGTGACAGCTCAGACACTGATTTATGTCTAATGACCAAAGAATCAAATGAAACTGAGGTATCATCTAGCTCTTACTCTTAATCTAATGCATCCACTTCTGACACTGCACAATCTTTTGCTCTCCAATTAGATACAGCAGACCTAGTCCAAAATCTCATGACTAAATTTGATGAAATTGAAATGAATCATGAAATTCTGGAAAAGGAATGCAAGGATCTAAGAAAAGAGAATAAGATATTAAAGAAAGAACTGGATAAAGCAAAAGCTGAATTAACCAGTAAGTAGACCTACTTAAATGATCAACAAAAAGCAGATGATCATACATCTGTTATTGACAGATCAGTTAAGAAAATCTCCCCACCGGTAAAGGTAACCACTGCACCACTAAATGCACCAGCTTACAAACCCTCAAAAAGGTTTGGATCCAGATCTGGTCTTGGCTACAATAGTCTGGATGAAAGTAGAAACAATGGTCAACACAATTCTAAATTCAGGACCATCAATGGACCAAAATTTAGAAAGGGACAGACCATAGTTCCAACAAATCATCCTGCTCCGGTGAAGTCAAAACCTAGTGCAGCGAAACAGCAGACTAAATCCTCATTCTAGTCAAGCAAAAACAAAAGCCTTTTGAAAGGAAAAGGCAGACTTTATCCTTCAGAGGATAATTGGAATGTTGCACCTCCAAAATACAAGAAGAAACCATTGAGTTATACGCATCATGTGTTTAAGAAAAATCAATCTAGATATGTTCCTAGACACATGAAGCAACACAGGTTTCCTACTGCATATTGGAAAGTGAAGAGGGATGCACATGTACCAAAAGGCAGAGAAAAGTATCAGAATACCTTCAACAAAAATATTAGAAGCTATTCTGCCATGCCTTATACATATGAAGTTGATGACTTTAATTATCCAAAAAGAAGAACCTTTGGATATACACTTGGTATGGGAGGCATGAATACTAACAGATATGGACCCAAACAGTGTTGGGTACCTAAACTTAATTAATTTGTTTTGTAGGATGTCTGGTACATAGACAGTGGATGTTCCAGACACATGACAGGAAACAAGAAATGGCTCACTGACTTCAAAGCTTTTGATGGACCCAAAGTCACATTTGGAGGCAAAGAAAACCCTGGCAAGATTAAGGGGGAAGGCATAATACTCAAGAACAATCTGAAGATTCAAAATGTGGCATATGTCAAGGGACTTAATTACAATATGATGAGCATCAGTCAATTCTGTGTGGCTACAATGTGCACTTCAACAAAGAAGGATGCAAAGTGATTCACAGCCAAACCAACACAATAGTTCTTGCAGGTAGAAGACAAGACAACATGTATGTGGTGGACTGGAGAACAGCCAAGGCAGAAACATGTCTGCTTGTCAAAAATAAACAATCAACAAGCTGGATTTGGCACAGAAGATTAAATCATCTGAATTTCAAGACCATCAACAAATTATCAAAGAACAAGTTAGTTGAAGGACTGCCAGAGATCATATTCAAAAAGGAAAGCCTATGTGATGCATGTCAGAAAGGGAAACAAATCAAAAGATCATTCAAGTCAAAGCCTTATCAATCTACAACCAGAGTTCTACATCTGTTACACATGGACCTGTTTGGACCAGTCACACCAGTAAGTGTAAGTGGTAAGAAATACACCCTAGTAGTGGTGGATGACTTCTCAAAGTAAACCTGGACCATTTTCATGAACAAGAAGAAGGAAACACTCAAAAAACTGCCAGATTTGCTGAGAAGACTCCAAAATGAAAAGGAACGGAAAATCATCAAGATCAGATCAGATAGAGGCACTGAATTTATAAATGAAATTATCAGAACCTACTGTGAAGAAAATGGACTACTACATCAATTATCTGCAGCAGGAAATCCACAACAAAATGGTGTAGCAGAAAGAAGAAACAGAACTCTCAAAGAAGCAGTTAGAACAATGATTGTTGAAGCATGCTTGCCAAAGAGATTTTGGGCTGAAGCAGCAAACACAGCATGCCATACACAAATCAGATCAATCATCAACAAATATCATTGAAAGACTCCATATGAAATATGGAATGGTAGAAAACCTAATATCTCATATTTTCATATGTTTGGATCGAAATGTTTTGTCTTGAACAGGAACCAGTTGCATACCTTTGATGAAAAGGCTGATGAAGCAATCTTCATGGGATACTCAAACACCAGCAAAGCATTCAGAGTACTTAACAAAAGAACATTGGTGACTGAAGAATCAATACATGTAGTTTTTGATGAACCAAATACAAATGGTGAAGATCTTCAAGATCAAGAAAAGGAAGCAGCACAAAGGGAAATCTATACAAGTGCAACCATACCAGCTTCTATCCTAAATCATCATTTTGAAAATCAAGAGGAGCCACATATATACACAACAGATCAAGCACCAGAACTTGAAGTTCATCCTCTTAATGAAGCTGTAGAAGCACCAAGTGAAGAACAACTTCAACCTGATCTAAATTGGCTAAGAGATCATCCTGAAGAACAAGTCATTGGAGATGTTCACACAGGAGTTAGAACTAGAAGACAACTGGAGCACATGCTAACATGCTTTCTATCACAAGTGGAACCCAAAACCATAGATGATGCAATCCAAGATGCAGATTGGATCACAGCCATGCAAGAAAAACTAAATGAATTTGAAAGAAATGAAGTCTGGGAACTTGTTGACAGACCAGATATGGCCAACATCATTGGAGCAAAATGGGTATTCAGGAACAAGATGGATGAGCAAGGAACTGTTGTTAGAAACAAAGCAAGACTAGTTGCAAAAGGCTATTCTCAAGCAGAAGGAATAGATTATGATGAAACATTTGCACCAGTAGCAATATTGGAGGCAATCAGACTCTTTCTAGCTTTTGCTGCATACAAAGATTTCAAAGTCTATCAAATGGATGTCAAGAGTGCATTTCTAAAAGGACTTTTGGAAGAAGAAGTATATGTGGAACAACCTCCTGGATTTCAAATCAAAGGAAAAGAAGACAAAGTATACAAACTCAAGAAGGCCCTTTATGGACTCAAACAGGCACCAAGAGCCTGGTATGAAACACTATCACAATTTCTGATCAAGAATGGATTCAACAAAGGAACTATAGACAAGACTATATTCAAACTAGAGGAAGGAACAAGTACATTGTTAGTACAAATCTATGTTGATGATATCATCTTTGGATCAGAGGATGAAAAGCTATGTGAGAAATTTGCAAACCTGATGAAGAGCAAATTTCAGATGAGCATGATGGGAGAATTAAATTATTTCCTTGGCCTTCAAGTAAAGCAAATGAAGGATGGTATTTTCATTAGTCAAGCCAAGTACACAAGAGATTTAATACACAAGTATGGGATGGATACAAGTGGCACAGCAGACACACCAATGTGTGCAAGAGTCATTCTTGGAAAAGATGAAACAGGAAAGGATGTTGATTAGAAAATGTATAGAGGAATCATTGGATCCTTACTATACTTAACTGCAAGTAGACATGATATAGCATTTGCAGTAGGAGTATGTGCAAGATTTCAAGCTCAACCAAAGGAATCACATCTTCTAGCTGCCAAAAGAATAATCAAATACCTGAAAAACACTATCAATGTAGGTATTTGGTATCCAAAAGATGGAGGATTCAAATTGATATCATATTCAGACTCTGACTATGCTGGATGCAAAATAGATAGAAAAAGCACCTCTGGAACATGTCAAATGCTAGGCACCAGACTAGTCTCTTGGTTCAGTAAAAAGCAAAACTCCATATCTACATCAACAGCTGAAGCAGAATATATAGCAGCAGGCAGTTGTTGTGCACAAGTACTTTGGATCAGACAACAGCTAAGGGATTATGGAGTGGAAGAAAAAACAATTCCAATCATGTGTGATAATACAAGTGCAATATCCATTACTGAAAATCCAGTGTTGTATTCAGGAGCAAAGCACATTGATGTGAGACATCATTTTATCAGAGATCATGTTGAAAAGGGAGATGTCATCCTAAAATACATACCCACTGAAGATCAATTGGCTGACATCTTCACTAAACCACTCAGTTATGAAAGATTTAGCATGTTGAGAACTGAGTTAGGAATGATTGAAATTGACTAAGTACCAAAGAGCGGCTAACTGGATTGATCGGCTAAGTGACTTCATCAACTGGTTCAACCTTTGCCGTTACAGGAGATGTAGCAGGTAAGGCACTGGTATCCAGCAAAGTTAACTTAACTGATTGTTAGGAACGATTAAATGGAGCAGCTCAGAGAAGAATTCTCTACATCGGCTAAGTGACCAGCCAAGGCACTTCACCGAATTAAAGACTTGTACAAATTAAAGTGTGAACAAAATCAATTTTTACTACACGTGGAGAATAAAGAAATTATGGAGGATTATTCTGTGGAATATTACACACGTGGAGATCAACTTATGATCATGGAGGTAACCATATTCTTTTTAAATTATGAACGCCTCGATTCCCGGGCTCTATCATTACTTACCTCAAACCACTCCCCCATTACGCTCGAATATCGCGATTTACATACACAAAATCACGCCATTATGTCATAAAATCCTTCCACATTCAAACCACGTTCACACTACTCAAAATCACCCTATATAAACGATACCTAGAGATTTTTAGAAATCTTTACACTCTCTTGCAAATTACAAACCCTACTTTTGGTTTTCTCTGTTGCAAATTCAAGTTCATTATCAAACTTCCTTTCATTTTCAACAATGGCATCATCTTTCTCAAACACCCAAGCTGGATATGAAAAATCGATTGCCACTGGATCATTCTTTCAAGAAGAACATTACTTGAAACTGTCCGGAAATGACGAAGATGCCAAACGATTAGCAGCAGGTTGCGAAAACCTAAAATTATCAACCTTTCTCAATCCTCCCATAACCGAGGTTTGCTATGAAAGTCTGATTTCCTTCTGGAAATCTGCAAAATACGTACCTGGGCTTCCTGCTGAAGAAGTTGACAAGTGGGAAGAAGACAAGATCGTTGCATCTGTCAACGGCAAAAAAGTGGTGATTACAGAAAAGGTAATTCGAAAACATCTTAAACTTTCAAATAAAGGTCAAGCAAAAGTGACATTGGTACCACAAAACTTGGATGATTTCTGGGCAACTATTGCCAAAACTGCAAACCCAGGATCTACAAAAGTCAATTGTCTGAGATCGGCTTTAAAGAAACCATTCAATGAGTTCAGTGCCCTAATTGGCAAGACTATTCAAGGAAAATTGGGAGCAAATAATGCCATGACAGAAATTAGAATGCGGCTAATGGGAATCATCTACAACAATCTACAATTCAATTGGGCAAAATACCTCTTTTTGAGAATTAAAGAACAAATCCAAGGTGAAGTGAAGGCAAGGGAAAAGGGGATAAAAGAGGGAAAGACAAAGAAAGGCCAATTCTGGGTGAAAAAGTCATATGGGATTCAGTTACACTATCTGTTGCAATGTCTCAACGTCCCTACTGTACAACTCCACAAACTACATGAGTCAAAAGTCATGTTTACCTATGTTAAACAACAAAAGAAGGCAGTAGAAGGGAAGAGAAAGAAATCCACACACCACACAACCAGTCAAAGAAAGAAGCAAAAGGTCCAGCGATATCTGGACAAAACAGACTTTAGAAAATTGGTTGATGAAGAAGAAGAAGAAGAGGATTCCGACACTGAGGCAGAACAGCAAGAAGAAGAAAATGTCAGTGAGGATGAACAGCATCCTAATGAAGAAAACACTGGAGAGGATGAGGAATCTCCAGAAGAAGATGCACAATTGTCTGCAAACGATATAGACGATCGAATTGCAGAATATCTTGAGTGGAAGGAAGGTGATTCCCAACAACAGCTTCAAGACTCTGATCACATGCTTGAGGAGGAGGCATTGCTGTTTGATTTTCTGGGAATCACAACTCTGGTTGGTGTACTTGATGAATCACCTCTATGGGACTTGGTTGATGCAGCCAAGGCAAAACTGCCCCAGACCTCTGGGAGACAGAGTGACGACTCAGAAGATGGTGGAGATGATCATGATCAAGATGATGGTGATGATCATGATAACAATGATGATAATGATCATCATGATGATGATCTTGGTAAAGACAGAGAAGAGGATACTCCTGCACCAGATGCAATTGATGATACCACTCTTCTCCGTACATTTTTGAAACCACAAGCATCCAACAAGTCCACAACTCCAGCAAAGACAGCCACTCAACCTTTGTCTGTCAACGCTCCAGCTGACAGCACAAACATTGTGGACACTGGTTCAGCTGCTGCCACTCCAGTCAAGGCAACCCCTGGCACAGAGATAGGGGAACAGCAGCTCAAGCCACACCAGCCTACACATCTACCCAAATACTTGAAGATCTAGATGTGAATGCAGATGTCACTCAACATCAAGACAAGGGACAACAAACAGATCCAGAACCAGCTGACGTAAGGCACAAACTCTCTCAGCTGGCCACTGGCATTACAAATGAAACTTTTGAGAAAGCGGCAGATTTGCTGGCTGAAGAATTGGAACAGCAAGCCATGTATCTCAGATCCATGACTTCAGCATTTAATGACAAAAGCTCCTCCATTGAACACAAGTTTCAGGCCATTGCAGAGTATATTGATGCACAAAATGTTGTGGTTCAACAACAAGGAAATCTGATGAAGCAACTCAACATCAATATCACTAACAATCTTCCAGGCCTCAGGCAATATATTTCCCAAGAAAATGAATCAATGGCAGTGGCTTTTGGCACTAGATTTCGTAGTGTCAATGAGAAATTGAATAATCATAACAACAGATTCACATCTATTGAATCAAAACTTGACTCTCTAATTGGGACGGTAGAGGCCACAAATAGCATCCTACTTCAGCAAAGGGATGATGCTGCCAAAAAGGGGGAAACTCAGGATAAGCCTGAAGGATCAACTATTAGACCCCCAAACTTCACTGAAGAACAACTGAGAGCAAGGGACAGAGAAATAAGAATCAGGAATAAGGTAGAAGAACAGCAAAGGAGAGCTAGAGAGGAAAGAGAAAAGGCTCTAAATGAACCCTACACTGGATTTCCTCATCATATACAAAGAAGAGATGATGATAGAGACAAATCCGGCAGACAGCAAAGGCCTGGATCTAGTCAGCAAAGAGGATCAGCTAGTCAACACAGACTTAGCACCAGAGGAAACACCAGCAGAGGCAGTAGCAGCTCCAGATACACTAGGCAACACAGAACTTTTACTGGTCACCAAAGCAAAGCTGAATATGAAGCAGAAGCAAAGCTGAATATGAAGCAGATGTACTGGACCATGTAAGAGAATTTTTCAGAGTACAGGAATGACTTTATCCTCATTCCTCACAAGATGAAGCATGGGCTGATTGGCTAAGCTATCAAGATGAAAGGATGAGAACTGATATGGCTAAACTCTACAATGAAGTCGAAAGAGAGTTTGCACTCCTTAGACAAGGCAACAACAAACCAAGCTCAGCCATACCACTGTCTGCAAAAGGACCAGAAGACTTGCCAACTGAACAAAAAGAAGAATTCAACTATATGGCAAAATTCTTCAATCCTATGGGAAGAATGGAGAAACATGAGCAGTGGAGTCTCTACAAAAGCCTCAACTTTGCAGATTCACATATTGCTAAGGCTAGGGAAAGACTCGAGAAGTACTTTGGGGAACCTAGGGCAAATGAGACCATACCTGATTTCAACAGACTTTTTGCCAAAAGAGTTTTTCAGGGTGTATCTGAATACACAGCTATGGCATACTGGAGGTGGAAGTTTCCAGAAATCGATTGGAAAGACATTGAAGAGGTTCAGACTACAAAGTTCAAGAGGTACAAAGTTGAATTAAGCAAAATGTAGTTTGTAACTTTTGAATAAAGCTTTTGAACTTATTACCCTATGATGGATGAATAAAAATTGTTGAGTTTTTGTTCTGTTATTTTTTTGGAAAATTTGGATCACTTATGTTCAGGCTTATGAGGGTTTTGGCATCATCAAAAAGGGGGAAATTGTTAGGAACGTTCTATTATGTTTTGATGATGGCCATACTAGCTGTTATAGCAAGCCTGAAATAAGTTAGAATTTTCTGTATAAGTCTTTACTTAGAGTCTGACATGTTGTATAAGTTGAGTCAGACAAGTATTGTACTAGTTGGTAGGACGGCAAAGTAAAAACAGTATTCGGCAGAGTGAAGCCAGCCAAGCACCAGCAGAAAAGCAATGAAGACATTAATGGTCTGACTTATAACCAAGGAAGTCTGTGATGACCTTGGATAAGTCCAAGTTACACTCTAAGTGATAAAACTTAATGTTCAAATATAGTGTACACTGATCTCACCCCAATCAAGGATCAGTGAAGTACAAAGATTCTCCTTAAACTGAAGCAAAGAAGAAAACAGTGAATCGGCAAAGTAAACTGACTTTCGGCTGAGTGAAGACAAAACGGTGAAGGAAGATCTAAATCGGCTAAGTCAGAAGGATCACTCGACCGTTCTGAAAACGACGAAGTAACACTTACCATATCAGATTTAATATACGTTGAAGATTCAGAAGATCATGCATTAAATGCACAATCAATAGAGGATCAATCAAGAACGGATTTTCTGCTATATGTTTGAAGAAAGAATCCGATCACTGAAATCAAGGAGAATGCAATTAAGGGGGATCAAGAATAAAATCAAGGATTATTCCCTCATTAATATAGCCAACGGACGGAATTTCAAATCAAGGTTATTCAAGGCTATAAATAGAAGGCATTGACAGACAAAGAAAAACAATGATCTGAAAAGAAAAATCAAGTAGAAACTCTGTCAATTTGAAAAGCCTTCTCTCTGAACTTACAAGGATACATCTAGTGATCAACTCAGATATCAGAGCTACAAAGTCATATTCAGCACTGAGATTGATCAAGCAAGTGTGTGAATCACATTCACATCAAACTGAAGCAACTGAATCAGAGGCAATCTGAGAAGGAGTTGAATCTGTGATAGCTGTTGAAGGATTTTGATCTCAAGGAGCAGCAAAAGAGACTGAATCACTGAAGCTGTTGCAGTCAAGGAGTGATAGTCTTGTAGATTGTGAATCTTGGGAAGCCAAGGACAATCATACTATTGTATCTGTGAAAACAATAGTGAATTCCTCCGATCATCATAGGAGAAGAGTGGATTAAGGGATTACACCACCCTGAACCACTATAAGCCTTGTGTCAATTTACTTTCTGCAATTTACTTTACAACATTTATTTAAATTGCCTAGATCATAACTTATATCTGTGATTGTCTAAACTGATTTGAAAACAACATAGTAAGAAGGGACTTATCCGCTGCCCAAAAGCTTTTAAACAAAAGAAAAGATTTTGAAACTCCACTATAGTCATTCACCCCCCTCCCCTCTGACTATAGTTTCACCCTTCTCTGGGACTAACAGTCCGAGGTTTTTGTTGAAAATTTTCTCGAAAAATCACCTTTTACCCGTGTAGCGGATAGAGCTGAAGCATATGATAATACGTACTTTCAAAGATAAATGTAAAATCGGGTTTTATTAAGTTCGAATCATCCCGCTAGATGAGTGAAGATTACAAGCAAGCAAGAAAGCCTAACCACTCGCATTGTAAACGAGAGGATAGCCATAACCCTATCTGATTGTTACATTTAGTACCTTTTGAGGTTGTCCGTGTGCCACGGCCTATTGAGTTCGAAACCCTGCTGATTCTTGAGGACGTAAGTCCCTTTTTTGATCTCCCTGGCGACCTGATAGGGGCCTTCCCAGTTTGCCGTAAGCTTTCCTTTATCGGGATCCATACCAGTGGCCTTTCTATTGCGAAGAACAAAATCTCTGACTTTAAATGAGTGGTCGTGGATACGCTTATCATGTTGTCATTTAGCGATCTGCTTGTAATTCGAAATTCATTGGTATGTCGCTAATCTCTTTTCCTCCGTTAGATCTAGGTCGATCTTTCTAATTAGTAAATTGTCCGCTGGGTCGTGTAAGGCGACCCTGATGCTTGGTAGAGCCATTTCAATAGGAGTCATGGCCTCCGATCTGTAAGTGAGAGCAAACGGTGTTTCTCCGGTGGGTGTCTTAATTGTGGTGCAGAGTGCCCATAATATGGCGGGTAGTTCATCGACCCAACCGCCTGTTTTTACTTTGTCATCCACGCTCTTTTTGAGTATCTTAATTATTTGCTTGTTGCCGGCCTCAACTTGGCCGTTGCCTTGAGGATAAGCCACAGATGATTGCCAGTGTTTGACTTTGAATTCCTCGCAATGATTGGAGAAGTCCTTCCTGAATTGTGGGCCGTGGTCTGACACCACTGCTCGCGGGCTACCGAAACGAGAAAAAATATGATCGTGTAGGAAGTAACCCGCATCCTTTGCACCTATCTTGACCATAGGCTTGGCTTCGATCCACTTTGTAAAGTAATCCATAGCCACTATGATAACTTTGCATCCACCTCTTCCTGAAGGGAATGGCCCGATGAGGTCGAGACCCCACATGTCAAAAGGCCATGGTGCGACCACAATGCTTTGCTCAACCGATGGTATCCTTGGGATGTCCGCATGTTTTTGACACTACGGACATTCTCTGACTAGCTTCTCCGAGTCCTTAAGGATTGTCGGCCAATAATACCCTGTTGTGATAACTTTCTGAGCCAAGGAGCAGCTAGCGGGATGGACCCCACACACTCCTTGATGAAGCTCGATAAGTAATCTTGCTTTCCTCTTCGCGGACACATCGCAACAAAGGCTTCATGGCGGACCTTTTTTAAAGTATTCCGCTACTTATAATGTATCTGGCCACTCTTTTCCTGAGTGCACGAGATTTATCCGCCTCAGCAGGCAATGTGCCCAACTCTATATAAGATTGGATCTCGTCAATCCAACACGGAGTCGGCGTGGGTGCATCGATCTCTATCATTTCCATTATTTCAATGGCGGGTATCGCAAGATACTCTATCATTATCGAACAATCTACAATTTCCTCCTCAAGAGATAGCTTAGAGAGATAGTCTGCCCGCTCATTATCCTCTCTTTGAACTCTAATGAACTCTCAATAGTTGAAGTCGGCTCTTAATCGTCTCACCATATTTTTCGAGGATGCCGCAACGCGTGCCATAGTCCCCTGAGATTTGGTTGACAATGAGTGAGGAATCACAATAGACTTCAACATTTTCTACTTTTAGCTCCATTGTAGGCTTAAGTCCGGCAATAACTGCTTCGTACTTGGCTTGATTATTCTTGGCCGGGAACTCAAACCTTATAGCTTTTTCGATTTCCTCCGTCGTTCCGGGTTCCATCAAAATAACACCGGCCCAACAACCGTTTCGACTAGATGCTCCATCAACGTATAACTGCCAACATTGGTTGGGATTATTTGGGACTGCAGCGGGCCCCAGTGGTACCGGCGAACTTGGTTGTGGCGAACTGAAACTTGTCTCGACAATAAAATCCGGCAATGCTTGAGCTTTGATTGCTTTTCTGGGTTGATACCGTATGTCGAACTCAGTGATTTTGATAGCCCATCGGAGGAGGCGACCTGAAAGATCGGGTTTATGTAGTATTTGGCGCATTGGACTATCTGTTAAGACGGTTATAGTGTGCGAAATAAAGTAGCCCCTGAGTTTGCGGGCAGCGATAACAAGCGAGTAGGCTAATTTTTCAACATTAAAATAGCGACTCTCCACCGGACTGAGAGCCTTGCTTACATAATAAATGGGATTTTGGAGGGTTCCGTCCTCCTTGACAAGAACGGCGGCAACAGCCTGGTCTGAGGCCGCCAAGTACAAAAACAAAACATCTCCTTCTACAGGGCTAACCAAAAAAGGTGGCTTCCCTAGATACTCTTTCAAAGCTTGAAATGCCTGTGAGCACTCTGCATTCCATGAAAAGGTCTTGTCACCATTGAGTATTTTGAAGAAAGGAAGGCATTTCTCTGCTGATTTCGAAATGAAGCGACCCAGCGCGATGATGCGGCCATTGAGCCTCTGAACCTCTTTGATGGTCATGGGTTCTTTCATGTCGAGTAGAGCCTATATTTTCTCCGGATTAGCCTTGATGCCTCGGCGGTTAACCATGAACCCTATAAACTTGCCTACCTGGACACCGAATGTACATTTGGCCGGATTGAGTTTCATCGAGTGCTTGCGGACATTATCGAAGGTTTCCTGGAGGTCAGTGGTGTGACCGCTACCTTTGGATTTGACGACCATGTCGTCTATGTAAGCCTCCATATTTTTTCCTATCTGCGAACTGAAAACCTTATTCACCATCCGTTGATAAGTTGAACCCGTATTTTTCAACCCGAAGGGCATCATCTCATAATAGTATAGACCTCCAGCAACTCTGAAAGCAGTTTTTTCTTTGTCGGACTCAGCCATCCGCACCTGATGATACCCCGAATATGTGTCCAGGAAACTAAGGACCTCAAAACCAGAGATGGAATCCACTAACCGGTCGATTCGTAGAAATTGATAGGGATCTTTCGGACAAGCTTTGTTGATGTCCATAAAGTCAACACACATTCTCCACTTGCCATTATGCTTCTTTACCATAACTGCGTTCGCTAGCCAAGTCGGGTAAGCTAGCTCTTTTATGATTCCCGCTTGAAGAAGCTTCCCGACTTCTACTTTGACCGCAGCCTCTTTTTCGGTCGTAAATTGTCGTGCTCGCTGCTGTATCGGTTTGAAAGTAGAATCGATGTTGAGATGATGGAGGGCGACATCTGCTTCGACCCCTCGCATGTCCGTCACTTTCCAGGCAAATGCACCTAGATTCTCCTTGAGTAATTTAATCAAATTTTCCCTCTCGGAGGAACTCATCCGAGCCCCGATCTTGACCTTCTGGTCAGGATTTTCGTTGTTAATGACTACCTCGACCAACTCATCCTCTGCCGTGAAGTCGGGCTCATCCTGACTTGTAAATTTTCACACTCAACTTTAATGGGCAAAGAATCGCCTACTATCCTAACCATGTTGATGTTTTCCATGTCCTCAGGTTGCTCATTGCGAGCTCTCTTGTTTCCTGGTCTCATATCATGGATATAGGTGAGGACTGTGGCGGGCTCACTAATCGACGTTCCGATCCTATCCCCGACGTAAAAATTTGCCCGCTGATGCGGGATAGACGTAACCATCTGAAACTGCTTCAAAGCTGGTGTTCCGATTATTATGTTGTAATTTGACTGAAGATCGTCCACAAGAAAAGTTACCTTTTTTGTTCGAAAGGGTGCATAATCGCCCATTTGTACATCCAGGTCGATGGCCCCCTTGACCTGTATCTTGTGATTGGTGAAACCCTCAAGGGTGCCATTATGCGGCCTCAGATTGGAGTTGCCAAAGCCAAGATCTTTGAAACAGTTGTAATATATGATATCCCGACATGCTCCGGTGTCGATCATTACCCGATTGACGCATGCCCGATTGACGACCGCAGAAACGCAAAGACACATGTCCTCTGTGTTGACGGAAGTCACCAGCTCGCTTCGGGTAAAAGCATGAGGTTGCTCGTTCCCACGCAAGACGGCTAGCTTCTCCACATGTTTATTAATTGAGCCAATGCGGCTCTTGATCTGGTTGTTGCTGGGTGGAGGCTCTGTTATAATCCGGATGTTCCTGTCGAACTGACGGGCTTGCGTATTTTTCCTGTCCGGTCCCTCAGCATCTTTTGTACTGATCATGATTACCGCGGGTGTGTACCTTTTCAATTGCCCGCTTGAATTGTATGCATTCATCTGTAGTGTGACCCTTGTCCCTGTGATACCCGTAATATTTGGTAGTATCGCGGCGTGCGTCCGGAACCATAGGATAAGGCTCAGGAAGTTCATCCCTTACTTCGTTTAACATTTGAGTGTAAGATATTCTGAGGGGCGTGAAATGCTCTTCCTTAAACCTCTCGGGCCTCTTAACATCCTATCGCGATTCTTACGGCTATCTCTGGGCGGACTACACTCAGTCCTTTGTTTACCCTTGTTGGACGAAGACGCTCCTTTGTTTCCCGCTGTCACGATATATTTTCTTGTCGAACTCAGCATCTCTTGTAAGTTCACAGGTGGAGTCAGAGCAAAATAAGATTTCAAATAACCAGGATTCAGTCATGTTTCAAAGCTGCTCATCACCACATTGTCCTCTAACCCTCTTGTCAGCTCATATACTTTATAAAAATGTTTATAGTAGCTGCGGGTACCCTCACTTTCACCTTGTCGGACCTCATGCAAGTCGATGTGTGTCTTTTTCGGCCCTCCTACTGACTTGAATTCCGAAATGAATTTGTTGATCAGATCATCCTAAGATAAGATTAAACCTGGAGGAAGACCGCGGATCCATGACGCCGCCCTATCTTGCATCGATCCCAAAAAATCTATACACCACGCCTCACTGCTAGGCGTGCACAAACTGATCCTGCTCTGGAATGCCGATAGCCAGTCTAAAGGATCTGTAGCTCCATGATAGTTGGTGAAATTTGGGTAATGTGTGCCCCCTCTCGGAGCCGCTTTCAAGATGTTGGGATAGAGGACACAAGTACCCCAAGTCAGGTTAACCTTTGCCCCCGCAGCGCCTCTCTGCAATTCCCCCTTCTGTAACTCCTCTATTTGTTTTCTCATTATGCCCATCTCCACCTGATTTTCTGGGACAGGTGGGAGCGGGGTGTAACGTTCCTCGGCCATTGACTCTCCTTGCCCTTCTACGCGGGTGCGGACTTGCCGAGGATTTCTCAGTCGTCCTGGGGCTGCACCGCGATCGTCGACCACGGGCCCTAGACGAACTAAAGCCGACTTTCTTCCCACTTTAGGTTGTGAAGTGGCATGACTGCTTTCTTCCCTTTCTGTCCGCTGAGGTTGGTTCGCTTTTTATGGGTGTACTGGGGGTTGTATCTCCGTTGGTGCGGGCAGAGGGGAGATAAATTTGCGGATGGTTTGGGGAGGCAGACCCTCGGCAATGAGCAGCATATTACCCACCCGTATTTCTTCAACATACTCCATATGTGACTGAAGAGCTATTGAATGAGAACTTCGCTGTGGGGGCGCTCCCCCTGTTGAAACAGCATTTTGTTCGTTGTTTAGAGGGGCATCTCCAGCGACGCCTTTCCCACGGCTCTTTCTAACCGCTGCCTCATGTATCTCACGGACTCTTGTTCTTTCTCTTATGTAAGCCCGAATATCGGGTGTGATGTCCTGGCCGGCATCAACCCCTACGGACAATACTCTTCTGCTCGCTTCCCCACGCTGCGTGTTCACATGCCGTGAGGTACCTTGGTTACCCTCTTGCTCGGAGTATCGGGGTTCATGTGTTTTGAACCGGCCATTTCTGGGTAGGATCTTTTGGAGATATTTTAGTAAAGATATTTTGGTGAGATATTTTGGCTAGTGGCTAGATATTTTTTCCAACTCAAAATATCAAAATGTAGGGGATGTTTATGAGGGTTATTTTCCAAGTGGTTTTGTCAAGTATTCAAATTCCTTATTACTTGAAGATCTGAAACTGACTAAGAGCGTGTAAACCAACCTGGGTATTAAAGATGGACTCGTGTGCGAGTTTGCAGGTGCTCCTTCAAGATGAGGCGGTTTGCACGGAATTTGGTGATCCCTGCTCTGTGTATGCTGTTGAGATGAGGGAAAACGAAGATGTCTGGGCTGGATTATCCCAGGAGATCAAAGTTTTATTGATCGGAGGATCGAAGGAGGCGGCATCCTTGTCGGAGACACCGTGGAATCGTCTATGTGGTGGAGCAAATGACCCCTAGAAGCTGAATGATGTTGATTTTCCCGGTAACGGAGCCAACTGATATGGTCAGAAATATCAGGTTTGCGGTAACAGTGTTTATCTTGAAGATATGAGGCTTTATAAGTGTGATTTCTCCGGAGAGAGTACGGTGGGGAACAAGAACAATATTGTCGGATAAATGCTTAACGGAAGAACACGTGAATGAGTCGACAAATTGACAGAATAGCTCTGTGAGTATTAATTCTTGGATGCTTTCTATTGCATTGTGATAACATATATATAGGCTAGGACTATGTCGGTATGACTAAGTCAGTTTACTGGGCATGACAAGACAGTTAAGAGTATATAATTAAAGATAATCATGCATGCACTATAAGTGGACTAGCCAGCTGTCTGGATTAGCCAGCTGGCGAGATAAGTATGGCGAGCAGCGGACTTATGTTTTCCTTGTCTTGATAGCAGCTTGATCATATGGGTAGAAACCACACGGAGAGAAGGAGTCCGGCTTACGACCCGCGGACAAGATCCGACTTACTGTTAGCGGATTGGACCCGGCTTAGGAACGGCGGGTAGGATCCGGCTTATGAGTGCACACTGATCTGTGCATCAGAATCAACTCAACTCCTTAATGAACCGATTGATGCTAATTTCAATTGCCTTACTTCTGCGGCAGGTTTGTATGATGGTATGGATGGGTTGTGGGTGGTATGTATTCCATCATCTTTTCCATTAACGCCAGAACTTCTTGTCTGTCAAGTGTCAACCACTCAACCTTGCAAAAAAAACAACCGAAAGCTAAATATAAAACACATAATGGCAATTTGTGAGAATATATAACAGAAAAATGCAAAAACAGAGAAAAACTTCGATAAATATTTAGCATTTTACTGTGGTAGCCATACTGGACATTGATGTATGAATTTATTTCATAATTGTTGCATTACCGTATGAGGGGATTGATCAGTGCTATATGTCTTCCCATTTAGCCGAATATTTACATATAAAGGCGGACGGATTTATGCGGACAGGAGAATGGAGATTAAATTAGATTTCGAAGTTTGAAAAGAAACGAATGTGTTTTTACAAAGAGAGAAAAGCTGCTATCAAAAACTGCTATCCGTCCGTAAAAAAAACCGATATCCAAACGTGGATCGAAAGGAAATTTTTGATGAAAGACTGAAACAATGTGGAGTTAGTTTGTAAGATTGTGGTGGGTTTTTTTTTTTTTTTTAAAATAGGAATAAGATGGTGTATTGTAGAAACGGGTCGCAGAGCGGGTCAATTGACATAATTCGGGGAAATTGGCAGTTTTTCGCTCTTAAATATTAATATAGACTAGCAATTTACCCGTGCATGCCGGAGATAACTCAGCGTAAAATAAATGAATCATCCATAATGTATAAAATTTTAAATAAATACTCTTCTGGAAAAAAAAATATACAAACTCAATGCATGATCATACGATAAAATGATTTGCAATATTTCAATCATTAAAGGATGTCAAAGAAAATAGAATCTCAATCATTAAAGGATATCAAAGAAGATAGAATCTTTTGTCTTATATATAGATAATGAATTCGATATTGCACAACATTCGGGCCGATCAAATTTAAGCAAGACCTGAAAAATGTGGATTGTAGATGAAAAAATGAGACAACCTTTTGTAAATTAAACAACACAAAAAAAAACACTACATGAGGTAATTACACCAAAAAAAAAAAAAAAAAAAAGGAATTTCAAAAGATGGCACAAAAGAAAGCTGGAACTATTATCTTAATACTTTAATAACATATTAAAAGTCACACACTAATGAATCTAATCTATCACAGAAAAATGATTTGCAACAACACGAACCACTATCAAACAATATAATCTCTGGAAATGAGAAAATGTATTACATATATCACCAAACTTACCCTCACATCATCTAGTGGTAATTGTGAACAATGGACAAAAAATGGAAACAAAACCCTTCGTAAATCAAACTGCAAGAAAAAATGATAGTAATTAATCAACAGAAACGATTACCGTCATTCAACCGAAAAACACGTCAAGGATTAGAAAAAAACATGAGTGAAATGGAAGGAAAAAAAAAATCATATTCATAAAAAATATTGAGTGGCAAAAAAGAAATAGAAAATCCACTTCAAATGATTGCATAAAGACATGTAAAACTATTCTCATAGTAATTTATGGAACATACCGGAAGGCATTCACCAATAAATCTCATACATCGCAGAAATAATGATTGAACGAAATGACAGAGGTCAAGATTCTTTGATTGCAATCTCTTCACTGAAAATTGCATCCATGAACAAAGTTGCATAGCATATACTAATTTTTTGACTACAGGTTAAAGCCTTCGTGATGATTCAACAACAACAGAAGGTGCCGATTATTTTGCTGGATGTTCTACAAAACTTATAACCAGAAAATAAAAGGGGTTGAAAGTGCCTAAACGGATGCTTAAAGCTGAGGGCCGTGGTGTGGACGTGTTTAATGTGGCTGTAGTTCGAGAACTTAAATTTAGATAGTGAATGGTGGGAGGGGTGGTGATCATATCTTGTTCTATAAAATTTGTAACGGAGCAATACAATACGCGGACATTTTTATTACGGAATTAATTCTTGGCAAATTAACGGGTCAATTACCTAAAAAAGACACTATTGTATATGAAATTCCGGATCCCCGGTACCAACATAGACATGTGTACCTATCGAAAATAAAAACAAACAAACATAGACGCGTGTATAAAATGCGAGAAAAATTAGCCATCAGAGCAAATGATAAAATGCTTCCGTAATTCTCTCTGCTATTATATGCATATATATTTACCATCCTTTGAACAAACATCGAAGAGACAATAGACTTCGTTAACGACTGCAATCAGCTCATATAACAACTATATGTAATTGTTTTCTTATTTTCTCTTTTACCTGTTTCTTTTCTCATACCTTTTGTGGATGGGGGAATAAATAAGCAGAGAAACATGGAAGAAGTACGTAGGTGTAAAGAAAAACAACCTACAATGCTGCACACCAACATGATTAATCAACATTATTGTCCCGCTTCCAACCAAAAATGAAAACCTGCAAAAAGGAAGGGGGTCAATGTAGCAATATATAATCATGTTGAAGTGAAAAACTATGATCCTAAAAATCAATAATTCAACAATCCAATAGTGAAAGAAATACAAAAGGCGAATGGAAGAAAAACAAATCACTTTGTAGATTATATGTTTAACCCTAAAAAAATAATAGAACAAAAAAATCCACCGATAATTCATGTGGAGTTGTTTTTGGATTATTTGCTTACCCCTTAAACATACACAACCAAAAACATCATTGAAAATTCATGTGAAGGTTACCAAACCCTTTTCACTCCCATACAACCTTCGGTTGCGTACTCTTACTCAGTTTTCTTAAGCTTTCCGGTTGAATATTGCATTGAATTTGAGAAGAGAACCGGATACGCAGACAATAGGTTGTGATGGTATCGTCATATTCATGGTAATGCAGAGTCGTATTTTCAAACAGGCGGAATTTCTCCCCTGGAAGAAAATCAGTAGGTAACGGTGAGGAAAAAAAGCACAAACGAATAAAAATAATAATTGAGACGGAAAGTGTTACCCTAGTGTTGTTTGCGCCCGACGTAATGCTGATAATCATCAATAAAAGCTGGAAATATGAGGTAAGAGAGAGGAGTGAATTATTGCGCATAATTTTAGGGAGGAATTTGTAACCGCATAATTTTATTTTCATATAATGCTTTTAATGCATTGGAAGAATATATTTTTTTTATTGAGCAATTATGGAGAATTTTGTGTTTTTTCAAAATAATTGGAAAACGTGTTTATTTTTTCTTTTAATGTTTATTAATGCATTGAATTTCTTCTTCTTCTTTTTTTTTTTGTTAATTTGCCTATTTTTTTCCGGGTTTAGAGCGGTATAATTGGGTAATTTTCGGGTTTAGGTCAAAATCAATTTTATTTCCTCTACTAAATATATATAGATATATAGATTAGTTTAAAACAACATAATTTCTGTCATGGATAGTCAAATTAATATAAAAGTGTGCATCACTTTTATTTTTCATTTTTTTTATTTATTCAACATCCGCAAAACAAAGAGTAGAGACATGAGCGGGAGGAGAAGTTCCCCAATCTACACATCCTACCAATTTTAAACCTTCTTTTGCTAAAAATGAGCAGGGGCATTCCCCTCTCTTTTAACAAAAGAAAAATCAATGGAAACGAAAGCCGGGATCAAGACACAACAATCTTCAATAATGCCTCCAGTAGTGGAGAAGTCTTCATCTATTGATTTGAGTTTTTTTATAACTGTTAAGGAATCTCCTTCAAATATCACCCGAAAGAACCCCCAAGTTAAAGCGAATACCATAGCATGGTATATTGCTAGTGCTTCCCTGGTGCTCACATCAAAGCCTCCATCTAGCCTCCTTGAATAGCTACGTATGATGGAGCCATCACTATTGCGAACAATACCACCGACGGCAGAAATGTTGGTAGAGAAAGCAACATCCACATTAAACTTTAAAGTGTTAGCAGGAGGGGCCTGGCAACGAGACAGGGGGAGCGCTTTAGGGACACCCACATGGTATGAAGCTAAGTGCAGAGCTTGAATTTAGCCCCGTGCTTCTGCATCAGCTTTACTTATAATCGATGCAACATGGACGTCCTTCTGCTCAAAAATCCAGTCACATCGAGCTTTCCAAATAAACCATAAAAGGCAAACTATTCAAGCCACCGTTTCTTCATCTTCTTTGTTGATCAATATGTAAAATAAGTCCGCAAAGGAGGGTAGGCATAAGTTGTACCAGAACCTACCGTTTGGGAATGCATTCCAAATCGCCGAAGGTATTGCGCGTTTGAAGAGACAATGGTGGATAGTTTCCTCCGAATTATTGCAAATTTGACAGAGGCCGGTACCAATGTTTCGAATGAATAAAGAACTGGCAGTTGGTAGGACATTATGTAGAATCTTCCAAATAAAATGACTGATCCTGGGCTTTATTTTAATCTTCCATAAGGCATCCCAGACGTTTGCATGAGAATTCAAGCATGAAGCTTTCACTGCCAATTCATCTTCCTTTTTTATCGAGATAGCCAAGTCATACCCTGTTTTAACTGTGTAAATACCATATGTAGAAAAATGCCAGATTAATTTATCGGCGGTACGTCAAGGTGACAGGGGAATGGAAATGATTTTTTCAACTTCGATTGGGTTGAAAGCTCCTTGAATCAAGTCCCGCCTCCACAAACGAGTAGAAGGGTTAATCAAACAACTCACAAAAGGGGTGGAGAGAGAATTACTAGGAATCGGACGGGCTTGAAATGTTGGTGTTAAAGTAATCCAAAGATCAATTGCTATATTCACTTTTTCACCATTGCCAATCCTCCATTTAAGACCCTTCGTAAGGAGATCTCTGCCATGTAAAATGCCTAGCCATATAGCTGATGGCTTCGATGATACACCTGCATCTAAAAAATGGCGGGAAGGATGATATTTAGCTTTTAAAATTTTTGAGGCCAAAGAGTGTGGGTCTGTCAAAACACGCCATGCTTGTTTGGCTAGTATTGCTTGATTAAAGCAGGCTAAATCGCGGAACCCCAAGCCGCCCTCATGTTTCTTCTGGCAGCAAACATCCCAAGCTTTCCATTGGATCTTCTTCTCACCATCCGCACTTCCCAAAAAAAAATTCTTGTCATTGCTTCAAGGTCACTGATGAGTTGTTTGGGCAACACAAAGCATTGCATGATGTATTGAGGAAGCGACTGAACTGCAAATTTAATTAGAATTTCCTTACCCGTCGGGGATATAAACTTCCCTTTCCATCCATTTAATTTCTTTGATACTCGGTCTTTTATATAAGAAATTTTTTCTTTTTTTGACCTTCCAACTACAATTGAAAACCCCATGTATTTGCTTTTGTCTGTTCCGAAGGGCATCCCAAAAAGTTGAGAGAGCTCATTGTTGGACAATCTTATTCAAAAACGAAAGAAAAATTACAAAGAAACGAATTACAACAAATTCGAATTACAATTGCAAAGGAAACGGAAAAAGGATATATGATCCGAGCCCTGTGTTGCACACAGTTTCCTTAATACTAATTCGACCCCTCACCTTCGTGTGCCGTGAGCTTCAGTGGGACGTTAATCTCCCATGATAGAACGGATAGCAATGACAGGAAGCACAACGCCTTCAATTGCTTAAGAACCTTGTAGTTTGAACTCTCAGTTTTCATGTAGAAAAGAAGTAAGAAGAAGCAGATTGCTGGTCTGAAATTAGGTTCTATATGATGTTCTTTATATAGGCTTTATTCTGTAGAGGATGTCTTAAAACAGATGGAATTCGAAGTGGAACAGCCTCAGCTCGTATTGAATGTCATTACAGCAAGGAAATGGAACAGGCACAGCAGCAGCTCGGATGCCATAAGTGTTGTCAGCTGGAAGGTCTCAGTATTCAGTTCCAAAAATAAAGGTTTAGGTTGCAAAACCGAACCTTCGCGGGGAGCCTTTGAATCGAGCTGCATTCGTGTCCACAGGACACGCGCTCGCACACAAGTTCAAGCTGAAATCCGGATGAATTTGCACCCCCCTGCGCCCGCGCGTAGAGAACGATGTATAAAGTTGGTAAATTCTTACCATTACACTAGTACAACATCATATATATGTTGGCTCTTTTCCTTCCTTCCTTCCAAATGGGAGAAATTGGTTTCTCCAATTTTCCCTTTATTACTAACACTTTCCATTCACCACTTAGGCCCAATAGGCCCAATATGACATACCAATTAAAATATCCATTTTAACCATCATTTTCCAACAATCCCCCACATGAATGGAATAGTGTTTAAACCCTAGAAAAGACTCTAAGAATGAAATTAAGAGTTCATCGGTAGATCAATGCATAGGATAGGTAGGTGTGACCCTTTGAACCTTCCCTTGATTAAATATGTTTACTTTACTGGCTGACTAGTAGACACGATGTCCTTGAACTATTCTGTCATTGGTGTAAACGATGACATATTTACCACAATGCATCTACCTATTAACATAGGTTCTTGCGGTTATGTCCATTTTGGCCGTGGACATCTGCCTGGTTTAGTAAGAGTTTCTAAGAATTGCGCCCTCACAATTCCCTTTGAAGCGGCCCCTCTTCTCTCTTACATAGGTGATTCTGTAATTCAGAATTTTCTCAAAATATTCTTCTTACACAAATCATTAAAAACTCTTCTGTGAGCTTATCCTCGTTCAATCTCACTGTTTCTTCATCTTAGGAATGAGCATAAGGGTTACCCCCACAGTGACTTTACTTCGGCAATTAGGTTTTCCTATTGAACCAAGATCTTGGGATCTCCAATCTACAAGGTTGGGTTTTCCTTCGCAAAAGTTTTATTCCATGGGCTTTAGTCCCATTCCTCTTGATGATTTAGCAACTACCTCTCTATTTAACCCATTGGTTAGCGGATCCGCAAGATTATCCTCTGACTTAACATAGTCTAAGGTAATCGTACCAGTTTAGAGTAGTTGTCTAATGGAATTATGTCTTCGGCATATGTGCCTAGACTTACAATTATACATTATATTATGTGCTCTTCCAATCTCTGATTGACTGTCACAGTGAATACATATTCCTGGCACTGGCTTCGTCCATTAAGGAATATCCTCTAGGAATTGATGCAACCATTCTGCCTCTTCCCCACATTTATCCAATGCCACAAACGCAGATTCCATTATGGATCTGGTTATCACAGTTTGTTTGGAATATTTCCAAGACACGGCTCCACCGCCTAACGTGAATACAAAGCCACTTGTGGATTTTGAATCCTTTGAATCTGAAATCCAATCTGCATCACTATATCCTTCTATAACAATTGGTTCTCTCGTATAGTGAAGGCCATACTTTCGAGTATATCTTAAGTATCTCAGTAACCTCACTATAGCTTTCCATTGTTCATGACTCGGATTACTAGTATATCTACTTAGCTTGCCAACAGCGTAAGCGATATCCGGTCTAGTACAACTAATTAAGTACATTAGACTTCCAATGATCCTTGTGTACTCTAATTGAGATACACCCTCACCTTTATTTTTGAACAAAGGTTGACTTTGATCTATTGGAGTTCTAGCTTCATTTGAGTCATCTTTATTGAATTTTTCCAGGATTTTATCAATATAATTAGATTGACTCAAAATGAGACCATTAGAATTTCTTGTAATTCTAATTCCCAATATCATCTCTGCTAAACCCATATCTTTCATTTCAAATCTGGAGTTTAACATATCTTTGGTAGATTTGATCATCTTATCATTACTACCAACTATCAGCATTGTAGGATGTAATATCACCGGATGGATCAAAGATCCACCCGATTACGCAGCGGAAAGTACAAGATCTAGATCTAACAACCAAAATACATAAATAAATAGATCTAAACCTACGAGGAGGTTTAGATTGCTTACCGGTTTATTGTGAATAAACGTCTAGAACAATCCGAGATCCTAGATCCAAGAATTGAGAAGCCACTGTCTTCCGGCGTGTATCTCCAAGCAACACCAAGTGGATGGTGATTCAAGCCGCTTGACGTCCTCGATATGCTACCAGAATAATCCCGAAGATTCCCCAACTCGAAACCCTAGTATTTAGGCCGAAATATCAAAGCCTAATACTTACAATTTCGAAAATTGTGTGTCATATGATTTGGCTTGGGAGAACTCTCTTTATATAGGAGAGTAATCATTGTCCTCCAAGGATTTAATAATTAAGAGATAATTATTAGATTAATCCTTATTCCAAATAAAAGATAAATAAAATAATTATCCCAAACAAATTAGGATAAATCATATTATTATCTAATATTTCATGAATTATCATTTAACAAATAAAAGATAAATAACATATTAAATAATTATCCAAGAAAACTAATTCCTTAATAATATTTAACAATAAAATGCGCCCCACCTTAATAAATAAAAGTCCATGCGCATTTTTTTTACACTTTGGGCCGAGTCCACGAAAAAACTCTTTTCCGTGTATTTAATTAGCTAGTCCAACTAAACAATTAATCCACATACCAATTAAATAGTCCAATCCAACTATTTAATTATAATTGAGGTGAAACAACGAGAAAACCTATATGCTATATTAGGAGCAACGTTGGGGACCATGGACCCATATTCAGTAGCTACAATAAATTAAAAAATATTATCCGTCAGACCGAACAATAATATTCAATCTATTAATTCCGGGATTACACCACCATAAACCCGAAACTGAACTCTGCCGAATATAGATAACTTACACTCAACCATGAGTCGAAAAGCGTCCACTGATATAATCATTACATACGGATAAATCCTCCATAGACTGTTCATTTCGAGTCGGGATATTTCCGTAAACCCTTTCTCGAAACATATTATCCTTATTTACCATTAACCCCCTAGTGATCAATTAGTTCACATACCGGACTAGTAGCTAATTAGTCTAACATGAACTCCCGGGATCGATCATTTTCTTAGGGCTAACAAATAAGGGAACTGTCTGTCTGCTTCCCGAGGGAAGGAATGGATTCCATATCTGTGATAGCACAGACTACTCACTCATTCCAGAATAGAGCCAACGAGAAGTGCTGGACGACATACTACGCAGTGATCCTTACTAACACATCAAACTCTACCCTAGTCTAAGCAGTTGTCTGTGATCACCTCAGGATTGAGATTAATCCATATATGATCATCTTGTGATTCGATAAGACTGTTAGGAAATCTACGCGGGAACGCAGCGGAATTCAAAAATTTGATTTCCTTTTACCCAAGATCGACTTCGTTTAAGCAATAAACAAATAAGTAATAGACGGTGGTTACCTTGGTTGATCTATAAGATCGACGCTTTGACCGTCTAAGGAGAGTAGTTCTGCAGAGCCGCCCAAGTGTTCGGCCTCTACCGCTAGTCCACACGAACAGCCCGCCGGAATCCCATCATGGATTGCTATTGGAAAACTCCGGTTGCTAGACCGGCCCTTTTCCCCTCTCTCCAACTCTCTATAGGATGCTCTCTATTTACACAAGAACTATTAGTTCTTGGAATTATGATGTACAAAAGAGCTTGACACCCACCTTCTATTTATAATGAAAGTGGCGCCCCATATAGTGTGGAGGAGAAGAAAACATTTTTCCAATAAAATAAGGAAAATATAATTGATTGATTTATCTCATTTATTACAATATCTCATATTAAATAAATCTAGGATATTGTCAATATCTTATATTGAATATTCCTAGATATTGTCAAGATCTTATATTGACAATATTTATCTTATATTATATTACCATAAAACAATTTACACATGTGTATATATCACATATATATTACACACATAAATCCATTATATATAATATTTAGCCACTACAAGTGTGAACATGTATATCTTATATATATGTACAACACACGCATGAGAGCTAGCATATATATATAAATATTAATATCTAATATTAATATATGGTAATATCATTAATTAAATTGCACAATCCAAGTGTATCTCATACACATCAAATGTGGCGCCCCTTTGACCAACAAATTGGCTTCCGAAATATTCTTTAATTAATATAATATTATTAATATCTTGTATTTAATTTATTCATAATAAATAAATACCACCATATTAATTTACCACTATAACCTTTATAGTCTCGAGATAAACTTTCCTTATTTGGTCATCATCTATAACCACATTTTAATCCGGCTAGATGTTCTTATGTGTGTGACCCGATAGGCTTCCGAATATGTTGGCCGTAGACACAAAGTGCAAATTACGAAAATGCCCTTCATGCCTAACGATCACGGGATAGCGTCTAGCAACACACCGTGATCCCCAATCATCGGAAGAGTCAAATGCAATGACTACTACCTTTCATGTGAAACAGTTACCGTGTAACTTACAATCCTATCGTTGTAATAATATCCATACGGTCGTTAGTCGAGTGTCAAAACATCAACGACCGTATCTTATAATCTGGATATCAAGCTCTCTCGAAGTAACTCGTTTACTCCCACTTTGCAAAGATTCACGAGAGTAAGACATTCCTTATAAGAAGGCCATTTCGGATATTCGATCCCAATCCTAGGATACGCGATTCCGGACGACCAATCATGTATACTCCGCATGCTTCAGTATCACACCCAATCACTACCGCATGATCGCCCCATGGCTAGGGGAAACCTCAATAGTGTCAAAGCATGACAATCCACACCGTGATGCCATGAAGACTCCGGTCTTAAGGATAATTACACAACCGCCACATAATGTGACACTTATCCGTGTAAGTGGGTCAGTCTAACGTACGCATTCTCTAATACACGTCCACGTACAGTCCAAGTGTCTCTACACTTCGATAGACGAGATCTATCCACGCCCTTAAAGACAGAAGACATCCAATACGTGCTAGCCTGTTTATACTATCAATGCCATGTTTAATAGTACATCAGCCTAGAGACATTTAAGTATCAAACTTATTAAAGTGATTAGAGATCTCATCAACCATAATCGCCTATCATGGTTTCTCTAT
Source organism: Gentiana dahurica var. dahurica (assembly GCA_024500145.1). NCBI lineage: Eukaryota > Viridiplantae > Streptophyta > Magnoliopsida > Gentianales > Gentianaceae > Gentiana > Gentiana dahurica. The sequence continues at coordinate 15,690,010 of CM044906.1, read as the reverse complement.
CACAGTTTAATACTAAGGACGTTATCACATAACAATTCATAATTGGTTCTTTAAAAGAACATATATATGACAACAGAAAAGCCATTTAATATATGTATAAACGTAAAGAAATAGTATAAATGATCCGACCCGGTCGGATCCGGTCCAACCCGATTGGGTTTAGGACACTATTCCAACAATCTCCCACTTGGCCTAAAACCAATCACTCGCACACACAAGACCAAGTTGAAACACAAGAATCTCATGCAATACTCACAACTAGCCCTAGCCATAAACGGATCGCTATCCATGGGGACTCAGACTATCTTCATATCATGTTCCAAATGACCAAGTCAAAGGAACCGCCTCAACACACACACGAATCTCTGACGAGACCCTGGTCCTTGCTTCAAGCAATGAATCCACTTACTATATCAACTATATAGAAAAGGTGGAAGAACCGTATAAGGTTCTGGAATGAACCTTCTAGATCCATGTACTGCTCCTGCTGCGCCTCTAAGGCACTACTGTGTTTTGGCTCAGTTGTAGAATTTACAGTGACCCATAGGCTAGAACATTTCCAGCTCACTGTATCACTTAATCAAAGTGACTGCAAACCCAGACTGTAGCTCCCTCTCGCCTTCATAAGACTCAGGTTACGTCTGTATATCTACGCTTATTTAATTCCAAGTTTCAATAAACCAGGAAAACTTTTCCTTAACTTGTTTAAGGATATTCTCGACATTCACCAGATTTACTTTCACACTTGCTCATGACTATTCATGAACTATGAACATCCGGCATTCCTTTTATGATGGTTCCTATCGCATGAGCGAAGGAAACCTTCCATAAACATCATCTTTCACCTTACCTTTAGGACGAACGTCCTAACATAGATAGATCTTGAGAACACTGGCTAGCAGTATCCCCGTCGCGATCTATGCTAAACTCCTTTTAGCATCACATCTATATAGGTAAACTATATAATCTAACAGCAGTTAAATCTATCACTATAGATTCTTATTTCTAAAAATAAGAACTGCTAATCCAAGTGCTTTTGTAAAGAACTTGAACTACCAAACATTAATTGGCTGTGACATGGGGTGACAATTCTCGAGAGAGATATCCAATACCTTACTCGAAAATCGTAACACACTCCCACTATCCATATTGCACATTGGGCATATCCTTCTTTTGACTAAATCAAACTCCTTTGATTATTAAACAAAGAAATCGTCTAGAGAAACTTGTTTGAGTCCATAAATGGATCTCGTGGGCTTACATATCATGTTATCGTCTATGAACATCGAGCTGTTTGCCCAACGTCTTCAACACTATCATATAGCCATGATACGAAGTTATAACAAGCATCATCTGAATAGAACTGGGCTCAGCCGGCAGCATAAAGGTAATTACAAGGTTTACACCCCGTACCCCTCAGCCGTCACTATAGCCTGATGGTAATCATATTACTATCCATGTCAGCCTTTCAGGGACACTCCCCTTGGGTAAGACAGACTAGGTTCACAACCTAGTTGTCACTGATGGAATCTAATTCAGATATTATGGCTCATAGCCATATCTCTCAATCTTGCCTTTCAAACATTCTTTCATAAGTCGTGAGATATTCATTCTTCAAGATGAACATACCAACAGCCTTTTCAGGCTTGAGGTTATCCACAGACTTACAGAACTTTTGTGTGCACTGAGCAGTGTTATACACCTCATCGCTATGCGGCGTCTGCTCATGTTCCAATGGTTGAATGTATCTTTGTGGTTCTCAAACTCTTTTGAGATCTGATTCACTCCCACTGTTTCTTTTGGAAGAAACACTTCCTTTAGAAGACAGCATGTTTGGAGACAAACATTTTGCTCCGCGGACAAGTAAATAATATCAAGCGTACTTGCTAAGATATTCCACAAAGTTGCATATGTCATACTAGGCTCCAAGCCTTTCTGACTTTGCCTATGACTGTTAGGAAATCTACGCGGGAACGCAGCGGAATTCAAAAATTTATTTCCTATCGACCCAAGATCGACTTCGTTTAAGCAATAAACAAATAAGTAATAGACGGTGGTTACCTTGGTTGATCTATAAGATCGACGCTTTGACCGTCTAAGGAGAGTAGTTCTGCATAGAGCCGCCCAAGTGTTCGGCCTCTACCGCTAGTCCACACGAACAGCCCGCCGGAATCCCATCATGGATTGCTATTGGAAAACTCCGGTTGCTAGACCGGCCTTTTTCCCTTCTCTCCAACTCTCTATAGGATGCTCTCTATTTTACACAAGAACTATTAGTTCTTGGAATTGTGATGTACAAAAGAGCTTGACACCCACCTCCTACTTATAGTAGAAGTGGCGCCCCAAGTAGAGTAGAAAGGAAGAAAACCTTTCTCCAATAAAATAAGGAAAATATAATTGATTGATTTATCTCATTTATTATAATATCTCATATTAAATAAATCTAGGATATTGTCAATATCTTATATTGAATATTCCCAAAATATTGTCAAAATCTAATATTGACTATATTTATCTTATTACCATAAATCAATTTACACATGTATATATATCACATATATATTACACATATAAATCTATTAAATATATACATTGGAAACATGTGTGCACATGCATATCTAATATGCTTCATACGTTGGAAGCACACATGCATATATATATATATATATTATTTTATTTTATTTTATTAATATCTAATATTAATAATAGGTAATATCATTAATTAAATTGCACAATCTAAGTGTATCACTTATACACATATGTGGCGCCACTTATCAATATAAGTGTATTTAATTAATCAACTTAATTAATATCTTGTATTTAATTTATTCATAATAAATAAATACCACCATATTAATTTACCACTATAACCTTTATAGTCTCGAGATAAACTTTCCTTATTTGGTTATCATCTATAACCACATTTTAATCCGACTAGATGTTCTTATGTGTGTGACCCGATAGGCTTCCGAATATGTTGGCCGTAGACACAAAGTGCAAATTACGAAAATGCCCTTCATGCCTAACGATCACGGGATAGCGTCTAGCAACACACCGTGACCCCAATCATCGGAAGAGTCAAATGCAATGACTACTACCTTTCATGTGAAACAGTTACCGTGTAACTTACAATCCTATCATTGTAATAATATCCATACGGTCGTTAGTCGAGTGTCAAAACATCAACAACCGTATCTTATAATCTGGATATCATGCTCTCTCGAAGTAACACATTTACTCCCACTTTGCAAAGATTCACGAGAGTAAGACATTCCTTATAAGAAGGCCATTTTGGATATTCGATCCCAATCATAGGATACGCGATTCCCGGACGACCAATCATGTATACTCCGCATGCTTCAGTATCATACCCAATCACTACCGCATGATCGCCCCGTGGCTAGGGAAACCTCAATAGTGTCAAAGCATGACAATCCACACCGTGATGCCATGAAGACTCGGGTCTTAAGGATAATTACACAACCGTCACATAGTGTGACACTTATCCGTGTAAGTGGGTCAGTCTAACGTACGCATTCTCTAATACACGTCCACGTACAGTCCAAGTGTCTCTACACTTCGATAGACAAGATCTATCCACGCTCTTAAAGACGAAAGACATCTAATACGTGCTATTCTGTTTATACTATCAATGCCCTGTTTAATAGTACATCAGCCTAGAGACATTTAAGTATCAAACTTATTAAAGTGATTCTCATCAACCATAATCGCATATCATGGTTTCTCTATCACAGTTTAATACTAAGGACGTTATCATATAACAATTCATAATTGGTTCTTTAAAAGAACATATATATGACAACAGAAAAAGCCATTTAATATATGTATAAACATAAAGAAATAGTATAAATGATCCGACCCGGTCGGATCCGTTCCAACCCGATTGGGTTTAGGACACTATTCCAACAATCTCCCACTTGGCCTAAAACCAATCACTCGCACACACAAGACCAAGTTGAAACACAAGAATCTCATGCAATACTCACAACTAGCCTTAGCCATAAACGGATCGCTATCCGTGGGGACTCGGACTATCTTCATATCACGTTCCATATGACCAAGTCAAAGGAACCGCCTCAACACACACACGAATCTCCGACGAGACCCTGGTCCTTGCTTCAAGCAATGAATCCACTTACTATATCAACTATATAGAAAAGGTGGAAGAACCGTATAAGGTTCAGGAATGAACCTTCTAGATCCATGTACTGCTCCCGCTACGCCTCTAAGGCACTACTGTGTTTTGGCTTGGTTGTAGAATTTACAGTGACCCATAGCTAAGAACATTTCCAGCTCACTGTATCACTTATTCAAAGTGATTAATAACCCAGATCGTAGCTCCCACTCGCCTTCATAAGACTCGGGATATACATCTGTGTAACTATATTTATCTAATTCCAAGTTTCGATAAACTAGAAATCCATCCTTAACTTGTTTAAGGATATTCTCGACATTCACCATATTTACTTTCATACTTGCTCATGACTCTTCATGAACTATGAACATCCGGCATTCCTTTATGATGGTTCCTATCGCAGTAGCGAAAGAAACCTTCCATAAACATCATCTTTCACCTTATCTTTAGGACCAACGTCCTAACATAGATAGATCTTGAGAACACTGGCTAGCAGTATCCCCGCCGTGATCTATGCTAAACTCTTTTAGCATCACATCTATATAGGTAAACTATAATCTAACAGCAGTTAAATCTATCACTATAGATCTCATTTCTAAAATAAGAACTGCTAATCCAAGTGCTTTCGTAAAGATCTTGAACTACCAAACATTAATTGACTGTGACATGGGGTATTAATTCATGAGAGAGATATCCAATACCTTACTCAAAAATCATAACACACTCCCACTATCCTTCTTGCACATTGCGCATATCCTTCTTTTGACTAAATCAAACTCCTTTGATTATCAAACAAAGAAATTGTCTAGAGAAACTTGTTTGAGTCCATAAATGGATCTCGCGAGCTTACATATCATGTCATTGTCTATGAACATCGAGCTATATGCCCAACGGCTTCAACACTATCATATAGTCATGATACGAAGTTATAACAAGCATCATCTGATTAGAGCTGGGCACAACTGGCAGCACAAAGGTAATTACAAGGTTTACACCCCGTACTATAGCCTTATGGTAATCATATTACTATCCATGTCAGCCTTTCAGGGACACTCCCTCTAGGTAAGACAGACTAGGTTCACAACCTGGTTGTCACTGATGGAATCTAATTCAGATATTATGGCTCCTGGCCATATCTCTCAATCTTGCCTTTCAAACATTCTTTCATAAGTCGTGAGATATTCATTCTTCAAGATGAACATACCAGCAGCCCTTTTGGGCTTGAGGTTATCCATAGACTTACAGAACTTTTGTGTGCATTGAGCAGTGTTAAACACCTCATCGCTATGTGGCGTCTGCTCATGTTCCAATGGTTGAATGTATCTTTGTGGTTCTCAAACTCTTTTGAGATCTTATTTACTCCCACTGTCTCTCTTGGAAGAAACACTTCCTTTAGAAGACAACATGTTTGAAGACAAACATTTTGCTCCATGGACAAGTAAATAATATCCAGCGTACTTGCTAAGATATTCCACAAAGTTGCATATGTCGTACTAGGCTCCAAGCCTTTCCGACTTTGCCTATGAAAACTTCAAATCATCGGTTAAGATAGATTCGACATTATCCCCTTCCATATCTAATATGGAATTTATTCAACCTTTATTCTTTGGAACTCGGTTAAGTATAAGGGCACTATCCCGAAACGGGTAAGGGATACTTCGCATGGCTTGCATCACACCTTTATCATATAAAGTGTTGTTTCCATTTTGGGAACACAATCTAATTGAGTATCCCAAAGATGGTATCCTTCAAGGGAGAATCTTATTCCTTTCAGACGACTTCTGAAACACCCTTTAGGTATTAATTACTTCAATCCAATTGAAGATTAATTCCTAAGTAGCTCGTCAATCTCATATTCGTACTGGCTCGAACTTTTCGGGATTTCCAAATTATGCACTTCACTGAGTACACTTGACTATTTCTAAAAATAGTCATAGAGATTAACAAACAATTATTTGTGGCATTAATCGTCATAAGCCAACAAACATCGGTATGTTTAGGCTTTGGACAACTTTCTAGATTTTATAACCTTTTCATAAAAGAGTATTTTAGTCATCTTTAGATAAGATACGTATTACCCACATGATTCATAATCATATGGTTCAACATCATCAGAATGACGTTTAGTTACACGCTTTCCTTCCAGAGAGACTATGTCTAGAACAATCATAAATATCAAGGATAACAGCCATACAAATATTCAGTTGAGATCTCATCACATATATCAACTATATAGTGACATCAATCTAGTATGTTAGATTCAGCGACCATCCAACTTTATCGGAATAACATTTATTCTTTACAATTGAATATGTCTACTAAATCCTAACAAATAACTGAAAGTATGTTCTTCATAAGAACCGGAACATAATAACATTTATTTAGTTCCCTTATCAGTTTACTAGATCCAGAGTATGGTATGTGTTACAACGCTTGCTTCACCTTCCATATCTATATTTAATCTTTCTAATTTAATCACACTTGCAAGATATCATATATCTGAGAGTTGACTTGAACTTAGATAGATTTTTCTCAACTTACTTGCCTAGAATAGAAACTTCAATAAGTTCTCTTTTTAAGCACATGCCCTAAATTTTCTTTTTAATCCTTCAAGCACTTGTAAATATTTCTTGGTGTAGTCTTCATAAGACTTAAGAAAGATCACAAGAGCTATGTCTTTGATTTCCTTTCATAAAGAAAATCTAAAGTTTATTAAATAGTTTATTTAACCTTTTAAATCGTATTTAAAACATTAACTATTTAATTAACCTTTAAGCAATGATAGAATTAAGTCGATACTTAAATCTTACAATTTGAAAACTTCATTTCCAAAATTCGGTCTAGTCATTCTTATCCAACGTTTGAATAACTCGTCATCGTATGACCGAATGATCATCTTGGATCGTATCCAATATATGACTAATTCGTTGAAACTAATTTTCAAATGATTTAATCATATCATGAGCTTCCGCTTTCATTAATAATTAAAGCCTTGGAGTACTCCATCAAATATGTAGCCTCCTTGTCTCTAACTACCATAACGGGATCTCTCGTGTCATTGCTCATTTTAAAAGGATTAAAATTACTTAACCATATTTGAGAACGTTTCTCAAAATTAACAGTCATAATTTGGTTTTACTAATCGAGAATAAAACATAAATATAAAGTTTGCTAAAACTACAACATATAAATGAAAATAAAAGAGTGTTGTTGTTTATACACGCAAAATCAAAAATGGTCTTTTGGTTTATGATTTTGCTCCCACTAGTCAACTACTTCCAATTGACTTTCAAGAATTTTTCAAAATTCTTTAGTGGCTGAGATCCCATCTAGTTACCTCGATTCCCGGCGGTGGTCGATCAACCAAGATAATTTCGATAGGTAGGTAACTCTTTACCATTCACATCTCTATGTGATTCTCAGTGGTTGACTAGTCAACTCTTTGGCGATACACATCACTATGTGTTAGTCAACCCCTTGTCTCTAAAGTCAGACGGCCCTGACGGTGGCCAATCACCGAAAGACTCTAGTCAAGTCATAACCCAATATTCACGAGATCTCATACGATCATATCTCAATAACGACGATATACCCGTGGTAGGTCAACTCCGGCGGTGGTCGATCAGTTGGATCCGAACACAGGCTCTTCACCGTCGTTATAATATTGGGAGACAATATTTCGACTTGATTTTTGTTGTGGAAGTATTTTTTGTAAATTAATTCACTTAATTAATTTTAATTTCGGTCTCATCATAAATATGTCTATCTCTATAAACATACATCCTACACATTTATCTAGATCGTGCCTAGTCATGCATCTATCGTATCATATAAAATAAATACAAGCACAAAATAAATAAATGCGTAAAATAACCGGTATGATCATGGACTTTTTCTAGGTGCGGTTTCGAATACAAACCGACGAAACCGCGGGTCACAATCTAAGGGTAGCTGCAACCGCCAATAGGATCTTTAATGCTCCATTCTCCAATGGGATCTTTATTTTCGTCTTTCTTTGGTCTCCATCTTCCGCTCCATTCTTGTTACATTTAATTCTATCGAATAAAATAAATACACCCGCCGCACACGGGAGGGAGCTAACGGGAATGGGATAAATGCAGAAAATAAACTAGGTCACGTTCTTCATAACGGCCTAGGACAATTTTAAACCAACAGAAAAATTAAATCATTCGCATCTATCCTATCGGTCGAGTCCATGATCAATCGGGGTCCATATAATCATATTATATCTACTATATCTAATCCATACAATAAAATCTTATGAAAAAGATAAAATTAAAATTTAACTACTTGCGTCTTAATTAATCAATTAACATTTAATCTATTAAATAATTTTATCCAATCAATTAACTAATTAACATTTAATTAATTAAATGATTTTAATCGAAATAAAATTAACGATTAATTTTAAACCGATTTTAATTTTAATTTTAATTAATTAGAACTATTCCAAAAATAAATCAAAATTAAAATTATTTCTCTTTTGTTTCTTTCCTTTTGATCCGCAATCAAAAGGGGTGCCTTTGGTTTCCTAAACCAAATTTGGCTTAGGCCTCGCCACTTTCCAAAATCAAAATTTTGGAAGTGGCCTAGGCCTAGGCCTTTTACAAATCAAATATTTGGAAAGGGCCTAGGCCTATTCCAAATCAAATATTTGGAAAGGCCAAATAATTTTGGTTTAGGCCTGGCCACTTTCCAAAATCAAAATTTTGGAAGTGGCCTAGGCCTAGGCCTTTTCCCAAATCAAATATTTGGAAAGGACCTAGGCCTATTCCAAACAAAGTTTGGAAAGGCCATTATTATTTTAATGCCATGTGGCATCCCAATGGCCAAACTATTTGAACCATTGGTTAGCCACATGACACAACTAAACAAAGGAGATTTTAATCACAACTATGAACCATATTGAATCACAAAATACACAAAACAAAAATTTGGAGATCCGCCAGCATTGACCGGTCAACCGACTGCCGGCAGCAGGTTGCCCTGCTGCCGCCGCCGCCGCCCAGCCGCCGCCGGTGGTGGTGCCGCCGCCAGTCGGCCGAGCACCACCCGATCTCCTCCTTTTTTTTTTCTTTTCATGTATCAATTTTGCAAATCAAAAATCTTTCATCTTTTAATTACGTGATTTAAACGATAAAATTAACTACGCAATTTAACATGCTTATTGCTTAAGCTCGAAGCTCGCTCCGATACCACTGTTAGGAAATCTACGCGGGAACGCAGCGGAATTCAAAAATTTATTTCCTATCGACCCAAGATCGACTTCGTTTAAGCAATAAACAAACAAGTAGTAGACGGTGGTTACCTTGGTTGATCTATAAGATCGACGCTTTGACCGTCTAAGGAGAGTAGTTCTGCATAGAGCCGCCCAAGTGTTCGGCCTCTACCGCTAGTCCACACGAACAGCCCACCGGAATCCCATCATGGATTGCTATTGGAAAACTCCGGTTGCTAGACCGGCCTTTTTCCCTTCTCTCCAACTCTCTATAGGATGCTCTCTATTTTACACAAGAACTATTAGCTCTTGGAATTATGATGTACAAAAGAGCTTGACACCCACCTCTTATTTATAGTGATAAGTGGCGCCAATAATAGAGTGGAAAGGAAGAAAACCTTTCTCCAATAAAATAAGGAAAATATAATTGATTGATTTATCTCATTTATTATAATATCTCATATTAAATAAATCTAGGATATTGTCAATATCTTATATTGAATATTCCCAAAATATTGTCAAAATCTAATATTGACTATATTTATCTTATTACCATAAATCAATTTACACATGTATATATATATCACATATATATTACACATATAAATCTATTAAATATATACATTGGAAACATGTGTGCACATGCATATCTAATATGCTTCATACGTTGGAAGCACACATGCATATATATATATATATATATTATTTTATTTTATTTTATTAATATCTAATATTAATAATAGGTAATATCATTAATTAAATTGCACAATCTAAGTGTATCACTTATACACATATGTGGCGCCACTTATCAATATAAGTGTATTTAATTAATCAACTTAATTAATATCTTGTATTTAATTTATTCATAATAAATAAATACCACCATATTAATTTACCACTATAACCTTTATAGTCTCGAGATAAACTTTCCTTATTTGGTTATCATCTATAACCACATTTTAATCCGACTAGATGTTCATATGTGTGACCCGATAGGCTTCCGAATATGTTGTGGCCGTAGACACAAAGTGCATGCATTAAAATGCCCTTCATGCCTAACGATCACGGGATAGCGTCTAGCAACACACCGTGACCCCAATCATCGGAAGAGTCAAATGCAATGACTACTACCTTTCATGTGAAAGCTTTATGTAACTTACAATCCTATCGTAATAATATCCATACGATTCGTTAGTCGAGTGTCAAAACATCAACAACCGTATCTTATAATCGGATATCATGCTCTCTAACACATTTACTCCCACTTTGCAAAGATTCACGAGAGTAAGACATTCCTTATAAGAAGGCCATTTCGGATATTCGATCCCAATCATAGGATCTGCGATTCCCGGACGACCAATCATGTATACTCCGTGATGCTTGATCACACCCAATCACTACCGCATGATCGCCCGTGGCTGGGAAACCTCAATAGTGTCAAAGCATGACAATCCACACCGTGATGCCATGAAGACTCCGGTCAAAAGGATAATTACACAACCGTCACATAGTGTGACACTTATCCGTGTAAGTGGATCAGTCTAACGTACGCATTCTCTAATACACGTCCACGTACAGTCCAAGTGTCTCTACACTTCGACAGACGAGATCTATCCCTGCCCTTAAAGACAGAAGACATCTAATACGTGCTAGCCTGTTTATACTATCAATGCCTGTTTAATAGTACATCAGCCTAGAGACATTTAAGTATCAAACTTATTAAAGTGATTAGAGATCTCATCAACCATAATCGCTTATCATGGTTTCTCTATCACAGTTTAATACTAAGGACGTTATCATATAACAATTCATAATTGGTTCTTTAAAGGAACAAATATATGACAACAGAAAAGCCATTCAATATATGTATAAACATAAAGAAATTGTA